>ML786640.1:224437-242150 GCA_009831015.1 Picea engelmannii | reverse complement strand
TAATTTAATCCCTTTTCACCATAAAATGCAAGTGTTATAGCAATGTAGCATTATCATCCAATAGTTGTAGAGTAAATAAACAATGAACAAATGAGCAATAACACACATACACAATACACCAGTGTTTTACGTGGAAACCCAAAGCGGGAGAAAACAACAAAATGATTTTTCTTATATGTCTTTAAGAATTACATTCATTGGAAGCACCAACTTCCTTTGTTTTCCAGCTGCAACTAGAAGGAGGCTCCAACCTCCTAGTTTCTCAGGCTACAACTTTAGGGAAGCTCCAACTCCCCAATTCTTTTGCTACAACTAGAAGGAGGCTACAACCCCCTATGTTCTCCGACTACAACCAAAAGGTGGCTACAACCACCCGTCCTTGCCCTGTCCAACCGCCCTGATGTATAAGTAGAATGACGAAACCACTGTCACACTATCACTGTGAGATATACTGCTATAAACCTGTACCAATCAACCTGCACCAAACAACCTTTACCAATAACCCGAACCAGACATCAACCATGCATCAACCTATAATAAACCTGTACCATAAACAAATGCATCAACCATACACCAAAATGTACTATAAACAAGTGCATCAACCATGCACGAACCTATACCAAACAACTTGTAATCAACCTATACTATAAACAAGTGCATCAACCATGCACCAACATGTACCATCAACGGGTGCATAAACCATGCACCAAATATGTACCAATCATGCATCAAATACACATCAACTACGACTCATCAAGATGTACCAACATCATCAAATATACACCTCATGTATGTGCCAACTCATCAACTACTTGTCTTAACCATGTACCCAACATGTACCTCAACCAAAAGTCCTCATCAATTTCATCATCCAAATCTGATATGATCACATATACCTCAAACACTATACCACAAGTCTGTACCTATGTTGTTCCTGAGTTTATACTTTAAGGCTCTAAAGTATACCGTCAAGGCATCCGTAAAGGTAAAGGTAATTAAAAGGTAGGAATAAAAAAGAAGGGTAGATCAGAGTTGGTTTCTCAACTGCCTCTGTCTAGCTTCCCATTGTTCTTGGATGTTGATATCTCTCTCAATAACTGCCCATGAACGTTCTAATTCAACCCGGTTTGTTGTTGTTTGTAGAATAGTATTAAACATGTTTAAAGCAATGCTAGTTTGATCTTGGAGGCCAGGTTCTACATTGGGATGTCTATTATTTGGGGCAATCATGGAAAATAAAGTTTTAATTAAATATGAAAAGTTTGAATATTTGTTGCTTTAGTTTTTAAGGGATGAAAAGAGAAAAAGAGTTTTGAAACTCAAAATAATAGCATAATAACAGTTGAGGCCATTTACTATACTTGAAACAATTTTAAGAATAGTAAAATAAAAAAGTAGTATTGTTGTGAAAATATGAGGCTTTAATCAAGAAATAATCTCATATTGTAACAGGGGACAAAGAGGAAAATGAGATTTCTAATGAAATGTAAAATATAATCATTCAAATGACCTACAAGTCTTGAAATTGTTGATAGTAATCACAGAGGAAAAAATGTAAATAATTCAATAACCAAATCAATTCAAACTACAATAGATGTGTGAATTAAACTTATAGTTAATCATTCATTAGAAAGACATAAGAAGAAAAATATTGAAAAATATTGGAAACAGGGTAAAGAACACATAGCTTCAAGTTGACAGAATTCAAAATCTCGTCTGTATTATTTATATCACAGTGGATTGGAAAGCTTTTTAATACAATCGACTCTCTCAAAAACCAAAAGCCCTCTCTCAGTCTTGTGAAAATATATTTATACATGATCACCAAACATTTTTCCCGTTGGTGATTAATTAACTTCCTAAGACTAACGGTTACATGAATGAACAATGTCAAACCGTTTACGTTTCTATTCTAACTACTTTATAATTCCAATGATGAAAATATTCAAAACAATATTTCATGTCTGTGTTGATGAATCTCCTCCTTCTGCTTTAAGACAATGAATACATTTGCCCAGAAACTGCACTAAAACTCTGGGAGCTTCTGGAATATCCTTTGCTTCAAATAAGAAAATTTTTCTCTGCAATTCTGGCAGGTAATCTTCGATTATCTTTCTCTTAAACTTAATGGTTTGTAGCTTTAAGTTAGGCATTACTATCCATTTGTCAATTTGAATAACATTGATTACTTTTATTTGTGGAATCTCTACCTGAATTTCTTCCAGCTCTTCTTTAAATCTTAACTGATGCTTGACAATATTAATTTCTCCTAACAACCCAAGACAGTTGTTTTTTCCAATGTTCAAGGAAGTTTTCTCTAAAAGATCAAAATTTCCTTGACAATTGTCATTAACTTCTCTGGTTATTCTTTTATTTTCTGTGATGTCTACCTCCCATACTTTGAGTATTACATCACCTTTAATCTGTTCTGAAATAGATAGTTTTTGAGCCTCCCCGAAATCCTCTTTTGTTGAAAAAGCTACTGCTTTTTGGAAAGTTGCTCTGGCCGCTTTTACTTCTCTTTCTTTCTAGAGAATATCTTCCAAGGATTTATTTGTTTCCTGAAAGTAATTCTGGACAAATTCCAGATAGAAAAACACTCTCTGTTGTTCTTTTTCTATCTTCATATGTATTTCCAATACCTGGGTCTGGAAGATTTTGAGCTCGACCATTTGATTTGAAATGGAATTAATCTTACCTTGTAATTGTTTATTTATTTTATTTTTCTTTATGATCTGTGTTTGAGTGACCTGTATTTTCTGATTTGCTTCCTCTAAGCTTGCTTTCATTTTTTGAATCTCTTGAATATAATTTAATCTAGCTTGTTCTAAACCCTTTTTTATCCCCCAACTGATATTTCTTTCAGTCTCTTTCAATTGACCCTGTAGCTGAGCTATCATTTGGTCTTTCTGTTCCAACATAGTTGTCAAATTGCCCACAGAGTATAAATTCGTCGACGCTAAAGCTCCCATTGTGCTCTCTATTTCTGTAGTGAATTCTCCCTCTTTAAGTTTTTGTCCATCTATAATGATTTTGTGCTTTTTAATCATCATATCTCCTCTTGGATGCATCTCCTGTTTCAGGATAGCCTTCCTCTTTTTACTGAAAAGATAATTGGATGAAGGAATCTCATCCCTAGAAATAGGCTCAAGATCACTAACGTATAGAGCTCCCTCGTGGGGGTTTCCATAAGTAGACTGCAATGGAGTCAAGGAAGTAATGGGACTTCCAAGTTCTGTCAATGTTGTTCCTCCTACCTTCTCTGGAAAAATCTCAGGGATTTCTGAAGGTGTTTCTAACTCCTTTCATTTCCCTGTCTCTGATTTTTCTGTCTGAGGGACTCCTGTTTCCTGTGAAGGCATTTCACTCTCCTTCATTTTTCCCTTTGTATTATCTTTTTCCTGTACATCTATTTCAAAGACTTGGGGAGGTCCTTCCTTCTCTGGAGGAGGAGTCGTGGATTCACCTTGCAAATTTTTTGGAAAACAACTTCACCTGTGACTTTGGAAGGATATAAAACCAGTTTTCAAGTTGGGTGATAAGGCCCATACCCTGTTCAATACCTCTTCATAAGTTTTAACCTCTTTGAAAATATCATCATAAATAGATGTTTCATGCTGATAAGCTTTCAAATTACAATGCATCAAATGTCTGCGTACTAATTGATAGGGGTCATGCTTTCTGTGCTCAATATCTACCAATTTTATTTCTTCTAATGCTTTAGCCTCTACTTTAGAATGGCCGAGGTTTAGTAATGAAAATTTCGTGACATACACAGGGAAGATTGGCTAGGATTTCTTTTGAGCTACCTTTAGCTCTATCCCAATACCTCATTTCACTATTTGATATGCTACCTCCCTCAATACTAGACTGTCTAGGAGGAATTTCGGAAGTGCGTGAGGGGGAATTGAGCACCCATAAACCCTAATGTAAGAGAAGTTTTCTTCAACAAACCAGTGAGCTATTGCTTTGAGATTTTCTGAGACTGCCTAAAAAACGTGAGGGGGTTCATAGCCATAAAACATTTTATGCATTGGAATTATTAAGAAATGACAAATTCCGTAAAATGCTTTCTTATCATTTTCGTCCCAAAGTGAAGAATGATATTCAAGAATGGGCTCAGGGCAAGTTATGTTCCAACTCCAATTCATCAAGGGAAATGGAGTTGCAAAGCAGATTGCATCCATAATGTACGCTAACATGTAAAAGGCCCTTGGATGACCTTTAGATTTTGCATCTTTGTAGTTTGAAACTTCTTGAGCTAGGTTATCAGACAAAATCTTACTCCAGTTGAAAGTGTATCCTTCTGAAGATTCTTCTAAAAAGGGCACCCATTCTGCAGGAAAATGGCAGGGATCCTTTTTCCTGAAAAGTCTACACAACATAATGGTTACATAGACCATATATTCGTTCAAAGATGTTGTGGCATAAACTCCATGGTTATCATCCCTAAAATTTTATGGACATCTCCACCATTCTCTGATTAAATCGAGATAAGTTCGGTCTGCCTCAGTACACTCTTTCCTTTGAAATTCAGCTAAAAATTCGACATTATAAGTGTACTCAGGATTTGTTGAGAGTTTATACATTACTTGTATATGTTCTGGCCTAAATGAGTCAACAACGACCCCTTGATCATTTAAGATGCTCCTCGTCAGAATATCAACCTTTTCCATGGCCAAATTGATCATATCGTTGTACGCCATAAGCCGAGGGCAGGCCACGATCTTATAAAGCTTTGATTCTGCTATATCCTGAAAGTGATTCTCATAATCAGTATGAGAATTCTTGAATTCGTGAACAGAGGGTTAAGCCCTCGTGAACAGAGGTGAAAGTCTCGAAAGAGGAGTTGGCATCGGGATTTTGGAGATCTCGTTGACAAGAGATCGGGACACTCCATGGTGGAAGTCCCGAAATAGATCTGGACCGTCCATCCGTGGAGGAAACATGGCGGAGATCGAGAGTCCATCGATATTTCAGATACCGAGGATTCGAATTGATAGAGGATTTGTGTCACTAGGGGTCGCAAGTCGCGAAATCGCGAAACGACGAGGACAGTCCATCTGAGGGAGGACATGTGGCCGCAATCCAGTATTTCGGGAGAGTCCCAAAAGGAAGAGTCCATTGGGATTTCACAAATCGTGAATTCGGGAGTCCCGTTGACAAGAGGTCGGGCTCTCATATTCATAAATCCCGAAAGAGATAGGATAGAGGTCTTATGAGGAATGGTCACCTGGATTAGGGCATAGCCAGGAGGGCTAATGTGACAAAGGCCATTCCAGGGAATCCAAAATCGGGAATTCGGAAGTCCCGTTGACAAGATTTCGGGCTCTCGTATTCATAAATTCCGAAAGAGATAGGACGAAGGTCTTATGAGGAATGGTCACCTGGATCAGGGCATAGCCAGGAGGGCTAATGTGACAAAGGCCATTCCGGGGAATCGGAAATCGGGAATTCGAAAGTCTCGTTGACAAGAGGTCGGGCTCTCGTATTGATAAGTCCCGAAGGGAATAAGACTGTGGTCTTATGAGAAGTGGTCATATGGACCAAGGCATAGCCTAGGGGGGATAATTGTTGATCGAAGCCTCTTCGACATTTCGACATTTCAGGGTTTGCAAAGTCAAAATACTCGACTCGCTTATACCGTTGAGTCGCGAAATGTGAAAAGGCACCTAGTTGTTTGGCCTGTGATCATGATCAACGATCACACATAGGTGGGGAAAAGGGAAAATCTAGCCTGTGCTAAGCCCCATAGGATTTCGGGGATTCTGTCCCTCGAGAAAAGGCGAAAAATTTATTATGCCGCAGCGGGTGTGTGACACACATCTCAAGAGAAATCAAGAAAACTTTCCACAACTCAATCCAAGTGAGAGAGGGGTCACCACATGTGAGGAGGATAGGTGTGCCCCTCCTTGGGATTGGTTCCCTCAAGGAGAGTGTGCCACCTCCCAAGAGAGGGCACACATCCTCTTTGGGATCTCCACCATCAAAAGTTAACTCACTCTCAACTTTCCACTTCACTCCCCCTAACTCATATTTAAGTTCCATTAACCACCAGTGAGGTGGAGACTACATACAAAATAGAAACATGTTTCCTTAATAATAGGGAGCTGATTTATGTGTCTTTTATTCACCCTTTTCAAGTAAAATTGATTTTTGATGAGAAAAAGTCAATTATTTCTCTCGAAAAGGGGGTAGATGGGTAAAATGGGTATTCTGGGTTAGAAAACAATACTTCCCAAGGCATATAACACCTCCTAGTACCACTTATTTAATATTTACATCAATTTACAAGGAAAATTTCCGTTTTACGAGAAATTTATTAATGATAGAAAAACATTAAAAAATCCTAGAGGGACCTACTGCATGTCCATAAGACTCTAGACAAATGACTAGCATGGTATTATACATTAGACACTAGACTTGTATAAACACACTAAGGCCTAACCATTAGGACACACTCCAGTTTTGGAGGAATGAGTGAAAAAACTAAGAAAATTATAAATCGCTAAAAAACAAGATATAATTAATCAAGTGAAAAAAAAGGACTCTAGAGTATGCACTGATGACCAAGTATTAGGGAGATTAGTATTTTAAATAGTAGAGACCTCATGCTAACTCATTTTATTACAATCCCCCCTGAGGGGGTATGGAACATGCATATAATAATAAGAAGAAGAATTTTTTTGAAGGGGCCATAATGCATGACTAGACTTCTGAACTTTGATTTTGAACAAGTGCCTTTTTCAATATTTGCGGATCATCGTCAGTCTTTCTTGGTGCAATTAGGGAGGTAACAAGACCCAAATTGATTGTATGGAAGGACATAGGATTTTTAAAATAATTTTCCCAAATAGCCAAAAAGATAGAAGTGGAAATTGAAAACATTGTCCATGACACTATGACAACCACAAGTGGATCCATTCCATAATTTCAAAGCCAAATTAACATCCCATCAACTGAGACAATATCCCCATACCAAAACCCATCCTTTAAATTCACTGAACTCCCATAATAAAGGTTCAAACTATGAAAATATTACAAGTTTTGAAGGGAGAACAAGGGAAAAGGGAACCTGGATGCCAAGATGACCCTTAACTAACAGTCAAACTGCACTAAAGAGCCTCCACCCAAGCTTGGAAACCTCCCACTCCTAAAAATGATTATTGAATGCAACACTACCACCCAACACCATTCAGAATTGTCATGGGTGATAGAGAGGGCCTCCATCTCTAAATAATTCGACATGAGTCCATTACATGCATGAGATTGAATGATGTTCCTGAGACCTGTACTCCATACTTGTGTGATCTAAGGCCACATAAATGCTAACTATAGCCACCCGCACCTCAAATTTACTGTTTATATCATAAAACTATGGTATATACAACCTCTAACACTCCCCATTCATTTCATAACTTCCCTTGTCTAGCCATGACCCACATTTTTCCCAATGGTCAACATCACAATTCAATTCACGCTTTATATGATAAAGAGAGTATTCTTCAAATTCTTGGAGGAGAGAAAGCGAGCGATGCATGATGATAGATATTACATTCCCTTTGATGTTAGATTTCTTATGGATTGCTCTGATGATTAGCATAGAGTCACCAAGGAGTATCAACCTGGATATACCTAATGACCGGGCCAACCTAATTCCTTCAAATAGACCATAAGCCTCTGCCTCATTGTTAGAAATAGTCTCAAATCCTCAAGAAAAATGAGCAATTATAGTTCCTCCGGGATTGTGAATAACCCCCCCTCCTCACTCGACACCTACCACCCCTAACAATTATGCAACTTTAAGTTATAACATAATCATTTTTTTTTTAATTATGCAACTTTAATTGATAATATAACTTTATTGTAATGTGCATTTCACTCAAATTATAAAAGTGAATTATTCAAAAAATAACTTTATTGGTTAAAGTTATTTTTGCATACAACTTTACGTTATAAAGTAACTTTATTGTAAAAGTAATTCTCACTTATTATATAAAAGTGGGTCTTTTATATTATAAAATAAATTATTTGTAAAAGTGAGCTTATAGGAAAAGTTAGAGAAAGAGGGGATTTTTTTTTACTCAACAACCTCATCGTGCACCCATCACCACGTGGGCCAAACTCTACCTACCAGGTGTCACCTTAGTTACGTTTTATGTCTTATTTTCAAAAAGACATAACTTTGACATCTATATTCAATTTTTCAATGCCCTTTTCTTGAAACTACCTATTTCTTAGAGTTCTTTCCATTTGAATAATCAATTTCTTCTTTTGAATCCATCTTACATACATATTGTCATATGGCTAGTCCAAGCCTTGCTTACCAATTGAAACTACTCATGGAAAACCAGTATGGTGGATTTATTATGAAGTAGGGGATTTTATGGAGTTATCTTGGGAACAAAAAATGCCTCGGCTCAACCATCAAATAAATCCAAATGGAATAATAAAATGATGAAGCACATGGATTAATTAAAAAGTCCATATCTAGTGATCTATAGTTTCACCTTCAAGGAATTGAGAAACCAGATATAGCTTAGCAAAAACTAGAAACCGTGTTTGGTAAATAAAACTAATTGATTATTTTAAATCCCAGTGATTTAAACTCTTGCAATGAAGATTTTATATGTAAGTTTAAAACACTTAGAATTTTACTTGAAGAATGTAAGAACATGAAGAAGGATGAACAAGTTATATATGTTATTCTTGCTAAGCTTGGGAATGCCTATTCTATTTTATATGTATTTTTTACTTCACTAGAGAAGCACTTATTAGTCATGGGGACTTACAAAATGCCATATTTTGAAGTTTTTTTTGTATTCTCTCCTTAGATAACAAGATGAGCATTTTCATCTTAGAATGATTATCATTTTTGGTACATCCAATAAAGCCTTAGAAGCACAACAAAATCAAGGCCTCGAGTATCTGAAGAAGTAATGTCCTTGAAACAAAAAACAAAACAAGGGTCCCAAACCCTCTCAACCAACTCATACTCCCAATGGTGATAAATGAACTAAATCAAAGGGCAAGATGACTGAGAGACGTTGTACTTTTTTGGGCAATATGATCATCTCTAAATGTTTCAAGAAGATGGAACCCTTATAAGTAGCAATGGAGAAGCACAACACCAATCATGATTCTTCTTCTTTTAATTCTTCTTATCATGGACATACACTTTCTACTTCTAATTTTTCCTTCAATGCAACATCTACTTTTTCTTCTAATGAATGGATTATTGATTTTGGAGCATCTTATCATATGGCTAAGGATAAATCCATATTTTCTTTTTTCAATGAATGTAACATGAAACAATTTTTTGTTGGTGATGATAGATCTCTTATTGTTATATGGTATGGATCAATTCAACTAGATGATGGTCATTTTAATGATGTATTATGTGTTCCAAGTCATTCCTACAACCTTCTATCAGTGTATCAAATCACTCACTCAGGTGAAGGTAAAAAAATACAATTTTTACCTCACCAAGTTGTAATCAATGATTTAAAAGATCCTAAGTGTGTCCTAGCAACTTGAAGTGTTTATGATATTACCAAGTTGTACATATTTGATAACTTTGGGTTATCATCTCTTCCATCAGTTTTTATTGCTCATAGAGATGACATGAGCAAACTTTGGCATGAACGATTTGGTCATCTAAGCTATCACTCATTGCAACATCTATGTAAATATAATATGGTGATTGGTCTTCCTTTCATTTCTTGTATAAATGGTGTTTGTTTCAATTGTGTTCTTGTAAAACACCATCAATATAGTTTTGACAAGCGTGCCTCTTAGCACTTCTTGGTTCCCTTGTAGCTTGTTCATAGTGATTTGTGTGGTTCACTTCCTTCTACTTCTTACTTTGGGTTTAATTACTTTCCAACTTTCATTTCTGATTTTTTCATATGCACTTGGGTTTATTTCTTAAAACTTGAGAATGAACTTTTTAACATGTTTTTGGCCTACAAGGCCCTTGTAGAAAAATAATCCAAACACGAACTTCAAAAGTTAAGAACAAACAATGGAGGTGAATATGTTAACAACACATTTGCAACTTACTACACTGCATAGGGAATTCAAATGCAACATACCCTTCCATATACACCACAACAAAATGGTGTTGCTAAGAGAAAGAATTGCACATTAAAAGAAATGGCAATTTGTATGATCCAATCTAAAGGATTTAGTCCTCATTTTTAAGGGAAAGTTATTAATTGTGCCAATTACATAGTTAATACTACTCCCACAAAGGATTTAAAAGATATAAAACAAGAAGAAACATGGAGTAACATCAAACCCAATGTAAGCCACGTTCATGTGTTTGGTAGTGAAGCATGGGCTCACATTCCTAATGAGAAAAGAAAAGCATTACAGCCTAAGAGTGAGAAGTGCATTTTTTTTTGGATATTTTAAAGATGTAAAAGGTTATAGACTACTTCAATCTCATTCAAATGAATTTTTTATTAGGATAGATGTCAATTTTGATGAAGGTCTCTTAGCCTATTTGCCTAATTCTGCATTTGTGCATTCTTTGGCCTATAAGCCATCTTAAACGAATGTGCGTCTTCTACTTCCAACGTTTATGATAGTGTTCCTATTTGGTTTCCTTCCTCTTTATATGATTATAATGATGATGAAAATTCACCTATACCTACTCACCCTCCTCCATTTTATTCCATAGAACATGAACATGCACTACCACCATAGCTTCCTAGATGGTCCATACAACATGAGAAGTGGTTGGTGATCTTGTCGGTGATCCTTTAGATCAATATCATACACATTCATAGTTCCAACAAGCCTTCTCTATTTTGACTCAAGTTTGAAAAAATTGTGATCCATAAACATTTGCATAAGCTTATGGCCATCCAAATTGGGATGGAACAATGAATAAATAATATTGTTCCTTAATGGCAAACAATTCTTGGGATCTTGTACCCTCTTCCAAAAGGAAGAAAACTTGTTAAATGTAAATGGGTGTATAGAACTAAGTGTGCATACAATGGAGGTGTTGAAAGACATGAGACTCGATTAGTTACTAAAGGATTTCTCATGTAGAAGGAATTGAATATACCGAAACCTTTGCCCCTATAAAAAAAATGAATTCCATCTGCCTTGTTCTAGCCCTTTCCACTTCATATAAATGGGAGGTCCACCAGATGGATGTTAAAACTGCCTTCTTGCATTGAGATTTACAAGAGGAAAATTACGTTGAACAACCTCTTTTCTATGCTCATAATAACTCTAGCGTTGTTTTCTACCTTAAGAAATCTCTTTATGGCCTTAAGCAAGCTCCTCGGCTTGGTATGCTAAAATGGATAGATTTCTTCTTGACACCAACTTTTCTAGATGTGATTATGACCCCAATGTCTCTACCAAGAAAGTAGGTAACCATCTCATCATATTTGTTCTTTATGTTGATGACCTTATACTCACTGGTAATGACCCCAAAATTTTAACCCATGTGAAATCCAACCTTAAGAAGAAATTTGAAATGATGGACTTAGGACATTTTCATTATTTTATTGGCCTCCAAGTCTTGCAAACTAATTAAGGAATTTCCCTTTCCTAGTCTAGGTATGCATGCATGTGACCTTCTTCGCCACTTTCACATGAAAGTTTGTAAACCAACCCCATTTCCATTCCAATATGGAGTCAAACTTGTTACCACTTATACTACACTTGAAGTAGATGCCACTTTATATTTCATGTATGACTCATACATGTCTTGATATTTCATTTATTGTTGGTCTTATTGCTTAGTATATGCGAGCACCCCATGATAGACATTAGAAAACAACAAAAATGATACTTCAATATATCTGGGGTACAATTCAATTTGGGATACATTATTGTTCAAGGAAGACTCCTTTGTTGGTTGATTTCATTGATTGCAATTAGGGTGATGACCCTAATGATCAGAACTCTACTACAAGTTAATTTCCAGTCTTAGTTTTGGCCTTGCCACTTGGGCTTGTAAGAAACAATGAGCCCTTTCTCTTTCTTCTGCAGAAGTAGAGTATCAAGTATCAATTAGTGGAATTCAAGAAGTCTTGTGGCTTCAAAAAATCATTTTAGAGTTTGGAATCTAGTAGCAATATCTAACTATCCTTTGGTGCGATAATCAAAGTGCCATTCAACTTGCCAAAAATCCAGTTTAACATCAACACAACAAAAACATTGAACTACACATGCACTTCATCATAAAAAAAAAATTGGATCATGTTCTTGAAGTGCTCTATTACCCTACAAATGATCAAGTTGTATACATTTTCACAAATATTCTTATAGAAGTGAAATTTTCCAAACTTCAATCCAAGTTAAGAGTTCATGAAGTTATCACTAAGGTGGGATAGGATCTAATTCCTTCTTCCTTCTCCTTGTGTCACCCTTGTAAATCCTTCTATCCTATCCCAAGTTGTTCATAAGGGGGGATGTTAGGATATTTAGACAATTAGGAGTTAGTTAATTTCAACTTGGTTTAATGTATCTTTAGGTAAAATGTGTTTGTTTAGTGTGATTTTGTAACTAACTAATTTCATGGTCATGATTATGTTCTAGACATAAAATGATCTAATGGTTCATCTTCTCCTTGATATTAATGACACTTGATCCATGGCCTAACACTTGATTGGTCCATGATTTCTATTTAAAGAGCATGGAGGGTCATTTGTTGATGATCGATTGTGAGATATATATATGTACATTATTTTAATTTTTCATTAACATATTGCCTTAAGTGGCTACATTGGCTAGCTCCATGGACTATTTCCCTCTTTGATGGTTTTAACCACATAATACACTAGTGTATTGATATTTTATCTATTTATGTGAGTAGTTGCCTTAAGGTGTTCAACATATGTGGATATACCCTATTTATCGAACTAGAGAAGCAGTGATGGTGGAAAATATGGAAGCTTGGATTTTGTTAGGGACCTAACCTCCCTGACCCCTCACGTAGGTAGCATAATATATTTTCGATGTAATAAAGGCTAAGATTAGTTAATAAGGCCTATTTAATAACGTGAACAAGTCTAATGTAAGAAGACTTAATAGAAGCTTCCGCTTCTAGAAAGATCTTCCTCTAGAATGTTTTTAGAAAGTGGAACTAATATAAATAGGAGTTGAAGGCATGAGAAAGTCTTGTCTTGAGAATTATTGTAATAGAGATCTACTATGTTGGAGGCTTCCCTCTCGAAGAGGCAAGTGAACTTGGATTTCTATCAATAAAGGTATCATTTTTGGTGTTGTGATTCTCTATATTTTGTTGTTCCACTGATATTTTCTGCAATATTTTGGTTTCTACATATTACAATACCTATGGTACCTTACAAGTGGTATCAGAGCTCTTTCCTTTGCAGAAATTGTGGGTAATTTTTTCCAGGGTAGAGATGTGTATTGCCAACATCTTTAAAGCACATTGATTTGTCATTTAGTGAGTAAAATTGTGGTTGGGGAAGACTATACATAGGAAATACAAATGGTTTCATGGGGTTACTCAAAATAAATGTTTCACCTTATCTAAAACCTATGTAACCCCTATTGATACCCCTTGTAGTATTGCATCAGACATGATATGTACATGGCCATCACTCCCACATACCATCTGGTATATAGGGAGTCCCCCAGGTCTCTTGAAACTAGCCCTAGATCATTCGATCGACCACCTGACTACTATAGTGACACTGAGAACAACACTCAAGAAGATACTCTCTAGTACCTAGGTAATCAGGTAGTACGACTAAGGGTATGATCGAGCCTCCTTAGTTGGTTCCCTGAGATATTAGGTCAAGTACTATTGTTCGAGCCCACACACATATTAGAGAGAAATAGCATAAGGAAAACCCTTGTCTGTAGGAACCTTGAAACCTTAACCCTTGGGAAAGGAACATAAGAGATATATTGTCATGCAACCCTGCCTCCTTCATTCTGGTTGTGAAATTCCTACACAATATTTCTTGTTAACAATTTGGGAAATTCATCACTCTGGTATTCTTCAGACTAGAGTATAACTCTGCAAGTGTGTGTGTGTGTGTGTGTGTGTGTGTAGTGATCATGACACCCTTATTCAGGACCTATCCCATCGGATTCCTCTCTTCGCCTTGATCGTCATGGTACCTAGCAGTTTTAAACCCTTTTTTTCTATGGACCCGACCCCCTTCTTGACACCCTTATTTGGGCCCTATCCCATTGGATTCCCCTTTTCTCCCTGATAATTGTGGTAAATATCACTTGTAAGCCTTCTTTTTTGTGGTCCCACCCACTCTTCCTGACACCCTTATTTGAAACTTATCCCATTGGCTTCCACTTGTCTCCCTGATCAAAGTGGTACATATCACTTATATTCCTTTTTTCAATGGAGCCACTCCCAATCCCAAGCACCCCAACTTTCCAAATGACCACAACTCACAACCAATACCTACAGGATGAAATCAAACAGAACAAGGAGACCATCTAGAAAATTTCTTCTGACTTTGACCGCTTCGAGGACCAAGTTAGGAACAAATTTTCCAAACTTGATGATCGACTTGAAAAATTCAAGGGATAATTTGACACCATCAATGCCACTCTAAACCTATTTATAAACCACTCCCAAGTCCCCCCCTTCCCTGACTAACCCTCCCACTTAGATGGTGCTAACTCCTCCCATACTATGGCATTTCATTCCAACCCCTTTCATCGTGACCCTCGTCTTCCCCGAGTTGAGGTCAATAAATTTGATGGCTCCGATCTCACGGGATGGGTCACCCAAATGGAGCATTATTTTTCTTTGCATGGAATTACTGATGATTTGGCCAAACTTCATTATGGTGTTCTCTATATTGATCCTAAAAGCTGGAAATGGTGGCAATGGCATAAAAATGCATGCCAGGGATATGTTGTTTGGACCCATTTTGTTACAGATATTTATGAATACTTTGACACCGACACCCACCATTTAGGTCATTTGACCAAGTGGAAACAATATGGCACAATGGAAGACTTTATAACCTCCTTTGAGAACTTGGATTTCAGAATGGAGGGCATGAAATATTCCTTCTTCAAGCAATGTTTTATCAGTGTCCTCATGGATTTCCCTTCGACTTGGTTGGAAGATACTAAACACGCCAAAGA
Organism: Picea engelmannii; assembly: GCA_009831015.1. Lineage (NCBI taxonomy): Eukaryota > Viridiplantae > Streptophyta > Pinopsida > Pinales > Pinaceae > Picea > Picea engelmannii. Next base: position 227,033 of record ML786640.1, on the reverse strand, counting down.
AGCACAACAAGTTTTCTTTTCCCAAAATCAAAAACCCTTTTTTATTCCCTACCCTTGACCTAACAAGCCTACCCCTCAAGCCACCCCTCTCAAGATCCAGAAATTAAATCGGGCAGAAATGGTTGAACGCCAACTCAAGGGTCTTTTCTATAATTGTGATGACAAATATTTTCCAGGGCACAAGTGTAAGGAACATAAGATTTTTATGGCCATTTATGAGGATGTTGCTAATGAGGAGGACGAAGTTTCCCTGTGGAAGAGCTACCCCCAAAAAGTGATCCTACTCTACCCGTTGATCCACCATAATTTGAACTGTTGATTTTGGTGCACACCCTCACTAGCTTCTTTGCTCCCCAAACCCTCAAGCTAATTGGCTACATTAAGCATAGGAAATCATATTCCTCGTTGACAGTAGTAGCACCCATAATTGTATTCATCGTTGCATTGCCCAAGAAATCACTTGCTATATCATGTCGTCAAAAAATTTTAAACCATGATTGCCAATGTCAGTTCCATGAAATGTGGTGGGCGTTATGAAAATATGTTCCTACAAATTGGTCGGTACCACCTGAAATCTCATATTTCTATCGACATGGGAAGCTGTGACATTGTGCTCAATGTTGAATGGTTATGCACTCTCGACCCCATCCTCATGGACTTTAAGGATGTCACCATGTAATTCCAACAAGAGGGACATCAATATAAATTCCAAGGAATCACAACAGGCTCACTTGAGATCATCATCTCCCACTGAATCAGAAAGATACTAAAAAAAGGTCATTATGGAATTATTGCCCAACTCCATTCCATTCACATCATGGAGACATCGTTTGTGCAACCTGACCTCCAATCTATATTCTTCAGACACCGAGCTATTTTTAACACTCCCTATGGACTTCTCCCTTCACACAATTCCCATGATCATTCCATTCCTCTAGTACCAGGTATTCTTCCTCGCAATGTTCACCCTTATCGTCATCTCTTTTCCTAGAAAAATGAAATTGAGAAAATTGTTCAAGAATTGCTAGAAGTTGGTGATATATGTCCTAGTACCAGCCCATATTCTCCTCTGGTAGTCATGGTACTCAAGAAAGAAGGCACTTGGCACATGTGTCCTTATTTTTTTTCCCTCAACAAACTCACAATCAAAGACAAATTTTCCATTCCTATCATTGATGACCCTTTTGATGAATTGAGTGGTGCTCAATACTTTACAAAACTTGATCTTTGTTCTAGCTACCACCATATACATATGAAAGAGGAATACATCCCCAAGACTACCTTTCAAAATCATGAGGGTCACTATGAGCTATTGGTCATGCCCGTTGGCTTGTGTAATGCCCACTCTACTTTTCAAAGTCTCATGAATCATGTCTTTTGTCCTTTCCTCCATCATTTTGTCTTAGTTTTCTTTGATGATATTCCCATCTATAGTAATACTTGGCAATCCCATCTCGCCCATGTGGATAGTGTTCTCCATATATTTTCTAAGCACAAACTTTTTCTCAAACAATCTAAATGTGCTCTTGGCGCCTCTGAAGTTGAGTATATGGGTCATATTGTAGGAAAGGATGGTGTACGGGTGGATCCTAAGAAAAATGAAGCTATGAAGGATTGGCTACTGGAAAATTGGTTGTTGTCATTGATGTCAACCCTATTCATGGGTTTTGGACCGCAAGATTGATGAAGGTATTTGGACATGAAGGAAACTGCACATGTAGATACAACACCCATGGATGGATAATATACATCATGTTGTTTCCGGTGGTATGTGGAACATCACGTGGGTCCTCATGGTTGAGGAGAAATGAATTTTTGAAGATGACAAAGTGAATTGAAGAAGGAAGTATATGTAGGCCCTTAAGATAATTAAAGAAAAGAATTACAAAATAAGAATGTGTCAGGTCGGCCCTAATGTTAAAAGGAAGTGACATAAATGGTATAAATAAACATCATTATACATTAATTTGATACAACTCGAATTTCAGAGGACATAAGAAGAAAAGAAGGTCGGATTTCAAGGGAGGATGAAGTCTTTTGGTGATGTGTTCTAAGGTATATTATTTTCAGGTCATCTTACCATTTTTGCTATAAATTTTTTTCTAGAACGATTCAGATGGTGAAATCGCTATGGTATTGAGAAGACATATCAAGGTGCCTCTGTTAAAAATTCCATCTCTTGATTCACTATAATTATGGAGATACACTCTGTGGAAGATAGGGTTTGTGACCAATCCTGAAGCTAGTCAATAAACAGGTGTTCCGGGTAAAACAGTCATAACTTCTTCATAGAGAATCCAAATGAAGTGGGACAAATTTCATTGGAAAGAGTACAGACTTTAGTTTCTTTTGTGTGAGTTTCAGAATCAGATGTTAATTATTGAGCGTGGGGCATTCTGTGCAAGTTCACTCTCCTGAATAGACCAGAATTGAATAAAGTCTACCATTCTTTTTATAACCTCTTTTTGGGGAGGATTCAAGGAGTGAAAATTGGAGGAGTTTCAGATAATACATTGAGTAATATTATCTACAGGATCAAAGTACTCCAAGAATTGAAGAATTGCAGAAATTGAAGAAGTCTCAGGAAGCATTATCA
>ML786640.1:177910-202564 GCA_009831015.1 Picea engelmannii | reverse complement strand
GGGGAATCTGCAATTGCTTATGTTGGCTCTGATGCTAGGTATCGATCTGGCTCAAATGCAATGGATTCTACCTTTGTTCAGTACAAAATTCATTTGGGACCGGAAATGGCTCAGATGCTTCCCATTCGAATGCTCTACCACAAGCAATCATGTTCTCTTGATCACATTCTTTGTTATGAGTCACATGAATTCCACTGTAATAAATTATCTTCTTAGTTTATGCACAGATGGGGATGCGCTTGTCTGCACTATATTCACTAGTATTTTTTTGCAACATTGTATGATATGGACAACAGATATATGAGACTTTTCTCCAGACTGGTACAAAAATCTCCCCGGAAAAGTAAGTTAGTCGAGTCGAATTCACTATTTTTTCTCTTCATCGGAAAATGAATGTGACAGGTGATTGCATCATCATCATAATCGTGCTAATCACTTTCAATTATCGGCATACTATCAATTTCAAACATCGACCAGAATTTAGACAATCGTCCAGACATCCTTTCCTTTTAACTTCGACTTAGTAGGCAGCAATGGTAACTTTTTCATTTACTTGGTTATGAGTAACATTACACCAAATTGTTGTATGAGATCTTTTTGTTTGTAGAACAAGGGACTTCTTCTATTCAACTATTTAACTGGTAAAATCTAAGGAGGTATACATACCCTAATCCCTCTAGATTAGAAGGGACAATCATTTGCAAAAGTCATGTTTCATAATAATAAATAATAATAACCTAATTTTAAAGTCACTTCCAGCTAAACACCAAATTGGTATATAAGACCCCTTTGTTTGTGGGACAAGGGACTTCCTCTACCCAACTATTTGACTGATAAAATTCAAAAAGGTATACATACCCTACCCTTCTGGATTTGAACTTGTGATCTAAAAAAAATACAGATTCATCAAATTTTCATCTTTCAATAATTGTCAAATAGAATAATCTAACAGATGAGTAAATACAACTTTCTCTCAATCTGTGTACTCTTTTTAACGCAGCGTGTATGCCACAACTCATGCACGTTTGTCATAGTCGAACTCGATAGATCCACAACACCCTTTATCATTGCAGTCACAAGGACAGGACAACAACCTGAAATCCTTCAGTCTATGAAAAATGGTAAGACATTTCTATGTATCGACAACAGATTTGACCAGCAAGTGCTCAATCAACCAAAATTCATCACAAAAGTCGGCAACGGGTTCTTTTCTTCATCGGTGGATCGACCAGAACTTTTGCTCTGTCGATTTTCTTTTGTCGGCCCACACCCCAAGTTAACGAGTAGTCCGAAGTTGCATAAGTCGAACGCATCAATCGACCATCATGTAACAGTCAGCATTTCTTCAAAATATTTTTGATCGACCAACATCGCACTTTTTATTTTGAGCTTCTTTTCATCTCATGGGATTGTATTGGGATTGTATTCTCATTGACAGCAGTTGGCACACGAGCCTCTAGCTTTTTCTTTACACCATCCACGAACATAGTGCATGAGCATTCTTCATGACATTTCTTTTATGTTGTAATCTTCTAGATTACATTACATGGACATTCAAGAAGAAGTAGAGCAAACACATCACACACATGTACTCAACAGAGAAGAGTTAATTTAGGGAAGGTTAACCAATCAAGTTTGTATTCTTTTTTTCTAGAGTATTTATACAATATTGAGATGGTTTGAGCTGTTGTACCCACTTCAATTAATCATTGGTTAAGTTTTCTATATATATATATATATATGTTGGACATTAAGGGGTAGGGTAGATTTATTACCCTTTAAACACATCACACACATGTACTCAACATAGAAGAGATAATTTAGGGAAGGTTAACCAATCAAGTTTGTATTCCTTCTTCACTAGTATTTATACAATAGGGAGATGGTTGGAGCGGTTGTATTAATCATTCGTTAAGTTTTCTTTATGCATCTCTCTCTCTCTCTCTCTCTCTCTCTCTATATATATATATATATATATGATAATTGCTTAAAAGAGTTGGTTGGGGAGGATATTTAGGGTTTCTACAGAGGGGGGTTTAGGGTTACTACAATTTATGGGGTTTCCGCAGGTAGATACATGTTAGGGTTCTGCAGTTATGCCTTGTGATTGTTGTTTTTCTACCTACATGGAGTTCAGTGATGGCACTAGTTTGTATACTTGTCCTAATTTAGGTGCTTTAAAGTGTTTCCAGACCTAAATGACAGACCCTGTAGATCTCACGTGGGCTGACGAAGATGGGTTGTGGGCTAGAGAAGGCCTTTTCCCGGCGAATGACACCTACAAACTTATGTATGAGTGTTTGCGTCAATCTACTGTAGAGACATCGATGAGTGCTAAGCTTCTATCACCCCCTACGACGAGATCTCAACAGCTGGACTCCGATCCGGGACATGGTAGAGCGCCTGCCACAAATCAGGTGATTTCCACGAGCTTTGGGGAGGGACGACACATGAGAAACATACCTCGAGAAGACATCCTATGCATACTTCCTAAAACCTCAATTAATTCTCATCCAAATTCTATTGCAAAGAACCATCCTGTGCATAAACCTTCGAAAAAATTTGGAGGTGTTGGACGCAACAGAGTCTTTGGTAGTCTAGCGCGAACACATCGCAATCTCAAGAGCTGGAAAGTTAGGGAGCCCAAGTCAAGTTGTGTCCTCGAGAAGGATATTGCCATGGACAGAGTTACCAACTTAGCGGAAAAAGCACTTGTAGGTAAACTTTACTACACCATAATGACTAAAGTCCAACTGTCATACTGGATCTTAGGATTTTGGAAGCCTTTATTAGGATACAGTCCTAGATTTAGTCTCCTCTCCAATCACTAGATGGTTTTTCATTTTCTTTTTGAAGAAGATTTATTGAGAGTATTGAACTCTCCTTGGATAGTTGGTAGAGGAGTCTTAATGCTTAAAAGATGGTTCCCTGGGTTCAATCCCCTCTCCGAGAGTTTCAAAAAAAGGTTTTTATGGATGTTGTTGTCGGATTTCCCGATCGAGTTTTGGTCTATAATTTTTTTTGAAGTTGTTGCCAACACGATCGGGAGGTTTATCTATTTTGATGAGCACTCGCTCCGCTGGAATAACAAGCGACTCGTGTGGGTGTTGGTGGAAATGGATCTTGACAGAGGTTTACCAGACACTATTGATATTTCTATTGAAGACTCACTTCCCTGTCAATCAGTTGACTACTGGCGAGATCCCTTTCGATGTCACTTATGCTGGCAACCAGGACACCTCAAGGCTTTTTTTCTAGACTCCCTGAAGCGTTTAGACGACACAGTGCAACCAATGTTACCTTCTATCATAGATGGAAGCTTCAGTACTGATAATTTAGACCGTGACTCCTTCATTGGTAAGATGTAGTTTTTTTTCCCTCTTTTTTTGATAAACTCTCCTCCGACGAGTTTAGTTATTTAAAGGATATTGAAAGATGGGTACACAAGATTTTTGGGATCTCCTTTTGAAAAAGATTGGTTATTTGGGTTTTCACCCTGGCTTAGGTTATGAAGGGATGGGTATTAGTTGTTCACCACGGTGCTCCCCAGGAGACACACAACCCCTTCCTCCCCTTGACAATACATTGACTATTATTGACCATTCTGGTCTTGTTAGATCTAAACTTCCCTCCACCTTTGGGAATGGTATTACTGGATGCTCCTTCTGCTCCTTTAGTCGTAGTAAGTATTAATCTTGTTTTCCCCCTTGGCCCTTCGATCGACTCTTGTTGCATTAAGGACACACACTTCCCTAAGACCAAATCTATTGTGGCCTTATCACCCACACTTCTCCCTTGTTCCAATAACTTTATACCCTCACTCGCAGATCGCTCAAATGTGATTGTTCGCAAAAAGACTAGACAACGCCTCCCGAAAAAAACACCTGGGGCAATTGAAGGTGGTCGACTAGTTTTGAGACCTTAGTCATTGATACTGTTGAACCAAACCCATTGCTTGATCCCTCTCTTATTGTTTCCTCACTTCCTAATTATGATAGACTTTCTTCTCTGGCCCTTAGAGCATGTCAATCGTTCCCCTTTGTTCCTAAATGATAATTTTCTCCTTCAACCTTCGTGGGTTTGGGGGACCCACTAAATTAGCTTCCCTCAAGTTACTTTTGAAACAGGTTAAGCGAGACATTTTTGTTCTGCAAGAGACCCTAGTGGATGGTGAAAAGGTGAAACATTTCTTTCTACAATGTTTTCCGAATTGGAATGTTGTTGTACTGAACCCAAATGGACATTCGAGTGGACTCTTAACTGGATGGAACCCAACTTATGCTAAGTTTTGTGCTTTTGGCACTACTGCAGGTATTTTCCTAGAAGGAAGATTTAAACACTCAATGGATATGGTGAAACTCCTCAACTGTTATGCTCCTTATAAAGAAAGGGAAGTTTTATGGCAACAAATTTCAGACTCCAGATTACTAAGTGAGGAGGGCGTTATAGTAGTTGGTGATCTTAATTTCACTCTCTCTGCCAGGGAGGTGTGGGGGAATCTGGTTCAGAGTGATCCTCTTGCTGATTAATTTTCAAACATCCTCATTAATTCAGGTATAGTGGATGTCCAACCAACCCAACTAGCACCAACTTAGAGGAATGGTAGAGTTGGGTTAGCTGGAATCTTGAAAAGGTTAGACCGGTTTCTTATTGATGAAAATATTCTTCGAAATCATAGAAATATTCATTCCTGGATCATTAATTCCTCCATGTTGGCCCTTAACCAAGTCCAACGGCAAGTTACTACCATCCAGAGCAGAGTCATGGAGGTTACACAGAGACTCCAGCCGATGCAGGACGAAGCCTGCACGCTTTTTGAAGAGATTGAAGGACAAGGCTCGAAACTGGAACAAGTGGTTACAATAGTGGAACATCGCTTGGAAGGGCCTATTACAGAGAAATTGATTCAAGATTTCATCGAGCAGGAGGCTCTAGCAAAACACCAAGTCTAGGTAGCTCGAGCTAAGCTCGAGGCCTTCAAAGCAGCGTTGCCCAGAACTGAGTGACTTGGGACGAGTCACAGGTGAGTGTTGGGGGCCTATTGGCCCTTGACCAAGTTTTGAGGAAACATTGGTTGTGTTTGACCATTTTTGGGACTTTGATAGACTGGTTGAAGATGGAGCGCCCAGGCGGAGCGAAGATTGCGGGATCTCGCTTGTTTTGTGGACTTGTGGACTGAGAAAAGGGTTTTAGGGTTTATGTAATGGGTTATGGGATGTCAGCCCATGGGTTTACCCATGTTTAGGCCTTTTTGTAAATGTATAAATAAGAAGTAGCTAAGTGATGTAAGAAGTAGTGTTAGCTATGTGCATAGTATGTTTGGCTTAGTGCAAGAGATTGGAAGTTGCTTTGTGCAATATGGTTGTGTAAAGTAAGGCTTTGTGCTATTGAGGAGTTGGCTCTGTGCCTTGACCTGATTTTGGGGAAGGTGGATCTAGTGCATTGTGCGCAGATCACCTATCCACTGTGGAGTTGGATATGTGGCCTTTTGCATAGGAGCATATGAGTGTAAGGAGCTTGAAGACTAATAAAAAAGAAGAAGAAGTTGGTGGACGTAGCCCCACACTGGGGTGAACCATGGTTTTATCTGCAATGTGAATGAGACTCATGAACTAATGCATATTGTTGGCTAAGTGCTCTGTCAAGTGTTATAATCACATATCTATGTCCCAGCTTGGTTGTAGACACTTTAGTCCTGCAACCCCCCTTGCCTCTACCTCGAGTGAGACTTCATTTGTTTCACAGGTGTTTCTGAAAGGGCCGATAGTTAGGGTTTTGTTGGTGTGTTATTGAAGCATTGAACCTTGGGTCTGCCCCTATGCCAAGACTCCATTTCTGATCATAATCCAATATGCTTACAAATTGAGAAGACTTCCCAAAAATCAATCCCTCCATTTAAATTCAACAGTTCTTGGATATCATATCTGGGTTTCATTGTTGTTGTTAGAACCACTTGGAAAGAGATGAGAAGTTGGTCGGATAATTCTTCAATCCACCTATTTTGCTCCAAGTTGAAGCAATTAAAGAAAGTTCTTATTCAATGGAAGACATTAAAAAAGTTGCAAATACACACAGAGTTGTATAACATCAAACAAAAAATGTCAAAAATATTTGAGAATTGTCCCACACATGTCTTCGGGCAGGAATATTTGGATCTACTGAGGTCACTCAAACAAAGGAAATATTTAATTCTTTCAACTGAAGATTCCACCTGGAGGCTCAGGAGTCGAGCAATATGGATTGCGAAAGGGGACAAAAACTCTAAAGTTTTTCATAAATATGCCTCACAAAGAAGATGTCAAAATACTATATGGGATATAACCGATGATGAGGGGAATCTCAAATCAACAAAAAATGAGATTAAGGAGACTGCTTATAAACATTTTAAAGCTAGGTATAGCGCAATTGATTTAGAAGACACTTCTAACCAAATCAATGTTCTCAATAAAGTGCCCAGATTCTTTAATGATGTTGATAATGAAGAGATTGGTAAAGTTGTCACTATTGATGAAGTCAAAGAAATAGTCTGCAAAATGCCAAACAAAAAAATCCTTGGACCAGATGGATGGACATGGGAACTTTTTCAGACTTTTTTTGACATTATGGGAGAGGATTTGCATAAAGCTGTTGAGGAATCTGGAAGCACGGGACATATTCTGGGAGCACTAAATGAAAAAAAATTCGCTCTTATTCCCAAAGTTAGCAAGCCATATACTTTCAATGATTTTCGACCTATTTCCCTTTGTAACTTTGTATACAAAGTGATATATAAAATTATTGCTTCCCGGATCAAAGACAAACTAGTTTCTTGCATTTCCTTTGAACAATTTGGATTTCTTAAGGATAGATTGATCTTTGATGTTGTGGGAATTGCTCAAGAATGCTTACACACAACCAAGACAAAAAAAATTAGGTAATATTGAAGTTGGACTTAAAGAAGGCATATGATAAAGTGAGTTGGCAATTTCTTAGGTTATTGCTCTTTCAGATTGGTTTAAATTGGATGGTTACACAATGGATCATGGCCTGTATTACATGTATTAATATGGTAGTCCTCGTAAATGGAGTTCCAACGAAGTTCTTCAAGAGCCATCGGGGTTTACGACAAGGTTTTATCTTTCCCCTTTATTATTCCTTTTGGTTGTCGAGTGCTTAAGCATATTATTGAAGAAGGCTGTGGATACAAGATCGTTTCAGGGACTTAAAGTTGTTGTTGGTACTTACATTTCACATCTTTTCTTTATTGATGATGTGCTCATTCTAGGAGATGGTAAGTATGAGGATTGAATGGTCTTTAAAACTATTTTATCAAATTCCTGTCAAGCATCTGGGATGGATGTAAATTGCCAAAAGTCGTGCTTCCTTGTACAAAAAATTGATCATAGTCTAGAGAAAAGATTGAAGACAACCTTCAATATACAGTTTGTTTGCATCGATCAAGGTATGAAATACTTAGGTTTTTTCATAAAACCAAACAACTACAGGGTGGCTGATTCGAACCGGATGATACAAAAGATTGAAAAGCGGATTGGGAAGTGGACCTTCCGTTGGCTATCCTTGGGAGGAAGACTTATTTTAGCAAAATCTGTACTGCAAAGTATTCCCATTTATTGGCTTAGTCTTGTTAAGATCCCATCTTCCATTCTACATAGAATACAACTCCTTATTTTGAATTTTATTTTGAAAGGAGCAAAAAAAAGTACAGGTTTCCACTTAACAAAATAGCAAAATATTGCTAGGACAAAAGAAAGGGGTGGATGGGGCATTAAAAATATTTCACGGTTCGCCCAGTCCTTGGCTGCTAAGTCCTGCTAGAGAGGATTATTTGGAAAAGGACTTTGGAACTCGATTCTAAACAAGAAATATTTAAAAGGCCTAGACTTAATTTCTTGGTTGCACAGAGAAGAGCACAACTTCCCGGTAGCTTCTATCATCTGGAAGAATTTCATGTTTTCCTTCCCTGTCATCAAAAGATGGTTGGCCTAGTCAATTGGTTCTAGTAATTGAGTTATACTTGGTTATGATCCATTTATTGGATGTAATTCTTCATATAAACTATCAAGTCCTTTAATCCAGCATCTAAACAGTTTAAATATATACTCCATAGCACAGGCAACCCTCCCAATCGGTTCTGGATTAAATCAAAGATGGTATGAGGCAAACCAACTTCGACTGACAGGTGAGATGAAGATATAATGGATTTAATATGTTACAATGTTAAGGAGCAGTGGTATCAAACTAAATAATACAAGTGACAAGATTGTATGGTCTTGGAACAGAGTGCCGGGTGATGTAACTACAAATTTAGCCTATCATTCCATTACTTTCTTAAATATTTTGGATAGAAATAGATGGTGGTATAAAGTTATCTGGAAAGTAAACAACCCAGTTAAGATTATATGTTTTATGTGGTTGTGCTTGAAGGATTGTGTACTTTCTGGCGTGAATTTTAGGAAGAGAGGAGGTATTGGACCATCGGTTTGCAGTCTTTGTCTTAGAGATGAAGAGACGACCACTCATCTTTTTGTAGATTGTAATACAACTCAAAACATTTGGAATGATGTTATGAAGTTTCTAAAGATGTCGGGAGCTTGGAGTTGCTCCTCTATAGATGAAAATTTGAAGATCTGGTTTATCCAATACCCAAAAATGAGGCATATTCCATTCTTGGTGATATGGGGCATATGGAAATACATAAATAAAATCTTATTTGAAAACTGGAACAGGCAAGAATCCAGGATAGTCACTAAAATCATTCTATCAATCAAAGAACACACTCGTAATTCAGAAGAAGACAACTTTGAATTTATTCTCAATCCAATCTTCTTTGACGATACTCCAATAGGATTCTTTGATGGCACAATTGTTGATGATTTCTATGGCATTGGAATTTTGTTGAAAATCACTCCAGATCACCTTTTCAAAGCATGATTTGCTGGAGGCAATGGAAATAATATGAAAGCTGAACTATTGGGTTTATGGGGTCTTTTACTTCTTACTTCTAGATTATCCATTAAAAAGTTGATGGTTGTTGGAGACTCAAAGGTCACTATTGATTGGATAAATACAAAATCCAATTTGAGCATGCTATATCTCAATTCCTGGAAGGACAAGATCAGGTTATTAAAGGAAAAATTTGATCCAATCAAATTTATGCATGTTCAAAGGAAATTCAACACAGAAGCAGATACCTTATCAAAGAAGGCTTTAAAGCAACCAACTGGATGGCTCTTTTATGAAGAAACTATAGAAGGATATGTTGCCTCAACAGATAAATTCTACATATTTTAAGACTGAACACTATAGCTGGAAACCTTTTTGTTATGATTTTGTAATCAACTTAATATGTATTATGTAGACATTTTACAACATGAGGAAATCGGGGATAGAAATAGAACTGATTACAAATATTTTGATGCGATCATTGTACTTATGATCCATATGTACTTGAAAGTTTCACTTGATTCATAATAGAATAACAATGGAACTGTTTTTTTCCACGTGAAAATGAAATAATAAAAATAATGGTTAAGAACATGTGTTTCCTCCTAAGAGGTCACAAGTTCAAATCCAAAGGGGGGTAGGGTATGTATACCTCCGTAGAATTTACCAGTCAAATCGTTGGGCGGAGGGGGTTCGTTGTCCCACAAACAAGGGGGTCTCATACACCAGTTTGGTGTCTGGCTTGGCCGTGACCTTAAAAATAGATTATTATTATTATTATATATATATATATATATATAATTTAGGGAAGGTTAACCAATCAAGTTTGTATTCCTTCTTCACGAGTATTTATACAATAGGGATATGGTTGGAGCGATTGTACCCAACCCAATTAATCATTCGTTAAGTTTTCTTTATGCATTTATCACTCACACACACACACACACACACATATATATATATAGAGAGAGAGGTTGGACATTAGGGGGTAGAGTAGATTTATTACCCTTCTTACCACTTGAACCCATCCTTAATGGTTGATTATAGGAAAGGCCTTGTATGCCTAGGGCTATGGAGCAATATTGTGTTAGGAAAACAAAAAATTTGGTTTATCCATTATAATGGATCCCTATATGTGTGATAAGGGCATTAGCACCTAAAGAAAGTACTAAATAGGTTTACATATGTCACACATTGTCTTATAGCTTCCCACCTAAATCGAATGGAAACTAACTCTTGTCGAGATTTGGAAAATTAATCCTAAGGAACACCCACTTATTAGGCCAAGGGTTAAAGAACTGGGAAGGTTGATGACATAAGTATAAATTTCCCCGAGAGCACAAATATATGCTCCATAAAATCTCAAAATTGTAAGGACAAGATCAATAATTCTACTAAGAGAAGGATGTAAAGTTATATTTCTTGTCCATCTTAAAAGGAATCACCCTAAGTTGTCAGAGCCATATTGTTGTTATGACATATCCAATTTTCATGAATAGAAATGGACACAAAGTGGGATTCTTCCTCTTATGTAAACTAAAAAAACTTTTATCAAGTTACAAGTAACTATGTTGAGCCAACCATGTGGCACCTAAATTTTTTTCAACCCAAGCTAATAATAATGGACTTTGGTGGGATCTATGCCACAAAATACCCAAGAAATGTGTTATGTGAGATTATTATAAACACCATTATATTCATCCACATAAATGACCATATGGGTTCCATTGGATGTAATTTCATTACCTCATATTAAATTTTGAGACAATCTTTATTGATACCTTTAGTGGAACCATGTTTTCAATGGCTTCCTACTTGAGTGTTTAGTCCTTTGGTTGTTTATGTATTCTCCACCTCGAGATGTGGGGTTGTTATATTATGGATCCCTCAAGCGTTATGATAGGAGAGTATGGCCATAAAGGGCCACCTCACAAAAGCAGGGCTATTAGAGTAGCTCATAAATGTGACAACAATGGCCAGTAAGTGCAACAAGTACACGAGAATTCAAACCCTAACTACCCAATGCTTTAATTTTATATGAATTCCTCTTCACATACTTTTTATTTGAAGTCTCTTTTATGTGCCTTAGGTCTTTTGGCTCCAGAGGGAGGGGATTGGGTGAATTTTTCATTCCAATGCCGATCCATGGGATTCATATGCAATCTAAGAGAGGACAATTTATTGCTCTAAAATATACCATATGGGGGTTACTTCATGTACTAGATCAATTGTTGGATCAATCCCTAATGAAGGAGGTCTTTGTTCAAGTATTTCCTCTATTTTATCTCTTTCCAAATTGCTTTGCATGGAGTCCCTTTTTCATTATTCTATGAATCATTTTCTTTAGTTTAATTATCAAGCAACATCTCCTCTTCCTCCCTCATTTCATTCTCCTCCTAATAAACAATGCATATGCTGATTGTTAGCTTTATGGGAAGATATAACATGCCTAGAACACCACCCTTGGCCAATGATGCACCCATATCAAATCTCTTCCACATTTACTAGTCAGATTTTCCAACAAAGAACAAGTTTCCTTGCTATGAGTCAATTTGGCTTGTCATAGATGCAAATTAATAAGCATAATTTCATAGCATACACATAGATCATAATGGAAAGACAACTAAAAATCATGTACAATCCTAATAACAAAGTTTTCCTTTCTATCCATCCAAACCATTCCATTAACTTAGAATTCATATAAAAAACATAATTCAATATACAACACAGAAAAAACCCACAAAAGATAGAAATGGATACTTATCTTTTCTCAAAAAAATTTCCATCACATCAATTGTTGTAGAGGAGTGATTCACCTCACATCCTTAGGCGTATGTTGTAGATTCTACCCCCAATTCAAGCCATGAGTCCACAAAGGAAAAGCAAAGTCACCAGAATCTATCTCTCATGCAATCCATCCCACATTACTCTTCTACGAATTCCCACACCGTAGGGTACTCCAAGTATATTAACTTGCCTTTAATCAACAATGGGCCTCTTCCTCTCAATGAATCACAACAAAAGCATGGAATTTCCTTTATTTTCTACATATTACCTCAGGAATCCTATCTCAACAAGTTCTCTAATGAAGGGAAGAAGAGCCCATTGCAGGTTATCCTCTGGTAATACCCAATATGATAATATATGGGACATCTATAGTGAACAATCAACAATTTCATGTGGATAAATGCGTTTTAGTTTTCCTAACCTCTATGATCACTCTACAACGATAGATTTCCTCCCAATAACAATGAATTCCCATCCTCCATTAGCTACCAAAATGTTTGAAGCAATACAAGCTCACACAAATCTCAATCCCACAATCTCTAGGTGTTGGTTGCCGAAACGAGTATGGTTTGATTTTAGACGTGTGGGATTGAGAGTCGTGTGAGCCTATATTGATTCAAATAGTTGGTCATTGATATAGGATGAGACTCTAGGTGATGGTTACAATCATGGGGATGGTTTGATTTCAGACATGGGAGATGATACAATTTCTTTACAACGTGGTGAATATATGGAGGAAGAGATTCCAATAGGAAACTTGTGGATGACATACCTTCCTCTTGCATGAGGCATAAGTGCCTTCCAAAAAGAGCATACAAAATCTTGTTTTTGACACATAAGTCTAAGGTTGGTGAGATTTTCAAAAACATGGGAAAAAGGTGGGAAGTTGGTGTTGAGATACATGCCAACAATATTCTACCCATGAAACCTCTTTCCTCTTCCCCTCTCATGGGATCATAGTCCCATTATGCTCCTTAAGAACCTTTCATAGTCTCATTGTGCTCCTTAAGAACCTTTTTGGTGGTTATTATCTTATGTATTATGTTTTTGTTTCATTCATAACCTTTAAACATAACCTATAACCAAATTTGCAACTCATACTCATAACCATTCACTAGTTTTTCTTTGTATTGAGCTATGAGCCAAGAATATTTACAAGGCACAATTACAAATTTACATCATGGAGTCATTATGACCCAGTGCACCTAGCTTGACACCCATCAAAATAACCACATCATAACCATTTATACATAATTGGGTTTAATACATTCCAAGGGTTAAACCATGGTGTTGTAGAGGATGAGGTTCTCAATATGTTGAATATGTTCCAGCTAGCATTGGCAAGGGTTACTCGACACTTCTCAACTTGGGCCCATCTCTCCATTCCATTGGACACTTGGTTCCATTACTATTCAACATTATCTTATTATTGACAAGTTTGATCAACCTTCTTCATACATTCCTTTGTCAAGTGGTTGTATTCATGGAATAGATTTCATTTCAATGGGATTTGCTCATAATCAACCTTTGGATGTGTACCTAGTGGTCTGATCTTAGCTCCAAGGCCTTGGGCCACCCTTTTCCAAATCTATTCCAATGCATATTTGGTGCAACGCAGGGATGATTTTAAGGATGGAAATTTATTTTAAAATGTAGAAACCTTGGCAAATCTTACTAATCCTTCATATGTCAACTATAAATGTTCCACGATATTTTTGTAAAAATATTCAAATTTCTAAGTATTTTATATAGTTTTTATAAAATTTTGGCTATTTTTAAGGTAAAATAATTTTATCCTATAGAATTTGGGCGAATCATTTTTAAAATAACAAATCTCATTTTTGGAAAAAAAAACATGGGAAAATAGCCCATGAGCGAAATTTAGCCCCTAAAATCATCTCTAAATTGGTGCATGCATAAATGCTTAATTTTGGCTTTAATCTATCCAAGTACTTTCCAAGCTTATATTCAATAACCTAAAGATTCAACAAAAGAAAGCAGAGTCAAACCCTCAAATTGGGGTTGTAAATGGCATTTCTTCCTATAGGTCAAAGTCTAAAGACGATTTTTTCAAACATAGAGTACAAGAACCCATGAACCATTCATGAACATGAAATTTTGACTGACTTCAATTCAAAGTGGGAAGTGAAGAAGCCTTTCTCGCACATATAATGTTGGATATGCCCTCTCGCATGTGGTATCCATTGCTTTTGGATCCAATTACATATTCCCCTTGGATTTGGCCATGCCCTAGTCAATATTTCAATTAAAACGTGGTTTCCATGAAGAAAAGCTTTATTTATTTTCTGTTATGGAATATATGAATGTGCATGTTGTGCATATGTTATGTTTCAATCTGGTCATGGGCATTTGGTTGCCATGAATTTCTATTTTACCATGCTTGTGTCATTCTGATGCATCTTATTATTTTGCACTGTGCATTAAATTACTTCATTTTGGGCCCGCATGAGATACTTTCTCTATTGGTATTATGGAGATATTGTCTTTGAGGGCCGGAATTTTGATGCCCTGTTTCGTGGCTACCCGTCCCGTGGTTGCGGGTGTTGGGCGGGGACACCACAATATCATATTGAGATAACAAAAAATGAATGTATATTCATCAATGCACGACACAACACATATTTTACTTAGCATGAAGAAAAGCTTTATTTTTAGGAAGATTTACAAAGAAATTAAGTGAAAGCATCCATTTATATAATACACTAGCATTAAGAGGATGCTCACCTCGACTTTAATTTCTTGTTGAAAATTGCACCGACAATAATATCTACTTCAAAGAGAAAGTTGAGATTGAATATAGCATTTCCTTTATAGGACAACGAGAACATGTTGGATCTAATTAAAGATGAAGTTTTAATAACAACTTAACTTTAATTGGTGTAAAAATTTTAGTTTTTTAAATTTTAAGAATGCTCCAAAACTTATGTGAAATTGCAAGGGCATGACTATGAGAAATAAATGTGGTCAATTTGATAATTAAATTGAGATAAATTATGGTTGTAGGTTAAAGATTCTACGAAATGAAGATTTTTTTCAAGGATATTTGCCCGAAATCGATTCGTAGATTTAAGTGATTATTTATGTAAAATCTGAGTGCCCTGGAAATTTATCAACGTGCTGAATCTATTTCTACATTCAGAAATGGATTCTGAAAAACAAAAAATAGTGATTCATATAAATTTATATATTTCAACAAAAAAAAAACATTTCATAAAACAGCTAACCAACAACTAAATTATGATACACTCTCATCTTACCAACCTTAAAGAGAACCTAAACTTAGTCCATATCTCAAATAACTCTCAAATAACCAAGGGGTCCCTTGGGTCCACAAACCGAGTGATCTTATACATCAAAATTTGACATCTAATTTTATACACCAAAATTTGATATTTAATTACTAATAATAGTATATGAATACCTATGATTTATATGATGTTTATATGATGGTGACATGAATTGCATCCGTATCTCTAAGTACCCGATCGCTATTTCGGGAAACATTCCTTCTCTATCCAAAATCGGCTTTTGCTTAAGGAGTAAGGCAAAGTGGTTTTAAAGCATCACAATCTGGGGTCCAGGAAATAGGGATTACAGAGTGTCACCGCAATCTGGGGTCCAGGAAATAGAGATTACAGAGTGTCACCGCGTTTAAGCTGTGTTTCTTCAACGCGTACATTCCGCGCAGCTGACAACGTCCGCAATCGAACCTGTCACCGTCTTCTCGCCCTGGAAGGTATGGTTATCACTCCCTCTCATTATAAGTGTACATGTTCAGGACATCTTGACCTCAGATTTGTTCCATTCTGTTGTCAATCCCTTGTTCCATTCTGTTGTCAATCCCTTATAAATTCTGAGGTTTGATTTTTTTTATAATTCCGTGCAGAGTTGAGGTTGTGAAGGAAGGATCAAAGGTCTTCATTCTGTGTATAAATGGGCCATCACCATCACCACCACCACCATGAAGAGGTGAGTCCCTTTGACGAGGCACTGATGTCCTGCCTTTGCTGTCCATGTTATTTGGTGAGCTCTGTATTCCGAGGCATTGGGCGATGCTTCTTTGTTCTCTGCTACCCTTTTCTTCAGTGCTTTGGCCTTCATCACCAACAACACCATCACCATCATTGTTATTGACGACCCTTTGATTTCACTGGCTACCCAATTTTAGGATGGTAACATCTTTGCCCTTTTGGCAATGTGCTTTACTAAGAACATTTTACATCTTGCCAGATCGAGAACATTGCAGAACTAGTTGAAGTTGAGATTGATTTTTTGAAGAGTTGTGAATAAGCCAAATTTGGGGCATATAATTTTCTAGAACATCGCAGAACTAGTTGAAGTTACAGATTGATTTTTTTGAATAGTCGTGAATAAACAATTTTGAGGCATCTGTTTGCCAATTATTTGGTGAAGAATTTGCCATAGCTGGTGTTATTGATCTGGATTTAAAATTCTTCAATTGATTGCTTTCATTGATTTGTATTCAGTTGGTGTTTTGCATCACAATGGAGCTATGTGCAAGCCAAATTGGTTCGTTTATAAAATGCAGTTGGGAAAACATTCCGGATAGGATATGATTGGCTATTCCTTCAGTCCTTTTGTTGTTGTTTTTTTCTTAATCTAAATATCAGTGATGGCAAACAATTTTATTAGACTTTCTCAAATCTCACATTCAGTCCTTTTGTTGTTTTTTTTTCTTAATCTAAATGAGATGATATCAGTGATGGGAAACAATTTTATTAGACTTTCTCAAATCTCACTGCATAGAGAGAAGTAAGGTGCTCAGCAACCCCAGTGGGGCATCTTAAACCTTTATTTGGGGCAACTTAAACCTTTAGTTGGTGAATGGAATATTAAAGAAATGAAATAAAGGGCCAACGTATTGCTCCTCCTAATAATTGTCATAATGTTCGAAAGCAAAAACATGAAAGATCCTACTTTATTAAACAACAATTATAAATAATTAGCATGGAGCCATCTTAATCTTAGCTCTGTTTTATGGATCCATCTTAATCTTAACACTACTTCTATCTTTGGAAGTATAAAAAAACATTGAAATCTACATCGTCCATTTTTTATCCCTTGGACCAGGGTTAAAATGGATCTATACAAACAGGGTTAAAACGGATCTATATTTTTGTATCGAAATAAAGCTAAATAAAATCTTGTTAAGCGGGTTGCATGCTTTTTATTTTGTCATACATCATTTGACAGTATTTTAAAACAAATTTCAAAGCAGTGGGAAAATAGTAAAACAGCATCTGAATCTTCAAGATTATGGCATATAATCATCCACTAGTTGTTCAAAATGATGCTGCCTCGGTTGAGAGTGTTCTTATGTATTGTTCCATGTACTATTGCAAATCTGTGTTAGTTTTTTGACATCTAAAGCAATAGACTTTTCTCTAGGAAATTCTATTTCTATGTGGCAGATTCTCTGCTGACTACTGTCATCTCGTGATATAATATACCTCAATACTTCAAGCTGTCAACCCTGTTGCCAGAAATTCAATTTACCTGTCACAAGCAAGAATATTTCATGGCATGTATTTTTCTATATTGCAGATTCTCTGCTGACTAGTGTCATCTCTTGATATAATATACCTCAATACTTCACCCGGTCAACTCTGTTGCCAGAAATTCAATTTACCTGTCACAAGCAAGAACATCTCATGGCATGTATTTGTAGATGGAAAAAATTAAATAGGCCTTATCGAGGTTTACGACTAGCACCTAAATCCTGAATGCTCAAGGGATATTTGACTATCAGCCATCCAACTAATGTTTGCGCGAGGAGAACGATATCCAGTACAACTTGGCATTGAAGTGTAAGAAAATAAGAAAGGAGCAGAGGGATCATTATTAGGCACCCTCTTCTCAGTAATCCGAAATATGATCTGCACCTCCATGACATCAATGGGCTTTCCATCCTTGATTTATTGGGCTTATATTGGTCCTCCCTTGCTTAATTCATGAATAAAACTCAGCAAAGATTGTTGGGAATTTATTGTTTGTATAGGGAGGAATCTGAACCTTCTGGTGGAGTTTTCTATGCTGCCTAGGTTTGGCTTCGGTTCTAACTATATTTTGTAACATTTTCCTGGGACAGCTTCTTGATTAATGGAAATTCCTAAGTGGTCAAACTCCATTTAAATGTTTTTCTATTGGATTCTACATTTGCATAGCATTTGTTTGTTTACAGAGAACATTTTTCTTTTCCCAAATAAAAGACCATGGCTTCAGATGGACAGTATACGTCACCGGCATTACAGAAAGTAGTTTACAAGGAGAAAAGAGTACAAGACCAAGTGAACTTAGTGCACAGAGTTTCTTATGTGATGCATAGGACAGATAAAGGTAGCAAGTGCAACTTGCAGAATTTGGTTTTCAGTCTTTGTTGCATAAAAGTTGACCATCAGAAACAAATTTGGTCCATGGGAACCAACCAAATAAGTAATTAATAGTAAATACTCTCATCTTTGCAACACACCTGGAAATTAAATATAGCAGCCAAGATTTACCTGTGGATTCTAGCAATTATAGAAGGCCTTTTAGGATTCTAAAGGGCCTTCAAAAGTCTTTTAGACATTCAATTCCAAAGGTCAATACCAGAAACCTGAGCAGGATCATATTTTAATCCTTAAATTTAAGATGTTGGCTAAATTTCAGGTGTTCTTGGGTTTTGTATAGTATTCCTTATTGGCGAATTTCAGTCAACTAAATAAGCTACGACTTTAGTTTCAGTACAAATCTCTTTGTAACTTGCAGATGCCACCCTGTCATAAGGCCTCCCTTTCGCTTTTCCAACAACTTTAGCTTCTTCACTCCTAGGGTGCATCTTAGACCATTTTGCCAATGGTTTTATGATATCAAGGTTGTGAATTTGGAATGCAAATGTATCTCTTTTGGAATCTGGCCTATTGGCTCAAGAGAAATGCATAGGAACCTTGGAATTCTGATCGAAAACCTATGCAGTCTGATAGAAGGTTTCATTATTACTTTACCTATAATGAAGTAAAAATAGCCTATGTAATTTACGTTCCCTTTCCCTCCATGCTTTCTCATTGACAGACCGAGCAACAGTATGTCAGAATGAGACTTTGTGCATCTTGTTTTTTTAGTTCCAAAATGATTGCTTCTTATGAAACGCATTCTGTTGGTTTCCTACTTTGTTAGTTTTCTTTCAAAATATTTTCTTGTTAGAGGCTTAGAGCACCTTCATTTATAGTAAGTTAAATAAATGAGTGGATCGTTTCGTGTGTCTTTATGCAAGAGAAAAGTGAATATATGAATATAGAAAAATATTAGATACAATGCAAATGCTCCCTTTCTTTAATTTGGTCCATTGACTCCTAAAAATCAATCGTAGGTTTGATATTTTGCTTGATGCCATTACCGATTTGATTGCTAGGGAGCATGTTGACAATTTTGTCCTGTAACCTTATCTTGTTTTTTAAGAAAATTACGAACCAATCCGTTGAAGATGATACTGTTTAAAACAGAAAATGGATGTTAAATATGGAGAATTTTAACTTGTTAGAGGTATAATACATGACACATCCATTTGATATATATTATAAACGCCATTTGATACATCCATTTGATATGAACTTCATTTGATACATCCATTTGATATTAACTCCAATCAAAGACTACTGCTAAAGACATAATAAAATTGACAGAGGTATACCTGGCAACATGAGCAAAAGTATCCTCATAGTCAACTGAGCTTTGCATTTCTCTTTGCTGCCATATGCCTCATGATTAGCCTTGTACAACCACCTAGAGTCAATCACTGACTTCCCCTTTGGTCTAGGCACTATCTCCCACACATCATTCTTCATGATGGAGTTGTACTCCTCCATCATGGCATTCTACCATACCTGCTTCCTCATAACTGGAAGGTTCTGTATCAATAATGGAAGACATTAGTGCAACATAACTAGGGAACATACTAGGAGGATGGCTTACTCGAAAGGAAGTTGATGGAGCACCAACTTGCTATGCTGCCTCCTATGATGTTTGGGTGAGACATCTAGGCTTTCTAGCTGTAATGAAAGGTAAAGAGGCACCCCCTGCACCTCCGGAAGCTTGCTGATTTGATTCTATTTTTTTATCTTTTTTATTTCTGCAGATCTATTTTTGGGACAATAAACTCATCTACCTCCATGGTCATTGTTGTAGGTTCCTAAGACTTAGAGGACCATGCATCCTCATCAAACTTGACATCTCTGCTCACAACTACCTTTCATTGAGATGGAATGTAGACTCTGTAAGATTTTGAGGTCTGACTATAACCTATAGAGATTCCCTTCAAATTGGAAGGTTCCAATTTGGTCATTTTCTCATAAGGAATATGAATGTAGATAGGACAACAAAAAACATGAAGATGTGATACTTGAGGCTTCTCACTTGTGAATGCCTCCTCTAGTGTCTTGTCCTTCAAAACTTTGTGAGGACACCTGTTTAGAGTATAGACAATTGTAAGACATGCTTTTATCTAGAGACACATGGGCAAATCTAGAGCTTGAATAATAGATTTGGTTGTTTCTATGATAGCTATGTTTCCTCTCTGCAACCACATTTTGCTAAGGGTTGTAGGGAATTGTCAACTTCTTCTTGATTCCCGCTTCCTTGTAAAAGGTATCAAACTCCTTGGAGGTATACTGCCCTCCATTGTTAGACCTTAACACCTTAATCTTTTTACGTGTTTGATTTTCTACAAGAGCCTCAAACTCTTGAAACTTCTCGAAGACCTCATCATTGTCTTCATGGAGTAAATCCAGGACTTCCTAGAAGAATCATCAATGAAAGATACATAGTAAATGTTACCTGATAAGGAAGTTGAAGACATGGGTCCACATATATTTGAGTGGATTAGGTCAAGAATCTCTCTTGACCTATGCTCATGACTAGGAAAAACAACATTCACATGCTTCCCAAGTGCACAACCCTTGCACAATCCTTTCTTCTCAACCTTGAATTTTATCCATCCCTGCACCATGTTCTTCAAGATTGCCATTGCTCCATAATGCAAGTGACCTAGTCACTTGTGCCAAAGATCACATAAGTTATCATTGTTATGCACTAGAGATCTCACAAGATCCCCCCTGCAATCTGTATAGACCACCCTCATGAACACCTCTGGCCAACACTCCACCACAATCCAAGCATCTCTTCTGGATGAGGATTTGTTGATCGTCAAACTCAACCATATATCCAAGATCTGTCATCACTAAAACTGAAAGGAGATTTTTAGTTAAGCCAGGTACATACAAAACACCAGTAAGCTCAAGGATATCACATGATGGCATATGGAATGAGATGGATCCCACTCCTGCAATTGGATATGTAGCATCATCACCAAGTTCCACTTGCATGCTTGCCTTTTGATCCTGAAATTTGTTGAAGGCCCTCTTGTTAGAGGTCATATGTCTGGAGGCTCCATTGTCCACATACTAGCCAACACTAGACATGGTGTTAGATGACGGTCATGAGACCATAGAGAAGTGTGTCTCAAGCTTGGATAAAAGCTCATCCACTCCAACGGATGCTTCTGCACTTCTTGCAAAGTGCTTATGTTGTTGTTGGTTTCCCTTTCCCTTCTTCTCATGACAATGAGAAGCAAAGTGCAGCACATGATGTGGCTCAAGTCCTTCTTTCCCTGGTTAGTGGAACTTGAATCTTATTTCTTCCCTTTCTGAACCTTCCCAGTTTCTCTTTTCTTGTTGCCCTTCCTCATCTTGTTGATGGGGGCAAGATTTCATTCCTCCTCCTCCATACTTGCAACTGTTTCCAGATTCATCTCCTCTTGGATGAAGTCATCCCATGGCCTTTCAAAAGTGGGAATATTTTTTCGGTTACAGACCCCATGGACAAAAGGTTGCCAAGAAAAAGGGAACTCATTTAATGTGATGTGTACTAGCTCTTCACTCTTGACCTCCTCTCCAACCACTGCAAGATGTTCACAGAGTTTAGTAATCTTCATCAAGTAGGCAGCTATGGTATCTGTCTTTCTCATCTGCATGACTCTAAGCTTATTCCTCAACAACATCTTTTGATTGATGTTCTCACTCTGATAGAGAGTGAATAGAGCATCAGAAATGTCCTTTCCCGTGGTCCTCCCAACGATGTGAGGGATAAAATGATCATTCACAAAGTCAAGGATGACTTGCTTAACCTTAGACATCTTCTTTTTATGATCTACCAACAACAAGGGATCGATAGGTTGTACAACTAGTTTCTCAACAAGGCCTCATTGATCCTGCTCCTCCAACAACATCTTTAATTGACACTGTCATGGGATGAAGTTGGAGGGACCTTCATGTTACCCCCCAAGGGGTGATGTAACATATCCACTACCTAATAATAAAAAATTTCGTTCTTCCTCAAGGAACAGAATCCCCGAAGTCCTACGGGGGTCTAGTGCGGGCTAGTTCTTCCCTGTTCACCATCCCTGTGATCGTGGGTTAGGACTACAGGCCAAACAAACCAGGCGTCTTTCACAACTCGCGACCTCGCGAGTCGTGAATCAAAGGCCTTCCAATTCTCTTCACAAATCGCCGATACCCGAGATCACGAAATTGGTATAGCTACCTTCTGTCAGCGTACTCTACGCGTGACCGCCGGCTAGGCTAAACTCTAGCTCCTCTCGCTACTCGCGACTTCGTAAGTCCAAGTGTTGAGCCTTCGTGCCCTTCTCCCACGAAACCCCGAGGCACGAGGAGTCAATGGAGCATTGACTCCCTTCTCTAGGCAAGGCGGGTCCACCCGTCAATCACGTGGGCCCCCACCTTGAAGTGTAGCCATGTGTCCTCTCGTGCTTGGCTCTCGGCACTTCGCTACTCGCGACTTGGAGCGCCCAACCCTTGGGTTCTTACCTCGTGAACCTCCGAGGTAGCGAGATCCTTGGATCTCTGCCACCTGTCCTCCTCGGATGGACGGTCTTGATTCTCTCGTGGCTTCGCCACTCGCGACTTGGAGCATCCAAACTTTGGGCTCTTACCTCGCAAACCTCCGAGGTAGCGAGATCCTTGGATCTCTGCCACCTTTCCTCCTCAGATGGACGGTCCTGATTCTCTCGTCACTTCGTCGCTTCGCGTCCTCGCGCCTCGCGACTTTTAACACCAAGTACTTGGGTGTTCACCCTGCGAACTCCCGAGTTCGCAAGATCTCTCGATCTCTGCCACCTGTCCTCCTTGGATGGACGGCTTGGATCTTTTCGTGACCTCGCCACTCGCGACTTGGAACATCCAACTTTTGGACTCCCATCTCGTGAACCTCCGAGTTCACGAGTTCCCTGGATCTCTGCCACCTGTCCTCCTTGGATGGACGGCTCGGATCCTTTCGTGACCTCGCCACTCGCGACTTGGAACATCCAACTTTTGGACTCCCATCTTGCGAATCTCCGAGTTCATGAGTTCCCTGGATCTCTGCCACCTGTCCTCCTCGGATGGACGGCTCGGATCCTTTCGTGACCTCGCCGCTCGCGACTTGGGACATCCAACTTTTGGACTCCCATTCACGAGGCTTAACCCTCGTCTATCTCCCTAAAGATCTAACGACTGTTGGGATTCCTAGTTCAGATCTGACAAGTCAGATCGGTCCCGATGCCGCGCCCTTTTCTTCTACTCTTTGGACGTAGAAAGATCAACGATCCAGGTGTTCTCATGGAGCCTGGGGGTCCACGATTCAAATTTCCTCTCTATCCTCGAAGATAGAGGAAAAATGGTTAAGGCAATTAACGCCCTCATTCGTTCCTTCGATTCAACGGTCGTGAATGACCGCAGGTTCCCCGAAGGGATCTCATCCGTTGATCAATCCTTATCCTTACGTTGCTATTGCGGGGTTTTGAAGAGGGCCATTCCTCTTCATACAGGGATAGCTAAGGCTTGCACATCCAAGTCCTTTTTCCCGGTTCTTGGTAAGCCTTTCTAAGAAGGAAATCTCTGAGAAGAGATCAAACCTAGGGCTTTCCTGGATATAGATAAGGGGAAACGAATTCCTGAGAACAGGCTGGATACCTGACTTAGTTCGACCTGGGTATTAGATTCATGTTTATCGACGTAAGCCGTGCATGGCTTCCTCTATTACAAGCATATGTCCATTAATTATCATCAAAACATTCACAAACATTTTTATACTCAAGTCATTCACAATCTTACATTGATGTGAGTATACTTACATATATATATCAGTGTATGAATTTCGAGATGCAATACATAAAATACTTATCAGAAATAACACCAGAAGTGGGTGCAACTGCTGAGAGGGGTGCTCGTTTCCACCCAACCGTAGGCTCAGCGACTCCCAACGGATTTACCACTAGCCACCCCCGAGCTGAAACCACGATGCTCTGAGACTACGTCTCTTTGTCTGTCAATGACCAGGAGCGAAGGTTGCAATCCTTCCTCTCTGCTATCACTCACTCTGCGTAATGCCAGAGTTCCCCTCGCGTCTACCCCCTCAATCGTTTCTGCCATACGCCTTATCCTCTCGCGAGGTTGCGTGTGGCACGATTACCCTCGCGTCGATCAGGCCTGACGGCTCTACTGATGGGCGGTTCACCATCCCATCCCTCATCAAGCCATCCGCCTACCAGCCTGCGAGGCATTGAATTTCAGGGCCAGCGAGTCGCTTTTGGTTCTCCGGGCCAGTGGAGTCCAAATACGGTATTTCATTCTCGGTGGAAGTTAACGCTACCTTTTCAGGTGCCCTCCACCGCCATCGTGGTCTCTTTTTCTGCACATCCCCTCATCAACAGTCCTGCAATAAATTCATAATGTTATTCACATTCATTGACCTCTTCTCAAGGTCCATTTACATCACATATTCTCATTTATGAGTTTGCCATAGTTCTTGGCCAGTCTAGTTATATTTACAAACTGGGGGAAACAGGGTGTT
>ML786640.1:157468-172771 GCA_009831015.1 Picea engelmannii | reverse complement strand
AATACAATCCCATGAGATGAAAAGAAGCTCAAAATAAAAAGTGCGATGTTGGTCGATCAAAAATATTTTGAAGAAATGCTGACTGTTACATGATGGTCGATTGATGCGTTCGACTTATGCAACTTCGGACTACTCGTTAACTTGGGGTGTGGGCCGACAAAAGAAAATCGACAGAGCAAAAGTTCTGGTCGATCCACCGATGAAGAAAAGAACCCGTTGCCGACTTTTGTGATGAATTTTGGTTGATTGAGCACTTGCTGGTCAAATCTGTTGTCGATACATAGAAATGTCTTACCATTTTTCATAGACTGAAGGATTTCAGGTTGTTGTCCTGTCCTTGTGACTGCAATGATAAAGGGTGTTGTGGATCTATCGAGTTCGACTATGACAAACGTGCATGAGTTGTGGCATACACGCTGCGTTAAAAAGAGTACACAGATTGAGAGAAAGTTGTATTTACTCATCTGTTAGATTATTCTATTTGACAATTATTGAAAGATGAAAATTTGATGAATCTGTATTTTTTTTAGATCACAAGTTCAAATCCAGAAGGGTAGGGTATGTATACCTTTTTGAATTTTATCAGTCAAATAGTTGGGTAGAGGAAGTCCCTTGTCCCACAAACAAAGGGGTCTTATATACCAATTTGGTGTTTAGCTGGAAGTGACTTTAAAATTAGGTTATTATTATTTATTATTATGAAACATGACTTTTGCAAATGATTGTCCCTTCTAATCTAGAGGGATTAGGGTATGTATACCTCCTTAGATTTTACCAGTTAAATAGTTGAATAGAAGAAGTCCCTTGTTCTACAAACAAAAAGATCTCATACAACAATTTGGTGTAATGTTACTCATAACCAAGTAAATGAAAAAGTTACCATTGCTGCCTACTAAGTCGAAGTTAAAAGGAAAGGATGTCTGGACGATTGTCTAAATTCTGGTCGATGTTTGAAATTGATAGTATGCCGATAATTGAAAGTGATTAGCACGATTATGATGATGATGCAATCACCTGTCACATTCATTTTCCGATGAAGAGAAAAAATAGTGAATTCGACTCGACTAACTTACTTTTCCGGGGAGATTTTTGTACCAGTCTGGAGAAAAGTCTCATATATCTGTTGTCCATATCATACAATGTTGCAAAAAAATACTAGTGAATATAGTGCAGACAAGCGCATCCCCATCTGTGCATAAACTAAGAAGATAATTTATTACAGTGGAATTCATGTGACTCATAACAAAGAATGTGATCAAGAGAACATGATTGCTTGTGGTAGAGCATTCGAATGGGAAGCATCTGAGCCATTTCCGGTCCCAAATGAATTTTGTACTGAACAAAGGTAGAATCCATTGCATTTGAGCCAGATCGATACCTAGCATCAGAGCCAACATAAGCAATTGCAGATTCCCCTTCGAGAGCTAAATTAGCAATCCTCGGGAGCTATATCAAGAACTAAATTAGACTAATTTAAATCATTCCTCTTTGATAATAATTTCCATTATCATGCCCCAGCATCCGGATCCAAATATGCCCATCATCCGGAGCTTACTTATTATAATCATAAGGATTGGAGAGGCCGATAGAAGAGTTGAGAGAGAAGATTAAGTAGCTAAACGATGAAGCCAATACCCTCACCAACAATTCACTAGAGCAAGCAGAGAAGTTTCATGAATATATGTTGCTTATGATCACCTTGTGACGTTGCATGATGCGACCTTGGTAGACAAAACTACTCTCAGGGAATTTCTGTCGACCGCCCAGCGTGCTTATTTACGCTCCGGTCTCAGTGATTGACTTTAATTGGAATCGGTACGTAAATCGATAGGAACTACATAATTCAACAAATGTCTACCTGGAGCTAGAAAATCGATCGATGGAAAGCCCGACTTCATGCCACTCGACGCCTGATTGAGGTATCTGGGTTTGAAATTAAAAGAAGCTTCACTATAAATACAATCACTGGAGGGACCAACCTTCTTACAGCCTACCGACAATGTTATTTGAATAAACAATTAAGCCGTTTATGGCGAGCAATCACCAGCATGCCTGGCAGCATTCAATGTTGAACCCACAAATAATGTTTTTTTTTAATAAACAATGAATCTGTTTATGACGAACAATAACCAGCATGTTGGGCATCATTCAATGTTGAAAATGTTATTTGAATAAACAATGAAGCTGTTCATGGTGAACAATAACCAGCATGCCCAGCAGCATTCAATATTGATTAGCCTACCGACAATGTTATTTGAATAAACTTATTTGAAACATTCAATGTTGAGCCTACTAACAATGTTAATTGAATAAACAATGAAGTCATTCATGACAAACACTAACCAGCATGCTTGGCAGCATTCAATGTTAAGCCTATTGATAATGGGCACAATTAATGATCTTTTAATCTTAAATTCTAATTTGATGGCTAAGCATTGAAGATGCTGGCATATTCTTAGTCGTCCTCCAAAATCAATGCGTCAGATTTATTGTTCATAACTTTCTTGCATTTATGAAGGCATCCGTTAACATGTTTACTTTTTTACATTTACCTAATCACATTATAAATTTACTGTAAAAATACATAATTGCCACGATCAAATGATTAAGGAGGATTAAAATATATGCAGGCCACGTTTATATCATTAAAAAACACTCTGGTTTCATTTTAATGACAATCATTCATTTTTTATATCTGAAAAATCATTTAATGCCACTACCTACACGGACGTTTTATGTGCGCTCTGTGTTTGAGTCACGGCTCAGTTACGGCTCCCCTTTGGGCGTTCTTCAGCCACGAATAGGCTATGCTAGTATATACACCAACCATAACAACATTGAATACTAAGATCCAATTATATATACCCAACCATAACAGCATTGAATACTACGATCCTATAGTATATACACTAGCCACAACAGTATTGAATGCTGAACAGTAAGTTGGTTATTGTTCAACAATGGTAAACACTATTATCAGAAGCTGTACATAACCGTAGCGATGTAGTTGGATTCTCGACGAATATTACTTGATTGATCTGAAATTATGCATCAACTTTGAAATTCAACTAAATCCATAGTGAGGTTAATCTGTCATTGAAGAGATCGTTGCCTATCATTATAAAGAGCATTGCTTCATACACATCTATGAAAACTGAGAGATGAAGTTCCACATACCCTAACGAGAGAAAAGAGAGAATTCAACTAGCGACAGGAGTACCCGACTGCTAGTCGACGCACATATAATGTGAATTGTAGAACATGGCAAGTTAACCACGTCAAGATCAAGTTGTGCCATGGGATATGGAATGATGAGAACATATGCCATAGAATGGGTTAACCTCCAAATTTTCCCTTGGTCGATCTCACAAGTAAAAAAGTGGTGCTTCAATGTTGATCACTCACACTTGAATTCTGCAAAATGAGTTGTGCATTCAAATTAACTAAGTTGAATTGACGAGCCGCCATATCTGCATTTTTCTAAGTATTGTTTGAAGGAGTAGAGTTGATACAGCAAGGGCACTCGACTAGAAATGAATGTGGTGTATCGACCAGAAAAGAAGTATGCGTGATTAACTTCACTCTATTTTTAATTATTTTAGGTTTGATGTAATATAGAATCATTGTAAAACATGTGGAGTCTATGAATAATGTACTATGTGAAGGATAATTTATAGTTGAGTTAGTGAGTCTAGTTTACAGTCAAGTGTGTCAAGTTTATAGTTGAGTCAATTGAAAAAAAAGAAAAATGAAAAATTAATATTTTCTATAGACTTTCATCAAGTTTTTATTGTAAAATCTAAGTAAAAAATGGAAGGTTAAACAATCCTCTTCATCATGCAATGTAAGTCGATACTTAGTTCACTAGATTGGTTTCTTGTACCTACAAAAACAATCTTTGTATAATTGAGTCTTACTAATAGTTAGAAAGTCAAGTTAATTGTTGCGTCGTGTCCTAGTTAAGTCAAGTCATGATTATGCAGAGTCTTACAATTGAGTCATAGAAAGTTGTCCTTCGTGTAATATGACATGTAGACTCCATACATTGTCAAAGCCCCGAAAGCACAAAGAAGTAGAATCAACAGTGTAGCAAAAGATAGACAAAGAACAAGATCCAATGGAGAATTTATGATTGACCAATCAAGAGCATAGATTTAGACCAAGAAGTAGTTTGACTGAGCAGTAAGCACACAAGCATGGGAGCATTGACATTGAACACTTGATTGAGCATTGATCGATAATTTTGCAGCAATTGATTTGAGAACTTGTAGAGAGTACTAATGACATGAAAAATAAGCATACATTCAAGAAAGAGACATCATATGACATACACACAAGAAAGAGCTTAAAGGACAAGATGATGACACAAGAACAATTGAACTGATGGAGCCCCCTTGTATAAGAGTTGTAGAATAGTTCCCAGGGTTGTGACCTAGGAAGCCAGAGAGTAGAGAAATGGTAGGTTGATCGAAGCATGTGGCTTCGTTGTAGGGTGTTCTGCATAAGAAATATGAGCACAGGACAAGCCAAGCATTGCTCCGAAGGCACGATGGTGTAATAAGACATTCAAGAGGACTATTGTTGGGTGGGGTAGTCGAGCGTTGAAGACTCATTGACTACACATGCACCTACCAGATTGAAGTTGGAGGCTAACGAGTAACAGGTCACAGTAGAACCTTGTATATGTGTATCTTCCTATATAGTTGGTGGTTATTGCGGTTGATTTACCTATGCATATCGATATGCATGGTTGATGCACAATAAGGATACTTCTACAAGAGTAGATACCTAGGACATTGTTGCATACTTTCTTGGGACAAGCAAGGATTTGGGCGTGGGGGAGATGTTGGGAGGCCTCTTAGGCCCTTGTAATAATCATCATAAATTATACATAGACATTACGATAAGTGAATATACAAATATATGTAAAGGATAAATGCATAAAGAGAAATTAATGAATGATTAGTTCACGATTATTTGGAGTGGGTACAACTGCTCCAACCATATCCCTATTGTATAAATACTCATGAAGAAGGAATACAAACTCATTTGGTTAACCTTCCCTAAATTATCTCTTCTCTCTTGAGTACATGTGTGTGATGTGCTTTCCATAATGTAGTCTCTTCTTGAATGCCCGTGTAATCTAGAAGATTACAACATCTTTCCTCCTTAGACCTCTTCTTCTTGAGGGGGAGCATAGGGCCTAGGCCCAATGTTCACCCCCACTATTTAACCATCGACTGACAAAGGATGATGATAAGTTTTAAAGTGGCCTAAATTTTTCTCTTTTGATGAGATGATTCAAAATTCCAATACCAGTTGCTTGATTTTTCCAATATTTTTCCATAATATATGATCCTTCATACTTGAAATTTAAGGATTTAGAGGCCAATTTAAGTTAATTTTATTAAACTTTTAGGTCCACTTCAACAAGGATATTCTAAACTCTTTACACTTCAATCTACACAACCCCCTCCCTAGGCCCAATGCCTATTTCCATAGAATTCTATAAGTCTATTGGGTTCATGGTCCTAGGAGAATCATCAAGCTCATGTGTGCTCCTTTGCATCGACCTCTCCACACACCTCACCCTAAGTTAAAACAAACTATATACTATTTTAGATCAGTAGTAAAATATGTGAGTTCACATGGAAAAGATAACAATTACCATTGGAACAACTCCATGTGGCATCAAGTTTCCATATGAGTACAGTTGAATGGCTACCACACACACATAACATGTGACTAGGATGTTGATTTGGACATTGGAAGAAGATTGTAAGGCAATGTATTAGGCTCAAAGAACATTAGTGTTGACATTAGCAAGTCTGCATCAATCAGTGTGTGGACCAATCATATCCAACCATGTGGCATCAATGACATCAATAATTACAGATTAAGGAGGAAAGTATAAATTCTAGGGCTTGAAAAGTGGCACTACTGCATACATGGAAAGGTTAGGTGAAATACTTCCTTTTCTTATAGTTTTTCAAGGTATTCAAGCTACGTACTTTAGATACGTTCAAATGAGTTTTATAAAAGGTTTTGGGTCCTCTAGGATGGGAATATTTTGCTTCTCATGTTCTTTGGTTGGCACAATTCCTTCCGTGGACCTAATAATCAACTTAATTGTGTTTCATAATATTTTGGGGTCCATAGGGAATGGTGCAATTTTTAATGGTAGAGCTGACATAGACTAGCAATGAAGAGTCATGTGGCATCGAGCTTCCACACCAACAAGTTTTGGGATTGGTAGGAAGAAGTCATGTATGTAGGACATATTAGGGAGTATGTTGGCATGGACAAAGGGAAGGATTATAAGGACACATGGTGATATTAAAAAGTTTCATGTCACTTTGATGACCCCAATAGGTTTGACTTGGGGACACATGGACCATTCAAATTTTACTACTGACCATTAATGTTGTTGACATGAGAGGATTGAGAACACACATGGCAAGCTTGGAGTGTGCCACATGGCACCACTATTCATCTGATAAGATAGTCAAAAGCCCCTCTTTCTTTTGATAATTTTCTAAGTGTTAGACTTGAGAGTTAAAAAGGATATTATTAAGTTTTGTAAATATTTTGGGTCCATTTAGCTAGGTGAATCCAAGCTTCCATATTTTCTACCATCACTACTTCTCTATGTTCGATAAATAGGGTATATCCACATAGGTCGAACACCTTAAGATAATTGCTCACACAAATATATTAAAGATCATTACTTTGGTGTATTGCGTGGTTAAAACCCTCAAAGTATTAGATTTGAGACTTAAAAAGGATATTGATTGAGTTTTATAAATATTTTGGGTCCATTTAGCTAGGTGAATCTGTAAGGTACCAAATATATTATAATATATTGAAACAAAAATATTGTAGCAAATACCAGCAAAACATCAAAATATAGAGAATCACAACACCAAAAATGATACCTTTATTGATAGAAAGCCAAGTTTACTTGCTTGTTCGAGGGGCAACCTCCAACATAGTAGAGATCTATTACAATAATTCTCAAGACAAGACTTTATCATGCCTTCTACTCCTATTTATACTAATTCTACCTTCTAAAGAACATTCTAGAGGAATATCTTTCTAAAAGGAGAAAATTCTATTATGTTCTTCTTACGTTAGACTTGTTCACATTATTAAATAGGTTTTATTAACTAATGTCGGTCTTTATTACATGGAAAATATATTATTCTACCCACACGAGGAGTTAGGGAGGTTAGGTCCCTAGCATGTCCTCCCCCTTAAGGAATAGCCTTGTCCTCAAGGCTGGAGATGAGGAAGTTGTTGCAGAATGGTAGTTGGCACTCAGGTTGCATCTATTGGTGTTGTATCCTTCCATTGAATTAACACTTCTTTGATGGTTTGTTGATGGAGATGACACTTGCGTTGGTACAAGACTGCATGGGGTTGCAACCAAATGGAACCTTCTTCATCCAACTCATGGAGATTGGTTTGGGTATGGCACTTAGTTCCAATCACTTTATTTAAGCTTGAGACATGAAAAAAATGATGGAGCTTAGAATGATTGAGCAGAGCTAACTAGTAGGCCACGGGCCCCACTCGCTTGAGAATTGTATAAGGACTAGAAAATTTGGGGGAATTTTCTGAGAGTTTTCATCTTTGAGTGAAGTTTGCTTTTAAGGTTGCAGACGAAGAGACACTTGGTTCCCTTCAACGAATTAATGTTCAAAATGACCTTGATCTGCTTGTTGCTTCATGCGATTATGAGCCTCAACTAAATTTTCTTTGAGGGTACAGAGAATGGTTGCTCGGATTGTAAGATTGTTTTCAACCTCTTGAACCTTGGAGACACCTGGAATGTATGAGAGAACCAATGATGGATTTTTTCCGTAGACTAATTCAAAAAGAGGCATGCGAGTGGCAGTGTGGTAAGATGTATTATACCACCATTAAGCTAGGGGTAACCACTGAGCCCATTGAGTTTGTTTCTCGGATGAAAAACACCACAAATATGTTTCCAAACACTTGTTGAAAGGTTCTGTTTGTCCATTAGTTTGGGGATGATAGGTTGTGCTTAGATGCAATTGGGTTCCCTGGAGCTAAAACAATTCTTGCCAAAAAATGATAGTGAAAGTTGAATCTTTGTCATAGACAATAGAATGAGGCATGCCATGGAGTTTGAATATATTATCCATAAAAATCTAAGCCACTATGGATACGATGAACAAGTGTTGAAGAGCACAGAAATGAGCATATTTGGAAAGACGGTCTACTACCACCATGATGACTGACTTATTTCTCGATTTAGGTAATCCAACAATGAAATCCACAAAAATATCCCTCCAAATAGTAGGTGAAATCGGGAGTGGTTGGAGTGTGCCTGAAAATTTAACTGTTTCTCCCTTATTGTGTTGACAAGTATCACATTTAGCCAAAAAGGTGTGGATGTCCTATTTCATACCATCCCAGAAAAAGAATGTTTGACCAGTTCATAGGTTTTGGCAAACCCTGAATGCCCAATTGCGGATAAAGCATGTAAATCAGAGAGCATTGTGGGTTTAAGGTTCGACTATTTTCTTAAATACATGTGACCTTTATAGCGAAGCTCTTCATTATGCCAAGAGTACCCTGAAGAATCTTGAGGATCTTGTTGCAATTTTTAGATTAGACTGGAAATTTTGGGGCCTTGCAACCATTCCTGGAAAACGCCTTGAATCCAATCGGCTGTAATGAATGAGAGGGAAAAGAGGGAACCTACTTCTTCATATTTCTTGGAAAGAGAATCATCAACCACATTTTCTTTTCCCTTTTGAGGATGATCTCATAATCATAGCCAAAAATCTTGGTCACCCTTTTTTGTTGCTCGAGGGAGAAAATTCTTTGTTCGAGAAAATACTTGAGGCTGTGATGATCAATTTTAATTTGGGATAATTTCCCCAAGAGATAAGGGTGCTAGAGATCCACTGCATGTATAATATACAACATTTCATTTTCATAGGTTGATTGGCCCAAATTTCTCTCTAATAGTTGTTTTCTAGTGAAAGTGATCTGGATTATTTTTGGAACGAAATGAAAGCAAAGATATTCAATGAAATACTCATGACAATTGCCAGAAACAGAGAAATACAACAATACTTGATTTCTATTAATGAAATAATTGTAAAGAGACTGTAAAAATACAGAGTACAAGACTCAATAGAATGGTGGTAGTTTTATCTCTAAGAAGAGATGTGACGACTGTATTCATTCACAAGAACATGATTACAATGAGGCTCTGAAGGAATTTTTATGTTAAACAGGAATGCCAAAACTCTAGACATCCAAAAACCTAACCCTAGGAGATGAAACACCAAAAGTCATGTGGACCCCATTTGGGTAAGTTAGTATATTAACTTCTTGGGGTCGTAACTTTTGCATACGATCTTTGTTTTAGGCGTGTGATAGCCTGATGAAAAGGTATTTTAGAGAACTATGCATTATGTCATCAAAATCTGACTTCGTATACAGTTTGACTGTGGCACGCCAAAATAAAACTGTTTAGGGCCCCAAAACGGCCCTAGAAGTACAACAAGATTTGCTGACATGAATACATATAAAATAAGCTAGTTGGATTAGGTTGGAGGCCACCAATATCCACCTGGAAGATGTGTAGGGCTTTAGACAACCCCAGAAGGGTAGAACCCATAATTACAAAGAAGTACAGAAAAACATGTTAAACTAAAATATGGCAGAAAGAGCCAGTTGGAAAAGGTGGGTGGCCACCAATATCCACCTGGATCAGAAAGCCAAAGATCAACCATCTGTTTTCAATATTTTCTGGATCAGATTTAGAATGAGGGTTCGGCTTCGTGTCTTTGACCTCAACCACCAATGGTTGTTTCAAGCGACATTCATTGGTGTTGTGCAAGGGGATTTTGTGGAAGTCACAGCACTTCCCAGTGTTAGTCTATGTCTTTCCTTTACCCTTATTATCCTATGTCTTGGACTAGTTTTCTGTAGGTTGTTGGTTAGGGTCGTCCTTACCTTGCTTTGGTTGTTACAGATTTGCAGACCCGAATTCCCATTTGTTCTCGTGCCTAAATTTCTGCTCGATTTTGACAACATATCGATAGGTAGCTCCTAATGATGAGATGTTTAGGAAATCCATTTCGGTTTGGATGTACCTATGCAGGACCCCACGGTATTTCAGAACCAGATGCCACTCAGAGTCTTTTATACCCATCTCGGTGCGCAAGGTATGGAAAGTATTTGTGAACTCCGACACTACCTGTCTCTTCTCTTGTCATAGTGTGGTCCATCTCATGTACTGGTCTTCATAGTTATCAATAAGATAGTATTGTTCTTTGACCACATCCATAAAAAATCCCAAGTGGGCTCGACCCCATATATTCTAGATTCCTCTGTGGAACTTTGCTCCCAGTAAGTTTCCCACCAACGTTTGACATGGGGGAGAGCCTTGAGGACTGCAAAGGTAATATTTTCCCTGTTGGAAAAAGTTTGAACAAAGAAATAACCTTCTAATAGATTTAACCATTTTTCTAGGGCATCTACATCTATCTAACCTTAAAATATGGGAATATAAAAATTAACATGTACCTTGAAGGGAGAAGTTCGTCCAAAATGGCCACTAGATGAAGATGTGCATGTTGCTATCAACATACGTTGAAGGATGTGTGCAAAATTCTCCATCATTTCGTCCCTCTGTCGCGCGAGAGCTTGCTCAAGCAACAAGTTAATAGAATCTTCTGCTCCGCCATTTTTCTTTTATGTCTCCATCGAGGTTTTCTTGGGCGTGCGAGAGTGATTTTCCTCAAGAGAGACAAACTCAAGACCCAACTGGCTATACTTGGACCTCGTCGGGGACATGCATTGAAAAATGATCAAGAGAATCCTACTCTAATACCACTGATCCAGATTATTTTCGGAACGAAATGAAAGCAGAGATATTCAATGAAATACTCATGAAAATTGCTAGAAACAAAAAAATACAACAATACTTGATTTCTATTAATGAAAGAATTGTAAAGAGACTATAAAAATGCATAGTGCAAGACTCACTAGAATGGTGGAAACTTTATCTCTTAGAAGAGGTGTGGCGGCTACGCTCATTCGTAAGAAAATGATTACAATGAGGCTCTAAAGGCCTTTTTATGTTAAACAAGAATGCCAAAACCCTAGACATCTAAAAACCTAACCCTAGGAGATGAAACACCAAAAGTCACGTGGGCCCCGTTTGGGTAAGTTAGTACATCAACTTCTCAGGGTTGTAATTTTTTCATACGATCTTTGTTTTAGGCGCGTGATAGCCTGTTGGAAAGGTATTTTAGAGAACTACGCATTATGTCATCAAACTTTGACTCCGTCTACATTTTGACTGTGGCACGCCAAAATAACACTGTTTAGGGCCCCAAAACGGACCTGTAAGTACAACAAGGTGTGTTGACATGAATACATACAAAATAAGCCAGTTGGATTAGGTGGGAGGCCACCAATATCCACTTGGAAGATGTGTAGGGATTCATACAACCCCAGAAGGGTAAAACCCACAATTACAAAGAAGCACAAAAGAACGTGTTGAACTAAAAACTGAAAAAAGGAGCCAGTTGGAACAGGTGGGTGGCCACCAATATCCACCTGGATGAGAAAGCCAAAGGTCGACCATCTTACATGCGGACTTCCCCAATGCTTTCCCTGATGCATCACATTCCAGGACAAAATTCTTGGTGAAGTTGGGTAGTGCCAAGACATGAGTAGTGCATGTATCCTCTTCCAAGGCTTGGAAGGACTGATCAATTGCTAGAGTCCAAATGAAACCATTCTTTTTAAGGAGATTAATGAGAGGAGCTGCAATTTTTCCATAATTCCGAACAAACTTGCGATAATATCCCATTAAATCTAAGAACCCAAGAAAGATTTTAAGAGTTTTAGGGTGATGCCAATCCTTCATAGCTTCAGTTTTCTTAGGATCCACCCATACACCATCCTTTCCTACAATATGACCCAGATACTCAACTTCAGAGGCGCCAAAAGCACATTTAGATTGTTTGAGAAAAATTTTGTGCTTAGAAAATATATGGAGAACTTGATCCACATGGGCGAGATGGGATTGCCAAGTATTACTATAGATGGGAATATCATCAAAGAAAACTAAGACAAAATGACGGAGGAAAGGACAAAAGACATGATTCATGAAACTTTGAAAAGTAGAGTGGGCATTACACAAGCCAAAGGGCATGACCAAGAGCTCATAGTGACCCTCATGATTTTGAAAGGTAGTCTTGGGGATGTCTTCCTCTTTCATATGTATATGGTGGTAGCTAGAACAAAGATCAAGTTTTGTAAAGTATTGAGCACCACTCAATTCATCCAAAAGGTCATCAATGATAGGAATGGAAAATTTGTCTTTGATTGTGAGTTTGCTGAGGGAAAAAAAAAAAAGGACACATGTGCCAAGTGCCTTCTTTCTTGAGTACCATGACTACCAGAGGAGAATAGGGGCTGGTACTAGGACATATATCACCAACTTCTAGCAATTCTTGAACAATTTTCTCAATTTCATTTTTTTAGGAAAAGAGATGATGATAAGGGTGAACATTGCGAGGAAGACTACCTGGTACTAGAGGAATGGAATGATCATGGGAATTATGTGAAGGGAGAAGTCCATAGGGAGTGTTAAAAATAGCTCGGTGTCTAAAGAATATAGATTGGAGGTCAGGGAGCACAAATGATGTCTCCATGATGTGAATGGAATGGATTTGGGCAATAATTCCATAATGACCTTTTTTTAGTATCTTTCCCATTCAGTGGGAGCTGATGATCTCAAGTAAGCTTGTTGTGATTCCTTGGAATTTATATTGATGTCCCTCTTGTTGGAATTACATGGTGACATCCTTAAAGTCCACGAAGATGGGGTCGAGAGTGCATAACCATTATGTAGTGTACCCTTTTCACTACCAAGGTTTTTAAACCTCTCAGTTACCATTCTATACATGGAATTTTACATAATTCGTACAGACATTATAAGCACATGCATTTAAACAATTAAACACACTTAAATCTTAGAGTAAAATATATAAGTTACTG
Organism: Picea engelmannii; assembly: GCA_009831015.1. NCBI lineage: Eukaryota > Viridiplantae > Streptophyta > Pinopsida > Pinales > Pinaceae > Picea > Picea engelmannii. The sequence goes on along the minus strand of ML786640.1, from coordinate 159,715 downwards.
CTACAATTAAACAAGCCATAGCATTCAACAGTAATTCATTTACACAGCGGAAAACATGATAACATATCCAGAAGAGTCATGCAAATGTGATAAAACATAGTCAGATACTTATCTGCTGACAGTGAAGAAATCCACCAACCAAATGCAGGCCTCCCATGAACTTCCCAGCCATAGACCACATTGCTCCTCAACTCAACAGTGGGTCACCTCGAGCTGGGACTGAGCTCCACCCCAGGGCAAGGAATCCAGACTCAGGCTGAGGTTACAGGGAATTCAGTCATACACAATCACCAGGAAGAAAGCTCTCCTAGGAATCTCCCTCGCTCACTGCCCACAGGCCCTCATTCCCCACATGCCTGTTCCACCCCAGGAGAGTGCACCTTCTCTGTCACCTGGACAGTCCTTCGGCTGCCAGTCTCCCTTACCTTGGGTTACAGGAACAGACCGGACCGGAAGTCTCTGGGTTCTGTAGCAGCTACAGGGTTCCTTCCAGGAGCTCTCTCCTTCCTCTGCGCGCTCTCTCACCTGGAGGAGTCGCTCACCGGCCAACAAGCCTCACGCAGTCTAGTACTGCATGGCCACAACAACGCACAGGGAAAATAGACAAAGGCTTCCCAAACCGGTTCAACAGTCACAGGATGATCTCATGGTCGTGTTTTCGAAACAGGGACACCACGCACAGGTTAGCTCGGATTTTTCCCGAACAACAAGGATTCTTTCACTCGAGTCCAACACAGGGTTCCTGTTCAGGAAATGCGCTCCTGGGTTTTACTAGAACCAGACACAGACTCCACAGTTCTGGACAGGGGTGTACACATATTCTTCAAGACAACACAAGCTTTCTTTTCTGTATCAGAATTACATGAAGGTCTCTTGCAGACTGGCCTCTACCACTCTCGCTCAGGGTAGTCGGGTCGACTGGAGGAGGAGATACCTTCTCCCAGTTCATCCCAGCCTTTTAGTGCATGCGCCAGGGTTGACACTTGTCACCCATGGGACTGCATACATTCACCAGCGCACGTTCCTCCCACCACTTGGGAAATCACGTGGCCTTCCAAAAGGACTTAGGATAAAAACATATGATGCACATGGTTTTTGAAATAATATTAAAATAGTATTTCTAGGTTTAAGGCCCCCCTAGGCTTAGCCCCTAGGCTCAACACTCAGCCCCTTTCCCACCTTTCAGCCCCTAGTTCCTTGCCCACTCTGTGGACGCTCAGTCCCCCTTCACTCATTCATCGTGGTCGGTCTGCACTTGGCGGTGTTTATATTTTATTAAATATTCTGCATACATACAAGTACAACAACAAGCTCCTGGCCTTCAAACACTTAGGCTTCCTGGCCTAACAACCACATAAGCCTTCCAGCTTATACAAGACTTGGCTCAGTAGCCTATAGAACACATTTACAATTCATTGCATATATCATGATCTGTAACGGGGCTCGGCCTTGGGGACACTACAATCACCCTCCCCTTATTTTTGCACTGTCCTCAGTGCAACTTACATCGCATATGCAAGTTCTTCAAAATTTTCAAAAAGATGCAGGTACTCTGCCTGCATAACATCTGCATGCTCCCATGTCGCGTCCTCAGGACCGTACCAGGTGCACTGGACCTTTACAAGCTCTATAGCTCGATTCCAGAGCTGTTTTCTTTTCCTGTCCAATATGCGTACAGGATGCACTTGCAGGACACCTTCTGGTTCCACCTGGATCACAGTCCAATCGATAACATGATTAGTATCAGGTACATATTTCTTAAGAAATGAAACATGAAACACATTATGTACAGTCATATATGCAGGTAATGCAAACATGTATGGAACTGGCCCAATCCTTTCCAGGATCTTGAATGGCCCACAAAATCTTGCTGCCAACTTGGCGCAACTTCCCAGCTTCAGGGAAATCCTGTTAGTTTTCACTTTCAGGAAAACATGGTCACCCACTTTGAATTCTCTATGGGTTCTGTTACTATCAGCGTAACTTTTCTGCCTGTCCTGAGAAGCTTTCAGATTCTGTTTGATTTTTATCATTTGATCTTCCATCTCTTTGAGTAGTTCAGGTCCAACTACTGTTATGTCAGCTGGATTATCCCGACTCACTAGAGTGTTGCACTTTCTTCCATACAGTGCTTCGAATGGGCTCATCTTTAGAGATGCATGATACCCATTATTGTAGGCGAATTCTACCAAATGCAGGTAGTCTTCCCACCTTGATGGTTTATCCATCACATACATTCTCAACATG
>ML786640.1:123098-153557 GCA_009831015.1 Picea engelmannii | reverse complement strand
CATCATATGTCCTTCCTTATCCATCTCTTTTCCATGCCCATTAGAGTTCGATCCTTCGACTCCCAGGTTAACATCCTTTCCTTCTCGTTCATCTTCTATTTCAGGGGTAAACTGCACTTTTCCCCACTCCATACTCGGCGTTGGTTAACTGGAATCCTGACCTTCGTTGAACTTTGCACATGCACTGTGCAATTCAAGTCAAAGTTTGTCAGTCCATTAAACCTTCACGAACAGTCCACAATATTTATAAACCAGTTCAGACAAAATAAAAGACATTTCGTTTTAAACAAGTTTCTTGAACTGGAAGTATTATGTATCTCTCCTATTTCTTTGCGTTTGAGGCAATTTCCAAATAGTTCTGGCACTCGTCAGTCTTCTTCACTATAATGCGCCAACGAATTGAATTTGTCGAGCCTTCGTTTTCTTGACAATTCGTCATATTTCATAACCATCGATGTTTAATAAAGTGTTTCAATTTCACGAATTGTCTGAGCTCAGTTCAGCTCGGTGTTTTTCGGGTGTCCGAAACTTCAATTTTCGATATTTTCGGGACTTCAAGTTTTGGGGTTTCGAGTTCAAAAACCCAATGCGACCCTTTGTGCACTAGCCTTCCTGGCTAGGCCCTGGTCCACGTGACCGCTACCATATGACCTCAGTCAAACCTCTGCATTGGATTTTTGGGGTTTTCAATGTCAAAATACAATCATCCCCAAGACTCGCGATTCTCCGATTCCCGACGTGCCTTATCTTCAGGTAGCCCTCCTAGCTATAACTTCCGACCAATGTGACCATCACCCTATGACCACAACCTTACCCCTCAGGGTTTCGCGTTTCGTGATTCCAAAGTGCATAAACCCCACGCCCACGGGATTCCCGATATCCCGATGGACCAAACGCCGATGGATGGCTTCATTATCGGGACTTTTCCCGATGGCGTCGATGGTTGCAACACGTCCCCTATCTGATGGACGGTCCCGATTTCTTCGGGTTTTCGTGACTTGTGATGTCCTGAGTTTCTTGTCCTCAGGAAATCCGATATGTCGATTTCCGATGCTCGTGGGAATTGACTCTACCACGTCACTGTCCCCTCGTCGCCCTTTTGGACATCGCAAGATAGAGATTCCTGATGTGACGATTTCTATATCTCTGGAGTCCACGAAGTGTCGAACCCCGACTCCTCTCGGATCTTCTGACGCGTGTCCACCCAAGATTCACGGCTATGATTTCTTTGGTGTTTCGAGACTCACAAGATCTCGGTTCTCTTGACTTCTAAAACCCCGATGACTCCAATATCCCGACGCCTCTCTGGGACTTCTCCTCTACCCATGAGGACTTAAACCCTGTGCAACTTCTGTCAACTCGGACGGTTGACGGGTAATCCCACAGTGATCTTACGACTCACGATCCTCCCGAGTTTAAACTCCTGGTGTGGCCGTAACCTCCTCTGCAGTATCCAAAGTCTATAAACCTTGTGCACATTCTCCAGATCTGACGGTTACAAGGGTTCGCCTTCCCTCCTGAACAGATCCTACGGTTCTAACACCACCGACGTGGAGTCCTCTCTCCCTGTGGACTCATACCACACTGGCTGCGGTTTCATAACGCCGCCATACCTCCTAAGCTTTAAAAGAAACTCGTCAAGTATCTCCTTGACGCTTCGGAGCAACCCAGGGTCTGCAATTGGCCATTCCAGACACAATTTCCCTTCGCATTCTTGGTCCAAAGGCCGCTCCACTGGCCCATTTAGGCTCAGTGTTGAAACCTTCGCTCTGATACCAATTTGTAGTGTACCCTTTTCACTACCGAGGTTTTCAAACCTCTCAGTTACCATTCTATACATGGAATTTTACATAATTCGTATAGACATTATAAGCACATGCATTTAAACAATTAAACACACTTAAATCTCAGAGTAAAATATATAAGTTACTGCTACAATTAAACAAGCCATAACATTCAATAGTAATTCATTTACACAGCGGAAAACATGATAACATATCCAGAAGAGTCATGCAAATGTGATAAAACATAGTCAGATACTTATTTGTTGATAGTGAAGAAATCCACCAACCAAATGCAGGCCTCCCACGAACCTCCCAGCCGTAGACCGCGCTGCTCCTAAACTCAACAGTGGGTCACCCTCGAGCTGGGACTGAGCTCCACCCCAGGGCAAGGAATCTAGACTCAGGCTGAGGTTACAGGGAATTCAGTCATACACAATCACCAGGAAGAAAGCTCTCCTAGGAATCTCCCTCGCTCACTGCCCACAGACCCTCATTCCCCACATGCCTGTTCCACCCCAGGAGAGTGCACCTTCCTTGTCACCTGGACAGTCCTTCGGCTGCCAGTCTCCCTTACCTTGGGTTACAGGAACAGACCGGACCGGAAGTCTCTGGGTTCTGTAGCAGCTACAGGGTTCCTTCCAGGAGCTCTCTCCTTCCTCTGCGCGCTCTCTCACCTAGAGGAGTTGCTCACAGGCCAACAAGCCTCATGCAATCTAGTACTACGTGGCCACAACAACCCACGGGGAAAACAAACAAAGGCTTCCCAAACCGGTTCAACAGTCACAGGATGATCTCATGGTCGTGTTTTCGGAACAGGGACACCACGCACAGGTTAGCTCAGCTTTTTCCTGAACAACAAGGATTCTTTCACTCGAGTCCAACACAGGGTTCCTGTTCAGGAAATGCGCTCCTGGGTTTTACTAGAACCAGACACAGACTCCACAGTTCTGGACAGGGGTGTACACGGATTCTTCAAGACAACACATGCTTTCTTTTTTGTATCAGAATTACACGAGGGTCTCTTGCAGACTGGCTTCTACCACTCTCGCTCAGGGTAGTCAGGTCGATTGGAGGAGGAGAGACCTTCTCCTGGTTCATCCCAGCCTTTTAGTGCATGTGCCAGGGTTGACACTTGTCACCCATGGGACTGCATGCATTCACCAACACGCGTTCCTCCCACCACTTGGGAAATCACGTGGCCTTCCAAAAGGACTTAGGATAAAAACATATGATGCACATGGTTTTTGAAATAATATTAAAATATTATTTCCAGGTTTAAGCCCCCCCCTAGGCTTAGCCCCTAGGCTCAACACTCAGCCCCTTTCCCACCTTTCAGCCCCTAGTTCCTTGCCCACTCTGTGGACGCTCAGTCCCCCTTCACTCATTCATCGTGGTCGGTCTGCACCTGGCGGTGTTTATATTTTATTAAATATTCTGCATACATACAAGTACAACAACAGGCTCCTGGCCTTCAAACACTTAGGCTTCCTGGCCTAACAACCACATAAGCCTTCCAGCTTATACAAGACTTGGCTCACCAGCCTATAAGACACATTTACAATTCATTTCATATATCATGATCTGTAATGGGGCTCAGCCTTGGGGACACTACACATTCAACATCAAGAACAATGTCACAACTTCCCATGTCGATAGCAATATGAGATTTCAGGTGGTACCGACCAATTTGTAGGAACATATTTTCATAACACCCACCACATTTCATGGAACTGACATCGACAATCATGATTTAAAATTTTTTGATGACATGATATAGCAATTGATTTCTTGGGCAATGCGACGATGAATAAAATTATGGGTGCTACCACTGTCAACAAGGAATATGACTTGGGGAGAAAAGAAGCTAGTGAGGGTTTGCATCAAAATCAACAGTTCAAATTCTGGTGGATCAACGGACAGCGTAGGATCATTTGTTGGGGTATCTCTTCCACAGGGAAACTTCATCCTCCTCATTAGCAACATCCTCATAAATGGACATAAAAATATTATGTTCCTTACACTTGTGCCCTGGAAAATATTTGTCATCACAATTATAGAAAAGAACCTTGAGTTGGCGTTCAACCATTTCTGCCTGATTTAATTTCTAGATCTTGAGAGGGGTGGCATGGGGGGCAGGATTGGTAGGTCGAGGGTAGGGAATAAAAAATGGTTTTTGATTTTGGGAAAAGAAAACCTGTTGTGCTTCTTTGGCGTGTTTAGTATCTTCCAACCAAGTCGAAGGGAAATCCATGCAGACACTGATAAAACATTGCCTAAAGAAGGAATATTTCATGCCCTCCATTCTAAAATCCAAGTTTTCAGAGGTTATAAAGTCTTCCATTGTGCCATATTGTTTCAACTTGGTCAAATGACCTAAATGGTGGGTGTCGGTGTCAAATAATTCATAAATATCTGTAACAAACTGGGTCCAAACAACATATCCCCGTCATGCATTTTTATGCCATTGCCACCATTTCCAGCTTTTAGGATCTAGATAGAGAACACCATAATGAATTTTGGCCAAATCATCAGTAATTCCATGCAAAGAAAAATAATGCTCCATTTGGGTGACCCATCCCGTGGGATCAGAGCCATCAAATTTATTGACCTCAACTCGGGGAAGACGAGGGTCACGATGAAAGGGGTTGGAATGAAATGCCATAGTATGGGAGGATTTAGCACCATCTAAGTGGGAGGGTTGGTTAGGGAAGGGGGGGACTTGGGAGTGGTTTAGCAATAGGTTGAGAGTGGCATTGATGGTGTCAAATTCTCCCTTGAATTTTTCAAGTCGATCATCAAGTTTGGAAAATTCGTTTCTAACTTGGTCCTCGAAGCGGTCAAAGTCAAAAGAAATTTTCTGGATGGTCTCCTTGTTTTTTTTTTATTTCGTCCTGTAGGTATTGGTTGCGAGTGGTGGTCATTTGGAAAGTTGGGGTGCTTGGGATTGGGAGTGGGTCCATTGAAAAAAGGAATATAAGTGATATGTACCACTTTGATCAGGGAGACAAGTGGAAGCCAATGGGATAGGTTTCAAATAAGGGTGTCAGGAAGAGTGGGTGGGACCACAAAAAAGAAGGCTTACAAGTGATAGTTACCATAATGATCAGGGCGAAAAGGGGAATCCAATTGGATAGGGCCCAAATAAGGGTGTCAAGAAGGGGGTCGGGTCCACAAAAAAAAAAGGGTTTAAAACTGCTAGGTACCATGACGATCAGGGCGAAGAGAGGAATCCAATGGGATAGGTCCTAAATAAGGGTGTCAGGATCACTACACACACACACACATATACTCGTGCAGAGTTATACTCTAGTCTGAAGAATACCGGAGTGATGAATTTCCCAAATTGTTAACAAGAAATATTGTGTAGGAATTTCACAACTAGAATGCAGGAGGCAGGGTTGCATGACAATATATCTCTTATGTTCCTTTCCCAAGGGTTAAGGTTTCAAGGTTCCTACAGACAAGGGTTTTCCTTATGCTATTTCTCTCTAATATACGTGTGGGCTCAAACAATAGTACTCGACCTAATATCTCAGGGCACCAACTAAGGAGTCTCGATCATACCCTTAGTCGTACTACTCGATTACCTAGGTACTAGAGAGTATCTTCCTGAGTGTTGTTCTCGGTGTCACTATAGCAGTCAGGTGGTCGATCGATTGATCTAGGGCTAGTTTCAAGAAACCTGGGGGACTCCCTATATACCAGACGGTATGTGGGAGTGATGGCCATGTACATATCATGTCTGATGCAATACCACAAGGGGTGTCAATAGGGGTTACATAGGTTTTAGATAAGGTGAAACATTTGTTTTGAGTAACCCCATGAAACCATCTGTATTTCATGTGTATAGACTTCCCCAACCACAATTTTACTCTCTAAATGACAAATCAATGTGCTTTAAAGATGCTGGAAATACACATCTCTACCCTGAAAAAAATTACCCACAATTTCTGCACAGGAAAGAGCTTTGATACCACTTGTAAGGTATCATAGGTATTGTAATATGTAGAAACCAAAATATTGCAGAAAATATCAGTGGAACAACAAAATATAGAGAATGACAACACCAAAAATGATACCTTTATTGATAGAAATCCAAGTTCACTTGCCTCTTTGAGAGGGAAACCTCCAACATAGTAGATCTCTATTACAATAATTCTCAAGACAAGACTTTCTCATGCCTTCTACTCCTATTTATATTAGTTCCACTTTCTAAAAACATTCTAGAGGAAGATCTTTCTAGAAGCGGAAGCTTCTATTAAGTCTTCTTACATTAGACTTGTTCACATTATTAAATAGGTCTTATTAACTAATCTCAGCCTTTATTACATCGAAAATATATTATGCTACCTACGTGAGGGGTCAGGGAGGTTAGGTCCCTAACAAAATCCAAGCTTCCATATTTTATACCATCACTGCTTCTCTAGTTCGAGAAATAGGGTATATCCACATATGTTGAACACCTTAAGGAAACTACTCACATAAATAGATCAAATATCAATACACTAGTGTATTATGTGGTTAAAACCATCAAAGAGGGAAATAGTCCATGGAGCTAGCCAATGTAGCCACTTAAGGAAATAAGTTAATGAAAAATAAAAATAATGTACATATGTATCTCTCACAATCGATCATCAACAAATGACCCTCCATGCTCTTTAAATAGAAAGCATGGACCAATCAAGTGTTAGGCCATGGATCAAGTGTCATTAATATCAAGGAGAAGATGAACCATTAGATCATTTTATGTCTAGAACATAATCATGACCATGAAATTAGTTAGTTACAAAATCACACTAAAGAAACACATTTTACCTAAAGATACATGAAACCAAGTTGAAATTAACTAACTCCTAACTGTCTAAATATCCTAACATCCCCCCTTATGAACAACTTGGGATAGGATAGAAGGATTTACAAGGGTGACACAAGGAGAAGGAAGAAGGCATTAGATCCTATCCCACCTTAGTGATAACTTCACGAACTCTTAACTTGGATTGAAGTTTGGAAAATTTCACTTCTATAAGAATATTTGTGAAAATGTATACAACTTGATCATTTGTAGGGCAATAGAGCACTTCAAGAACATGATCCAAAAAAAACTTTATGATGAAGTGCATGTGTAGTTCAATGTTTTTGTTGTGTTGATGTTAAACTGGATTTTTGGCAAGTTGAATGGCACTTTGATTATCGCACCAAAGGATAGTCAGATGTTGCTACTAGATTCCAAACTCTAAAATGATTTGTTGAAGCCACAAGACTTCTTGAATTGCACTAATTGATACTTGATACTCTACTTCTACATAAGAAAGAGAAAGGGATCATTGTTTCTTACAAGCCCAAGTGGCAAGGCCAAAACTAAGACTGAAAATTAACTTGTAGTAGAGTTCTGATCATTAGGGTCATCACCCTAATTACAATCAATGAAATCAACCAACAAAGGAGTCTTCATTGAACAATAATGTATCCCAAATTGAATTGTACCCCAGATATATTGAAGTATCATTTTTGCTATTTTCTAATGTCTATCATGGGGTGCTCGCATATACTAAGCAATAAGACCAACAATAAATGAAATATCAAGACATGTATGAGTCATAAATGAAATATAAAGTGGAATCTACTTCAAGTGTAGTATAAGTGGTAACAAGTTTGACTCCATATTGGAAAGGAAATGGGGTTGGTTTACAATCTTCCATGTGAAAGTGGCGAAGAGGGTCACATGCATGCATACCTAGACTGGGAAAGGAAAATTCCTTAATTAGTTTGCAAGACTTGGAGGCCAATAAAATAATGCAAATGTCCTAAGTCCATCATTTCAAATTTCTTCTTAACGTTGGATTTCACATGGGTTAAAAGTTTGGGGTCACTACCAGTGAGTATAAGGTCATCAACATAAAGAACAAGTATGATGAGATGGTTACCTACTTTCTTGTTAGAGACATTGGGGTCAGAATCACATCTAGAAAAGTTGGTGTCAAGAAGAAATCTATCCATTTTAGCATACCAAGCCCGAGGAGCTTGCTTAAGGCCATAAAGAGATTTCTTAAGGTAGAAAACAACGCTAGAGTTATTATGAACATATAAAAGAGGTTGTTCAACGTAATTTTCCTCTTGTAAATCTCAATGCAAGAAGGTGGTTTTAACATCCATCTGGTGGACCTCCCATTTATATGAAGTGGAAAGGGCTAGAACAAGGCAAATGGAATTCATTTTTTTTATAGGGGAAAAGGTTTCGGTATAGTCAATTCCTTCTACATGAGAAATCCTTTAGTAACTAATCGAGTCTCATGTATTTCAACACCTCCATTGTATGCACACTTAGTTCTATACACCCATTTACATTTAATAAGTTTTCTTCCTTTTGGAAGAGGGTACAAGATCCCAAGAATTGTTTGCCATTAAGGAACAATATTCTTCATTCATTGTTCCATCCCAATTTGGATGGCCATAAGCTTAAGAAAATGTTTATGGATCACAAGTTTTTCAAACTTGAGTCAAAAGAGAGAAGTCTTGTTGGAACTATGAATGTGTATGATATTGATCTAAAGGATCACCGACAAGATCACCAACCACTTTTCATGTTGTATGGACCATCTAGGAAGCTATGGTGGTAGTGCATGTTCATGTTCTATGGAATCAAATGGAGGAGGGTGAGTAGGTATAGGTGAATTTTCATCATCATTATCATCATATAAAGAGGAAGGAAACCAAATAGGAGGAGCACTATCATAAATGTTGGAAGTAGAAGACGCACATTCGCTTAAGATGGCTTATAGGCCAAAGAATGCACAAATGCAGAATTAGGCACATAGGCTAAGAGACCTTCATCAAAATTGACATCTATCCTAATAAAAATTTCATTTGAATGAGATTGAAGTAGTCTATAACCTTTTACATCTTTAAAATATCCAAAAAAAATGCACTTCTCACTCTTAGGTTATAATGCTTTTCTTTTCTCATTAGGAATGTGAGACCATGCTTCACTACCAAACACATGAAAGTGGCTTACATTGGGTTTGATGTTACTCCATGTTTCTTCTTGTGTTATATCTTTTAAATCCTTTGTGGGAGTAGTATTAACTATGTAATTGGCACAACTAATAACTTTCCCTTAAAAATGAGGACTAAATCCTTTAGATTGGATCATACAAATTGCCATTTCTTTTAATGTGCAATTCTTTCTCTTAGCAACACCATTTTGTTGTGGTGTATATGGAAGGGTATGTTGCATTTGAATGCCCTATGCAGTGCAGTAAGTTGCAAATGTGTTGTTAACATATTCACCTCCATTGCTTGTTCTTAACTTCTGAAGTTCGTGTCTAGATTATTTTTCTACAAGGGCCTTGTAGGCCAAAAACATGTTAAAAAGTTCACTCTCAAGTTTTAAGAAATAAACTCAAGTGCATATGAAAAAATCATCAATGAAAGTTAGAAAGTAATTAAACCCAAAGTAAGAAGTAGAAGGAAGTGAACCACACAAATCACTATGAACAAGCTACAAGGGAACCAAGAAGTGCTAAGAGGCACGCTTGTCAAAACTATCTTGATGGTGTTTTACAAGAACACAATCGAAACAAATGCCATTTCTACAAGAAATGAAAGGAAGACCAATCACCATATTATATTTACATAGATGTTGCAATGAGTGATAGCTTAGATGACCAAATCGTTCATACCAAAGTTTGCTCATGTCATCTCTATGAGCAATAAAAACGGATGGAAGAGATGATAACCCAAAGTTATAAAATATGTACAACTTGGTAATATCATAAACACTTCAAGTTGCTAGGACACACTTAGGATCTTTTAAATCATTGATTACAACTTGGTGAGGTGAAAATTGTATTTTTTTACCTTCACCTGAGTGAGTGATTTGATATACTGATAGAAGGTTGTAGGAAAGACTTGGAACACATAATACATCATTAAAATGACCATCATCTAGTTGAATTGATCCATACCATATAACAATAAGAGATCTATCATCACCAACAAAAAATTGTTTCATGTTACATTCATTGAAAAAAGAAAATATGGATTTATCCTTAGCCATATGATAAGATGCTCCAAAATCAATAATCCATTCATTAGAAGAAAAAGTAGATGTTGTATTGAAGGAAAAATTAGAAGTAGAAAGTGTATGTCCATGATAAGAAGAATTACAAGAAGAAGAATCATGATTGGTGTTGTGCTTCTCCATTGCTACTTATAAGGCTTCCATCTTCTTGAAACATTTAGAGATGACCATATTGCCCAAAAAAGTACAACGTCTCTCAGTCGTCTTGCCCTTTGATTTAGTTCATTTATCACCATTGGGAGTATGAGTTGGTTGAGAGGGTTTGGGACCCTTGTTTTGTTTTGTTTCAAGGACATTACTTCTTCAGATACTCGAGGCCTTGATTTTGTTGTGCTTCTAAGGCTTTATTGGATGTACCAAAAATGATAATCATTATAAGATGAAAATGCTCATCTTTCTATCTAAGGAGAGAATAAAAAAAAAACTTCAAAATATGGCATTTTGTAAGTCCCCTTGACTAATAAGTGCTTCTCTAGTGAAGTGAAAAATACATATAAAATAGAATAGGTATTCCCAAGCTTAGCAAGAATAACATATATAACTTGTTCATCCTTCTTCATGCTCTTACATTCTTCAAGTAAAATTCTAAGTGTTTTAAACTTACATATAAAATATTCATTGCAAGAGTTTAAATCACCGGGATTTAAAATAATCAATTAGTTTTGAGTTGGTGGGCTTGAATAACATTGTATTTACCAAACACGGTTTCTAGTTTTTGCTAAGCTATATCTAGTTTCTCAATTCCTTGAAGGTGAAACTATAGATCACTAGATATGGACTTTTCAATTAATCCATGTGCTTCATCATTTTATTATTCCATTTGGATTTATTTGATGGTTGAGCAGGGGCATTTTTTGTTCCCAAGATAACTCCATAAAATCCCGTACTTCATAATAAATCCACCATACTGGTTTTCCATGAGTAGTTTCAATTGGTAAGCAGGACTTGGACTAGCCATATGACAATATGTATGTAAGATGGATTCAAAAGAAGAATTTGATTATTCAAATGGAAAGAACTCTAAGAAATAGGTAGTTTCAAGAAAAGGGCATTGAAAAATTGACTATAGATGTCAAAGTTATGTCTTTTTGAAAATAAGACATAAAAAGTAACTAAGGTGACACCTGGTAGGTAGAGTTTGGCCCACATGGTGATGGGTGCACGATGAGGTTGTTGAGTAAAAAAAAATCCCCTCTTTCTCTAACTTTTCCTATAAGCTCACTTTTACAAATAATTTATTTTATAATATAAAAGACCCACTTTTATATAATAAGTGAGAATTAATTTTACAATAAAGTTACTTTATAACGTAAAGTTGTATGCAAAAATAACTTTAACCAATAAAGTTATTTTTTGAATAATTCACTTTTATAATTTGAGTGAAATGCACTTTACAATAAAGTTATATTATCGATTAAAGTTGCATAATTTAAAAAAATATTATGTTATAACTTAAAGTTGCATAATTGTTAGGGGTGGCAGTTGTCGAGTGGGGAGGGGGGGTTATTCGCAATCCCGGAGGAACTATAATTGCTCATTTTTCTTGGGGATTTGAGACTATTTCTAACAATGAGGCAGAGGCTTATGGTCTATTTGAAGGAATTAGGTTGGCCCGGTCATTAGGTATATCCGGGTTGATAGTCCTTGGTGACTCTATGCTAATCATCAGAGCAATCCATAATAAATCTAACATCAAAGGGAATGTAATATCTATCATCATGCATCGCTCGCTTTCTCTCCTCCAAGAATTTGAAGAATACTCTCTTTATCATATAAAGCATGAATTGAATTGTGATGTTGACCATTGGGAAAAATGTGGGTCATGGCTAGACAAGGGAAGTTATGAAATGAATGGGGAGTGTTAGAGGTTGTATATACCATAGTTTTATGACATAAACAATAAATTTGAGGTGTGGATGGCTACAGTTAGAATTTATGTGGCCATAGATCGCACAAGTACAGAGTACAGGTCTCAAGAACATCATTCAATCTGATGCATGTAATGGACTCATGTCGAATTATTTAGAGATGGAGGCCCTCTTTGTCACCCATGACAATTATGAATGGTGTTGGGTGGTAGTGTTGCATTCAACAGTCGTTTTTAGCAGTGGGAAGTTTCCAAGCTTGGGTGGAGGCTCTTCAGTGCAGTTCGACCTTTAGTCAAGGGTCAGCTTGGCATCCAGGTTCCCTTTTCCCTTGTTCTCCCTTCAAAACTTGTAATATTTTCATAGTTTGAACCTTCATTATGGGAGTTCTGTGAATTTAAAGGATGGGTTTTGGTACGGGGATATTGTCTCAGTTGATGGGATGTTAATTTGGCTTTGAAATTCTGGAATGGATCCACTTGTGGTTGTCATAGTGTCATGGACAATGTTTTCAATTAACACTTCTATTTTTTTGGCTATTTGGGAAAATTATTTTAAAAACCCTATGTCCTTCCATACAATCAATTTGGGTCTTGTTACCTCCCTAATTGCACCAAGCAGGGCTGATGATGATCCACAAATATTGAACAAGGCACTTGTTCAAAATAAGAGTTTAGAAGTCTAGTCGTGCATTATGGCCCCTTCAAAAAAATTCTTCTTCTTATTATTATATGCATGTTCCATACCCCTTCAGGGGGGATTGTAATAAAATGATCTAGCATGAGGTCTCTATTATGTAAAAGACTCATCTCCCTAATACTTGGTCATTAGTGCATACTCTAGAGTCCTTTTTTTTCACTTGGTTAATTATATCTTGTTTTTTAGCAATTTATAATTTTCTTAGTTTTTTCACTCATTCCTCCAAAACTGGAGTGTGTCCTAATGGTTAGGCCTTAGTGTGTTTATCCGAGTTTAGTGTCTAATGTATAATACCATGCTAGTCATTTATCTAGAGTCTTATGGACATGCAATAGGTCCCTCTAGGATTTTTTAATGTTTTTCTATCATTAATAAATTTCCCGTAAAACGAAAAATTTCCTTGTAAATTGATGTAAATATTAAATAAGTGGTACTAGGAGGTGTTATATGCCTTGGGGAGTATTGTTTTCTAACCCAAAATACCCCCTTTTCGAGAGAAATAATTGACTTTTTCTCATCAAAAATCAATTTTACTTGAAAAAGGTGAATAAAAGACACATAAATCAACTCCCTATTATTAAGGAAACATGTTTCTATTTTGTATGTAGTCTCCACCTCACTGGTGGTTAGTGGAACTTAAAGATGAGTTAGGGGGAGTGAAGTGGAAAGTTGAGAGTGAGTTAACTTTTGATGGTGGAGATCCCAAAGAGGATGTGTGCCCTCTCTTGGGAGGTGGTGCACTCTCCTTGAGGGCACCAATCCCAAGGAGGGGCACACCTATCCTCCTCACATGTGGTGACCCCTCTCTCACTTGGATTGAGTTGTGGAAAGTTTTCTTGATTTCTCTGGAGATGTGGCATCAGTCTACCTTCACACATGGCTCATTCCATATGGGGAATTGCACCCCACTTGCTATATATTGAAGCCTACTCTCCTCTCTTAAGCTATGAGAGTTTTGTTCAAGCTTGTTATTGTACTATCATTGTAACATTTTTCTATTGGAATAAATAAGACTTTGGAGATCAAGAAGGTGGCTTGTGTGGATGATTGATGTCTTATGCTTATAATGTGAGGTAACCTTTGCTTAATTTTCTTGCTTTAAATTAGTTAATTTGGCCTTTGAAGGGGTGTTGTCACCTACTAGGATAGAATCTATTAAGATAGTTTGTTTCCTAGATTTTATTGACCATTTACATGAGCGACCTAAGATTTGCATGTTTATTTCGGTTAATGATCATGCTATCTAAGTTTCTCTTGTAGGTGACACCATATTTAAAGGTTTCTTGCAAGATTTTCTTAAGATTTATAGGTTCTCATACATAGACATCACGCTTGGATACGTAGTCGGACTAGCTTGTAATTTCTACATGCTCCAAGCCTCTCGAGACATAGTCCCTAAAAATTCCACCGAGAGACTCCATTGCCCAAGGCTTCCAACTTCAAGCTTCTCTCTCTCTCTCTCATAAAAAATCTAAATTTCTTGGTTACTTTTCTTTGTGTGCATAAGATAGATCTTCATTTTTATTTTAAATCAATAGTATATTATACTTTTGCATGCATGCTAAATCTAGATTGCACTTTAAAGTTTTCATCATACAAAGTAGATCTAGCATAAGAAATCTTATCTTTTAGCAAGTTTTTTATAGTAAAATTTCAAGGCTAAAAGTTAGATTATTTTTTAGAGCTTCAAATCTCATATTTAGCAATCCTAGTGCCTTCTTGTTTTCTGTCCCAAACAACAAACAAAATCCACTGAGAAAGCTAGCTTTTGCTTACTTTCTTGGTTATTTTTCACTAATTTTTGCATAGCTTTCACTTGGTATTTTTTGGGATAGAAATAAAAAAATTTGCATGTACTTATAAAACACTTTTAGGCAAAATTTATCCACTTTAGATTTCTTTTTTTTTCAGGTTTAGCGAAGATATAGGAGGAAGTGTTGTTGAAATTTCGTGGATCCAGAGCATCTGGGACCACCCAAGGCACCCAACATTCCTTCTAATACCATTTTATATCAAATTTTTGCAAGTTTGTTGGACTTAGACCTATAAAATGCCATCAAAAATTTCTAATAAAGATTGTAACCTGAAAACAATAGTGGGATACCCACTAGGCCTCTCATCCCCCCACCCTTGGGGAGATTGTCTCCTTTTTTGCATTTTCTCTTTTGCATGTGTCCATTTCTATTTTTACTAGTTAAAATAAACTTAAAACAAACTCAAGAAACACAAAACATTTACTTTCATAGATTAATTAGATTAGTTTCATTTTCAATATTTCATTTTTGCAAAGTAACGCACCTTCCCCATCATTTCCCTGATATGCTCTCAGCCTCACTAGCTTGTTGGATCTTGGCATGAACGAGAGAGGGATTTGATTCGTGTGGAGTAGTTTTAAATAGGGAAAAACTTCTATTACTATTGCTCGATACAAGATCATACCGACGGATTGACTTGTGAATTCAAGGGGATACTTTGGGATTTTCTCTCTCCCCGTTGGAACTCGCAATCTTGCTTGTACCCATTTAAGGGATAGAAAGTGAAGGAAACACATCTTATTTTATATTTCATTTTCACACTTACAATATCCAACATGCACTCGTGAGTGGACTTGCACTATCGGTCCATCTCATTGAATTAACCCACTAATTCAACCTATCATCTTAATTAATAAAACTTAGCAAGAGCATTGCAACACATTTCACATCAATACATACATTGGCACTAGTCTACAATATTTCCTTCTTGCTTATTATCATTTACTTTCAAGTACTTTCAGTTGCTTAGTATCATTTGTCTTCAAGTATTTGATTTGCTTGATATCTATTGCATAAGTAATATTTATTTGTCTCATTATATGCTGCTAGATTAGTTGTATTTGCTTTTGTTTCATATTAACTCCTATAACTTCTTACATTTAGTTTAATCAAGCCTTAGATTCTTTTATTAGGGATTACCCTCCTTTCGCTAGAGTTAGCCTATTTATGGTTATGTGTTCCCTTCATTTGCAATCTATAGGTTATGATCTGTGCATTTTGAATTCGGGGATAACACGTGCTCTGTTTCTGAGATTTGGGCACATTGGTTTTCTTTGGGAAACATAAATCAATAAACTAGTGGTGTATTTTCATCCGTCAATCTATGGATTCCAACAACAATCAAGAGCAATAGATTATTATTAAGCTTTTAATCAATCCTTTTTATCCAGACATAAAGGGCTTGGCTATTCTAGGCACAAAGAATTTTCACGAACAACAAATCATAAATATTGGGAAACAAATCTGTAATAGCATGGAGACTTCTTAGAGTGATTTCATGTGCATTATGAGCAAACATTAAGAGTCAATTGAGGGTAACAAGGTAGATCTTTGTCAAATTTCAAGCAAGGCAACAAATTTGGATCAAGTGGTGGCATTTCTTCTTCAACAAATAAAATCTCTAGAACAAGAAAGTCAACAATTAAGACTCCTAGTGAGACCTCAACAATCTCAATCAATATCAATCAATCAAATTTTGGGCAGTGATGCACAAGGATATAGAGGAATGGAACCAATAGAAGTTGAAGAAGATGCACCAGAACATGTAGAAATACATGATGCACCAGACCAAGAATCAACTCACACTAGATGTTCTATAAATGTCTTTTTTTATTAGGCCGGTTTGTTAAAGTTTATAGTAGCGAGATCGCTGAGAAATATATCTCAATTTTTTTATATGTATCTATGTATGACAATAAAGAAAGACTTATATGTCATATTTTGAGATTTACTGCATAGAGTAAGTCATTAATCTATGACCCATATCCATGAGTATTAGTCGTAACTGACCAATAATTCTCATGATTTCAACAGTCCACTTAGCACTCATTGCATCGGGTGATGCTCACAAGAGTGAAGAAGTGGGATTGAAAACAATAAAATGAATCACATATCATCAATCATCACTTCCGGGGCTTGCAAAATCTTAGCAAGTATTGTGCCTTATTGATCCAGGATCTTGTCATCGAGTGACTTATAAAGAATTGCATTAAATGAGCATAAATTAAAGTGCACCATTAAAGAAGGAAAATCTAAAAAATGAAGAGACATAAGCATCAAATCTGAACACAAAAACTTGATAACGAAGTTCATCCTTGGTGGATTATGTCTCCGGGTCCTGCTCTCAAACGGGTAGGCTATTTCATTAACTCAACAAAAGAATTTGGCAAAATACATAAGTATACCTCATTCTAAAATCAAGCTACAGAAATAATGCCCAGATCAGGAAACATACAACACCACTGGATTCATGGCATTGAATTACCCATAAATGACTGTCTCCACGCCTCGATCCGACTCTTTCACTGTCGGGCCCAAGAAGAAATTTGTCTTAGTTTTCGTGCCCTCTATGCAATCTGCATTAATGACTGGACTGCATATATTTTCGTGCCCAAGTGGCCATACCGTACGCACGCCTCCCCCTGGTGGTTGGGCGGATTCACCTTTTAAGTATTCTTTGTGATGATGGTTACAATGTAAGGCCCATGGCCTGTTGGTTTGGGCAGATTTATTAAGGTGCATATGGTGGAGGAGGTCCCGAGGTCAAACCCGCGGACCTCCCCCATTTTGGGTTTTATGTTGTTGTAATATATATATATATATAACAAAGTTTGTTCCGCTAGTTTAGCGGTGGCGCTAATCCATATCCCAACGATTTAAACTGTGTCTAAGTTTGGCGTGGTCCACGTGTTGGATTACTGAGAGGGGGGGTGAATCAGTAATAGCGTAATTATAATAATTTTTCTTCAAATTTTATATCAATGTAGAATTATTATCCAATAATGAGCAGTAAGAAATAAACAATCACACACATACACAGTACACCAGTGTTTTTCGTGGAAACCCAAATCGGGAGAAAACCACATAATGCTTTTTCTTATATGTCTTGAATAATTACATTCATTGGAAGCACCAACTTCCTTTGTTTTCCAGCTGCAACTGAAAGGAGGCTCCAACCCCTTAGTTTCTCAGGCTACAACCTGAGGGAAGCTCCAACTCCCCAATTCTCTGGCTACAACCAGAAGGAGGCTACAACCCCTAATGTTCTCTGGCTACAATCGGAAGGTGGCTACAACCACTTGTCCTTGCCCTATCCTGCCACCCTGAAGTAGAAGTAGAATGATGGAACCACTGTCACATTATCACTGTGAGATATACCGTTGTAAACCTGTACCAATAAATCTGAACCATGCATCAACATGTACCTCAACTTGTAATCAACCTGTACCATAAACAAGTGCATCAACCATGCACCAACCTGTAATCAACCTGTACCATAAACAAGTGAATCCAACCATGTACCAAGTATGTACCAATCATGTGTCAACTACTCATCAACTATGACTCATCAATATGTACCGACATCATCAACTATACACCTCATGTATGTGCCAACTCAGCAACTACTTGTCTCAACCATGTACTCAACATGTACCTCAACCAAAAACCATCATCAATTTCATCATCCGAATCTTATTTGTAGCTCCGTAATAGACCTGGTGTATATTATCACATTCTTGCAAACCTTCCTTAACTTTAAAAACAAGAGACTAGCATTTTCATCAAACTTTTCTTTAGACTCACCTGCCTAGTTTTGGATTAGTCAACGACTCTAACTTGAAGTAATCATAACTTTGAACCTGTAATGCATGAAGATTTGAAACTGATATACAATGTTCTTCAGTGTGTTTTATGCAATTACTCCAAGTTTCACTACTTGGAACCTCTCAGAAAAGGATTTATAGCAAAAATGGCATACCTTGCTGAATTCTGGCTTATTCTAGAGAGCGATCTTGTAGAGTGTGCCCAACACAAAATATTTGATGAACTGATCTGAAACTGTTACCAAACATAATAAAGACTGTACCCTAACCAACACATTTTGTCTCAATGAATTTGGATCTGTTATGAAGAAGTTATGATGTTTTTACCCGAAACACCTGATTTTGACTAGTTTCAGGACTAACCACAAACCCTATTTTCCACGGAGTGTAAATACCAACATGCAATGACCCACAAGCTGAATTGTTTACCACAGATACTTGTATATGTTTTTTCACTTGAATAACAATTTCACAGTCTGAATCATTATAAAAAAAAAAAATTATAGCAAAAATGGTGAGATGACCTGTAAATAACATACCTTAGAAAGCACCATCAAAATAATTTATCCTTCCTTGCATTTCGGCCTTCTTTTCTTCACCTTCACTCAGAATTCTAGTTTATATAGCCTTGGTTACCTCAGACACATATAAATATTCAATATGCTCAAGTGTGTTTCAAATGAGAGAGCCTTGCCTCTTATTTATACTCTCCAAGTAGCTTCCTTAAAAACATCTTCTAGGTCACTTGGCCCACTTTCCTTATTTTAGGGTTGGGTCCACTTCTAATTTCCCCATTAAATTTATTTTTGAAATAATTTACTTTGTATTCACTTTGAATTATAATACACTCATCACTTCACTTTATTATTTACCTTTTAAAATCTCTTAAACCACTTTGACTACTTTGACCTTTTGGGGCTTCTAGATGACATATGAGTGTCCTCCAACTTCGTAAGGCCATAAATCTCAAACCGTGAGGAGTTATGTGACATTATACATACCGCCAGAAATGGCATGACATGTACTATCCATATAGAATAGTATCATCTGAAAATATATCATAACTCATACCATTACCCATCAAACAAACTTGGGTCCATTACCCAAACCTGTGGTCACCAACTTTTCATGGCCATAACTCTCTAACCGTGTGGAATTATGTGATGTTTCACATACCACCGGAAATAAAATGAAAAGAACTATCCATCTAGGATATTTTCCCTGACAAATTTAGTTTCCTTCATGTTAGCGTCGGAAGTCACCCCTGGATTGCAGCAGGAGCAGAGCCCGACGCCCATCAGTTTATGTCACATTTTGTTTAATGGGGTGATCAAATGGAGGCTAACTCAAACGACGTGGCTCCAACTCCGAAACTAGGCTAGGCATGCATGGACAAGTGAGGTCTTAGATAACTTCAGACAGTGAGTTGTAGTAAGGGTGAGTAGGGGGAAGACTTGTATCAGAGAGATGCAAAGGTCTGTCATAAACATCAGGTTCCTAACAGACTGTGGAAGAAGACATCTAAACGCAAGATCTTCCTACGTTCAAACGCAAAAAACTAGAGAAAACAATAATGCCATAATAAATCCTTTATCACAACAGAACTGCCATAATTCATGCGAATCAGTCGATCACGAACTCTCTTAGTATAAGATGAAAACTAGATGGATTAAGAAAGACTATCTGTCATAAAACAAGAAATCTCACATACAGATGCATAACTAGAGAACTAGAGTGTGTTAAAACTTTACAATCGGGAGCTTCGCTCTACCATCGATACCTTCAAAAATGACAAAACTGAGTACATATACTTGGGCAGATTTGCCCCAACAGAGGCGCGCTTTCCCTCCAAGGTGTAGCGTCTCTTCAATCAATCTTCGGGCGGAAGTCCTTCGTCAGATGTCTCATTAACTTCGCATGGCCTTTACAGGGGAGGAGTAGCTGAACCAGTAAATGCCGAGTTAGCGTGTGCAGACCTCCTCCGGTTAGTTGAGAACCCGGCATGGCTTTTCTGGAAAAATGGGTACACAGGACCCTCTCGAGAAGTCCGCTGGCCAGACCCTCCATTCCTCGCATTTAATGAATGAAGAGAGGTTTCAACCACCCTTTCTCACCTTCATTTACTCTAAGCGAAAACCAGGACAGAGGTCGGATCAAATGGCACTTGGAGATCGCGGTAATTCCTTCTGCGAACATACTGCGAACATACATGACTACTTCGGCCCTTCCTGAGCAGCTCTTTTCTTTCCCAAATTACCACGGGCTTTGACCACGTGATTATCCCCAAGGCGCCCTTGGCATTTGCAAATGGGAAGGAACTAGTCCTTGCTTCTTGAAATTGCGATGAGCAAAACACCGAGGCGGATTAATCTGGCGCCACACGCCCCTCTAAATCTGACGGTCCTGAATTCACCCTACGCTGCTGTGGGCCCCAGGCCCTGGAAGCTCTCGTTACTTCGCTCATCGGGATATGATGGAGTTGTTTTTTGCGCTTAGAAACCGCGATGGGCAAAAAGGCGGGGAGCCCAATCGCGCGCCAGGTGTCCGCTTCAAATGGACGGCTAAAACTGCCCCCTGACAATGTGGGCCCAACTTTCAAAGTTCTTTCCCTTTCGTGATTCACGAGTTCGTGGGTCAAAGACCCTCGGCTCCCCTTTTCTAAATTTTTGATCCCCGAGATGGCGATACGGGTCGGGCCTCCTTTCTGGTCAGCGCTCTCTACATGTAACCATCGGCTAGAGCCCAAGTACTAACGCCTCTTGCTACTCGTGACCTTGCGAGTTGGAGTATCAGACTTTGGCATGCTCCCTTCGTGAAGTCCTGAGACGCGATGGTCAACGATGGTTGACCTCCTCCGGCTACTTTTCATCACTCGGAATCTCGTGCAATCAAAGGGATATGGTCTGCCCCTCGAACTCACGAACCCCGAGCTCGAGAAGTAACACTGCGCTTGAACTTCTTGCAATCAATGACCCTCATAACTTCACGAGTGCCTCCCATAGGATTCCGACCGTTGACTTCCTTAAAACTTTTAGCGCTATACTTGACGCGATTCGGTTAATCTGCAATTACCCATCAATCGTTGCTCTTGCTCTATCGCTGAATCCTTTCGCTAAAGAATGAAATGCCCGCTCACTTGATTTTAAGTCCGAAAAGGACCTCTTCTGTGTGTTTCGCTTGGGCGCTTCTCGTGCAACCTGCAGACCCGGATATCCCGATGTCGAAGATAAGAAATGTTGCTAACATTAGGCTCCATGGGGGATAGAGTTGTCCCTGTGATTCTCTAAGGACTCATTTTGCAGTTCCAGTGCCTTGTTGTTGGTCTATGGAGTCATTTACTAAGCCGAATCAAAACAATAAAAGTAAAAAAAAAGAAAAACAGAAAGGACAATATTTATAGAACATAGGAGCTACCGAAGGCTCAGACAAAACATTTTTTGAGAAAATACCCATTTACTAGGCTGTTGAAGACTTCTTCGCCTTCCAAATCTTGCAACCTGTATGTGTTATTTGAGAAAACCTCAGAGATTCTAAAAGGTCCGATCCACAGAGCTTCAAATTTGTCATGTTTGCCCTTATCTTTCTTAGGATCGTCCCATTTCAGCACCAGGTCTCCTATATGGAACTCCTCCTTCTTGGCCTTCTTATCAAAGACCTGCTTGATCCTCTGTTTTATGGTCCTGAATTCTGATCATTACCTGCTCTCTGGCCTGCTGGACTTCTACCAGCTGATGAATTCTTTGGATCATGTCATTAGGCTCTTCTTGATAATCCTGGAAGAATTTCGCTATGGGAATGGCCAGCTGAGAAGGGAAGACAAATTTTGCTCCGTAGACTAACTGGAAAGGGGATATGCCTATAGATCTCTTTGTGGTCACCCGATCGGCCCATAGAGAGAATTTTAACTTCGAATTCCAAGCCCTTTTGTTATCCTCTAGTAATCTTTTGATGATCCTTATTAGTATTTTGTTGGAGGACTCTGCTAAACCATTGCCTTGTGGATAATATGGAGTGGAGTGAATCAGTTTGATTCCAAATTGCTCATAGAACTTAACCAGCGGTTCAGCCTTGCATGAGGTTGCATTATCTGTAACAATCTTTCTTGGGCAACCGAATCTTGTGATGAGGTCTTCTAGGAATCCAATAATTACCTTGTGGGAAGCACTCCTGGTGGGGATAGATTCAATCCATTTGGTAAAGAAGTTTGTGGCAGTCAGGATCCATCTGTGCTTCCCACTAGAAGCAGGGTGGATTTCTCCAATAAAATCTAGGCCCCATTGCTGGAAGGTTCCCGAAACAACCACAGGTTGTAAAGGCAGAGACTTGAGTTGTTGCTTTCCTGAAAATATTTGGCATGAGATATAGGCTCTAACTCCTTTATGAACATCGGTGAACAAGGTGGGCCAGTAGTACCTAGCTCTAAGAATTTTGTGGGATGTGGTCTTCCAGGAATGGTGTCCCCCACATAGGCCGCTGTGAAATTCGACCATGATCCTGTCGGCCTCTTTTGGATCCATGCATTTTAAAAGTACCCCCAGGGGGTCTTTCCAGTATAAAATTTGATCAATAAGGCAGTATCTGACTTCCCTGAGCTTCAGAGCTCTTGCTTTGTTTCTTTGCAGGCCATCTGGGGGCCACAACTTCTGCAGAAAATATATGACATCCTTATACCAAGGACATTGAGTCAATGGAGGCTCTCCTTGAGGGTCTATTTCAGACAGTTGAACCCGTTGAATTTCTGAGCGTTCGTTCATGAAATTTACCCCCAAAGCTTGGCAATTGGCTTCATCCAACAACTTGGATAAGCCTTGACCTTTGATCAATTTGGTAGGCCTTATTTCCAGGTCAAATTCTAGGATCTTGGCTATCCATATACTCCTCTTTCCATCAATGTCAGGTTGTACAAGGATGTCTTTCACAGAGGCTGAAGGAACGTATGCGGTCACTTTTGAGTGCAAGACATAGACTCTGAAAGCCTTGAGATATTTCACTAAGGCATAGGCCTTCTTCTCCATGATTTCATATCTAACCTCTGCATCTCTTAGTGCCTTGTTGTAAAAGGCAATGGGTTGCTCTCACCCTTCCTCATTTCTCTACAACAAGACCGCTGCTACTATATCAAAAGAGGTGAAAGATAAAATTAGGAAATCTTTCGAATAGTCAGGACTGATTAGCAATGGTGCCTCAGTCAATGCTTTTTTTATTTGGACAAAAGATTCCCTGGGTTCAGCAGTCCATTTCACTTTCCCTTCTTGAGCATGGTTGTGATGTGTTTCACCAGCTCAGTGAAATTCGAGACGAATCTCCTTAGAAAATTAATATTCCCCAAAAAGGCCTGAACTTCCTTCTTCGACCTGGGAAACGACAGGGTCCGAATTGTCTCCACTCTGCTAGGATCAATCCTCACTCCTTCTGCCGATACTATATGGCCTAATAGCTTCCCCTCCTCCATAGCAAACAAAGATTTCTTAGGGCTCAGGGAAAGGCCAAATCTTCGACATTTCGAAAAAACCTTTCTCATGTGACAACAGTGCTCTTTGTCAGACCTGGAGAAGACTGTTATGTCATCCAGATAGATCACCACAAACTTATCTTTCTCCCCGATGAAATCTATGTCCATGGCTCGCTGAAACATCGCTCCTGCATTCATTAGTCCAAATGGCATTTTGGAATACATGAAATTGCCCCAAGGAGTGGTGAAGGTTGTCTTTTCTCTGTCTTCAGACATGACCGATATCTAATTATAACCAGAAAAACCATCGATCATGGAAATCCTTGATGCACCGGTTACCCTCTGCAATATGTGCTCCATGTTGGGCAGGGGATAATTGTCTTTCTTTGAGCTCCTGTTCAGGTTCCTGAAGTCGACACAAACCCTGATTTCTCCACTTTTCTTCCTTACCGGAACCCAATTGGCCACCCATTCGGAATATATCAAGGGGATGATGATCTGGGCCTCTAATAACTTCTTTACTTCTTTCTCCATGACAGGCAGTAACATGGGATTTATCTGTCTTAGCTTCTGCCTGAACGGCTTAGCCTCTTCCTTCAGTGGGATCTTGTGTTCAATGATAGATGTGTCATACATCTTGAGGTTCTCGTAGGTCCATGCAAACACATCAGCAAATTCTTTCAGCAACTCAGTATATTCGGCCCTCTGTTCCGTGGTCAAACAACTTGACAACTTGACAAACTTAGGCTCCTCCGGTGTGCCAATGTTGCACTTGGCTGTGTCAGCTCTTTCACCTGAAACTCTACCCTTCACTGCCACATCATTCCCATCGAACAATCTTTCTAAAGGAATTAGTCCCCTCAGAATGTGATTGCTAGGTAGCTGAATGATCTGGTGGTTAGCAATTTTATTTAAAAACACCTCAGGGTGAGGGTCATTTTCTGTATCAGGATCTTGATCAATGTGCAATGTAGAGAATTCATCAATAGACTGGAGAAACTTATTGATTTCCAGATCATCTTCGAATACCTTCCAATGCTTGACATTGTCTGGTATGGAGGGCCTATATTTTATATCAACATCATATTTGGCCATAGGCGGCTGAGGGACCTTGAACTGGCCAGCTGAAACAGCTAAAGAATCGGCCACAACATTATCCTCCCTTGGAATAAAAGAGATTTTGAAGGCTGAGAAGAAATTGTCAATTAGGTCCCATACTTCATTTCTGTAATTTCTGAGTCGAGGGTGCTTAGCCTGATAAGCGCTTCTGATCTATTGGACCACCAACTCTGCATCTCCGAACACTTCTATCTCCTGAATTCCCATTTCCCTTGCAGCTCTCAATCCTAGAACAAGGGCTTCATACTCTGCCACATTGTTGGTGGTTTCAAATTCCAGCTTATATGATAGGGATACGGTTTCCTGGGCAGGTGACACAAACAACACCCCAGCACTAGCGCCTTCCCTGGAACAGGCTTCATCAAAAAACATTTTCCAAACTGGGGTGATGGAGGGAGGAAACTCATGAGGAGTGGCTGGCTGCTCTCTGAGTCTAAGAGGGGGCTCGAGAGTGTGAGTGAGTTGCAGTAAACTGGAGCCTAAATCAGTGTCTAAGGCAAAAATAGGATGGTTGGTAGGATTGGCTTCATCACTGATTATATAGGCCAACTGGGCTTCCCTATATAGCCTCCTATGTTCTCCTCCAAACACTGGGATCGTAGCATATGTGAGGTCCATATGCAAGGTTCCCCCCAACCGTTTTATCCAATATCTTGACAACAAAATACCAAACTTTGGGGGGACGTCAGCCACTACAATATCCATGACCACAATTTTCATGGGCAACTGGAACAAGGTCATGACCAGGTCTTTGATAACTCCCAGACACTGAACTTTCCTGGAGTCGAAGGAATAGAGGTCATGATAGGCTCGGGTGACTTCTAGCCCCAATTCTTCCATGACAGTCTTGGGCATAAGGTTGTGAGAAACCCCTGAATCCATCAAGCAGTTGTGCAGTACCTTGTCGTGTATGTTCAAGGAAGTGTAGAAGGGAGGGGATGAGTCATTCCTGTCTTCTACCATAGGACCTAGAATAACTGCAGGCTTTTCATATTGCAAATGAATGGAGTATGTGGGAAGGCTTGAGACCTTAGACTGTAAAATCTCAGAGAAGCGTTTCTTGAACCCTTCATGTTTAATCAATTCGGTTAGGGACACAGGGATTCTAATTTTTTGAATTTCATGCTCGAAATTAAAAGAAGATGTAAGCTTTGGGATTTCTCTCATTTCGGGGGCATGACTCTGGACTATGGGAGAGAGGGGTTGGTGTTTTTTACCTCTGTGATTGTCCACTACTTCGTGGGTAGGCCTCTCTATTCTAGTGGAATGCTCAGGAACATCAGGTGTTACTGCCTTCTTCTGAGACCTCAGGTCATACCTGCCTTGGCGACCACCAGTCTTGTTTTCCTTGCTCAGTTCATTCAGCTGACTATTCATGAGAGACTCCTCGTATGCTGAATGAGTCAGATGAGGAAAAGGAGGAGTTTCTCTGAAGCAATGGATTTCAGGATCAATCTCACCTACCTCCCCTTCTTCTTCCTCAGCCAAATTGTTTTGGAAAGGGGCCTGAATCTTCTGGTCTTCTCTGTCTCTTCCCCTCTCCCTTTGCACGGTTGGGGAAGTGATATTATTTGGCCTCCTGAAACCTCCTTTGTTTTCGGCACTCCGAGGGCACTTGTATGCTTGTCTCCCTTCCACCTTCATTCTCTCCATCTCTGCAGACAGAGACTTCACCATCTTGGTCAATTCATCCATTTGAGGGTGGGGCACCGATGGGCTAGAAGTTGAGGCTTCGGATCTTGCCTTTCTTCTGTCTGCGTCGGCCTTGTTCCTTAGTCTATAAGCTGCTAACACATTGGATTCCACTTCTATGGCCGCATCTTGAATTTGAGCTAAGGAGGTGGCTCTTCTTTCCCTCAATAACAGACAGAAATCGGGGCCAAACGCACTAGCATAAGAAATCTTGGCCGAGGCTTCTGAAGGCTTTATTTCGGCATGAATTTTATTATACATATTATTAAATCTTTTGGAGAAGTCAGAGACAGAATCTCCATCCATCTTCTTCAAATATCCGAACTTTGTCATGTAATACATGAAATCTTTCCTGTCGCCCCACTGCCTCAGGAAAACACTATCCAGGGCTTCAATCCCAACAATAGATCCAGGGGGCAATCCTCTAAACCACTTCCTCACCTTGCCATCCAGGATCTGGACGAAGACTCTCATCCCGACATATTCATTTTCAATGTTGAGGTTGCCTGCATAACTGTAGAAAGCAGCTAGGTGCTCTTCTGTAGTTATGTCCCTTCCCCGGTGAACTTGGGCATATACTTCAAGTAATCTCCAATAGGGAGAGGATTCATAGGATGAGGTAGGACTAATGGGGCATATCTATCAGTGACTATGGCATCCATTCTATTTAGAGGGGGATTAGAACCAGCCATAGGGATATTAGGTGGAGGAGAGCTTGGAGGAGAAGGAGTTCGCGAAGGGGCTACTGGGAATGAGTCTCGAAGTGGAGTGGGAAACAAGAGAGGATTTAAGGAGAGGGCTAACGAGATCAAGTTAGCAGGTGCTTCTCTTTGTGCAAGAGTGGGGAAATCTTCTATAGTCCTGGGTCTATGCCAAGGTACAGCTTCAGAGGAGAGGGGAGTGACAAGGATTTCTCCCTCCAATCTCAGACCAGGAGGGGAAAACTCAGCAGGAACACTCCCGAAATTCAGGAAACGGGAAAATTCAGAAAATGGTCTATTGGGAAGCTGAGGAGAAGAAAATGGAGTTTCTACAGAAGGAGATGACGGATTACCTGTTTCGGCGGCGGAAGCTTCTTCTTCGAAAGCCTTTCCTTTTCTGAAAATCACCTCCGGATCAACTACAGGTGTAGCTAGAGGCAGCTGTGGATGAGACCACATGTGTCTGCCCCTGGAAGCCACACCTAAAACAACAGGTTCGTTCCAATGGAGTCATCACAATGGATTCACCAGGTGCATAGTAGCAATATTCAAGGGCTCTAATACCCGATGCACCTTCAGAATTAGAGGCTCAATGTTGTTCAATCTCAGGGAAAATTTTCAACTTCGTCCCCGACAACGGAACCAGAAATGTTAGCATCAAAAGTCACCCCTGGATTGCAGCAGGAGTAGAGCCCGACGCCCATCAGTTTATGTCACGTTTTGTTTAATGGGGTGATCAAATGGAGGCTAACTCAAACGACGTGGCTCCAACTCTGAAACTAGGCTAGGCATGCATGGACAAGTGAGGTCTTAGATAACTTCAGACAGTGAGTTGTAGTAAGGGTGAGTAGGGGGAAGACTTGTATCAGAGAGATGCAAAGGTCTATCGTAAACATCAGGTTCCTAACAGACCGTGGAAGAAGACATCTAAACGCAAGATCTTCCTACATTCAAACGCAGAAAACCAGAGAAAACAATAATGCCATAATAAATCCTTTATCACAACAGAACTGCCATAATTCATGCGAATCAGTCGATCACGAACTCTCTTAGTATAAGATGAAAACTAGATGGAGTAAGAAAGACTATCTATCATAAAACAAGAAATCTCACATACAGATGCATAACCAGAGAACTAGAGTGTGTTAAAACTTTACAATCGGGAGCTTCGCTCTACCATCGATACCTTCAAAAATGACAAAACTGAGTACATATACTTGGGCAGATTTGCCCCAACATAGGCACGTCAAACGTCTCATTAACTTCACATGGCCTTTGCAGGGGAGGAGTAGCTGAACCAGTAAATGCTGAGTTAACGCGTGCAGACCTCCTCCGGCTAGTTGAGAACCCGTCATGGTTTTTCTGGAAAAATGGGTACACAGGACCCTCTCGAGAAGTCCACTGGCTAGACCCTCCATTCCTTGCATTTAATGAATGAAGAGAGGTTTCAACCACCCTTTCTCACCTTCATTTACTCTAAGCGAAAACCAGGACCGAGGTCGGATCAAATGGCACTTGGAGATCGCGGTAATTCCTTCTGCAAACATACATGACTACTTCGACCCTTCCTGAGCAGCTCTTTTCTTTCCCAAATGACCATGGGTTGTGACCATGTGCTTATCCCCAAGGTTCCCTTGGCGTTCGCAAATGGGAAGGAACTAGTCCTTGCTTCTTGAAATTGCGATGAGAAAAACGCCGAGGCGATTTAATATGGCGCCACGCACCCCTCTAAATCTGACGGTCCTGAATTCACCCGATGTTGTTGTGGGCCCCAGGCCCTGGAAGCTCTCGTTACTTCGCTCATCGGGATATGATGAAGCTGTTTTTTGTGTTTCGAAACCGAGATGGGCGAAAAGGCGGGGAGCCCAATCGCGCACCAGGTGTTCGCTTCAAATGGACGGCTGAAACTGCCCCCTGACACTGTGGACCCAACTTTCAAAGTTCTTTCCCTTTCGTTATTCATGAGTTCGTGGATCAAAGACCCTCGGATCCCCTTTTCTAAATTCCCGATCCCCGAGATGGCGATACGGGTCGGGCCTCCTTTCTGGTCAGCGCTCTCTGCATGTAACCGTCGGCTAGAGCCCAAGTACTAACGCCTCTCGCTACTCGTGACCTCGCGAGTTGGAGTATCAGACTTTGGCATGCTCCCTTCGTGAAGTCTCGAGACGCGATGGTCAGCAACGGTTGACCTCCTCCGACTACTTTTCGTCACTCAGAATCTCGCGCAATCAAAGGGATATGGTCCGCCCCTCAAACTCACGAACCTCGAGCTCGAGAAGTAACACTACGCTTGAACTGCTTGCAATCAACGACCCTCGTAACTTCACGAGTGCCTCCCGAAGGATTCTGACTGTTGACTTCCTTAAACCTTTTAGCGCTATACTTGACGCGATTCGGTTAATCTGCAATTACCCATCAATCGTTGCTCTTGCTCTATCGTTGAATCCTTTTGCTAAAGAATGAAATGCCCTCTCGCTTGATTTTAAGTCCGAAAAGGACCTCTTCTGTGTGTTGTGCTTGGGCGCTTGTCGTGCAACCTGCAGACCCGAATATCCCGATGCCGAAGACAAGAAATGTTGCTAACACTTCATCTCATACAAATTCAGTTTCCTTCATCTCATTATTCCACAATTAAGCATGTGTTCTCTTACTCCACAAAGCGTCTTCCCATGAGGGATTTCACCATAAGGGGACCACTTTGGAGTTCATCCATATTTACTTCTTATCAACCATGACAAAACAATAATGAGTCATATTTACATCAAACAATATTGGGTCCATTACCCAAACCTTTGTGCTACGGGGATTTCTTAAAGGGTTGACATCAATGACAACCAACCTTAATCAACAATCTTCCCCTTTGGCATTGATGGAAAGACTCTGATGCAATACTAAAATCATATCACTCATGCTCCCCCTGGAACCATGCCTTTTTCCTCTGCATATGATAAACTGCTCCCTCTGGAACCATGCCTCTGTCCTCTATATCTGATAAATCTGCTCCCCCTAAAACCATGCCTCTGTCCTCTTCATTTGATAAATCTCTCCCCCTTTGTCATCAATGGAAAAGGTATCTTTCCATCCAGGGTTGCTCCCCTTGACAGACTGTCCTCTTATGGTGCTTCCTCATGTACATCTAAGACATATAAGATAAGCATTCAAAAAGAATTCATTTTTGGAGTAGAAATAACTCCAAGTCTTTGGCGAAGATATTCAAAGGCTTCCCATGGAAGTAGTTTTGTAAAGATGTCTTCCACTTGTTCTTTTGTGCCCACATACTCAACTTTGATGTTCTTTTCTGCAACATGTTCCCGTAGAAAGTGATACTTGATTGGAATGTGCTTCGTCTTGGAGTGCATCACCGAGTTTTTTGAGATATTGATGGCACTTGTATTATCACAATATATTGGAATGGGCTCATCATACTCA
>ML786640.1:81828-114119 GCA_009831015.1 Picea engelmannii | reverse complement strand
ATCCATATAGAATATTATTATCTGAAAATATATCATAACTCATACCATTACCCATCAAACAAACTTGGGTCCATTACCCAAACCTGGGGTCTCCAACTTCTCATGGCCATAACTCTCTAACCGTGAGGAATTATGTGACGTTATACATACCACCGGAAATGACATGACAAGAACTATCCATCTAGGATATTTTCCCTGAAAAATTCACTTTCCTTTATCTCATTATTCCACAATTAAGCATGGGTTCTCTTACTCCACAAGGCGTCTTCCCGTGAGGGATTTGACCATAAGGGGACCACTTTGGAGTTCATCCATATTTACTTCTTATCAACCATGAAAAAAAAATAATGAGTCATATTTACATCAAACAATATTGGGTCCATTACCCAAACCTTTGTGCTACGGGGATTTCTTCAAGGGTTGACATCAATGACAACCAACCTTAATCAACACCACCACATTTGGCAGACCCACCAAACTATATTTTTACTGTCATTGAGCATTTATCGCCTGCCACATGGAAACCTCTGATTGGGCCATGTGACAACCTCTCATTGGGCCACGTTGTCCCCTACCAATTCATCATTCCACGTCATCATATGGATCGTACAGATTTCCACGTGGCATGATCCGATTGGTCCACGAATCAACCTGAAAATGCCAAAATCGGGTGACATGTGGCAGCCTCTGGCGTTGCCACATCACCATGATGAAGTCATCATGCCATGTGTCACCTTACTTCTCCTTCCACGTGTTCTATATGAACGATGACGTCATCCTTACGGATATTGACTCATCCCCTGCTGACTGGGTTAGGTTGACCAAACTTTGACTGTGAATATCTTTCAATCCGTAACTCTGTTTGATGAGCTGTTTGTGCTGTTAAAAATCTTGTGATGTTCTCTTCGCGATCATGTCATTTTCACTAAGTTTTGGGAACTTTTATTTTTTTCCCTTTCGCTGTCTACTTAAGCCATTCTGACCGTCCTGAATTGCCTCTATGAGTTCTGAGTTGTTCTTAGCCTTCTCCAGATCCTTTTTGGATCACTTATGAATTATCCAATTAGAGATCCCTTCACTCTTATTTTAAGCATATAGGGTCTTCCACAATGCAACATATTAGATATCATTTTTTGGGATTAATTGAGTAGAGTAAGTCATTAATCTATGACCTATATCCATGAGTATTAGGCGCAACTGACCAATAATTCTCATGATTTCAATAGTCCACCTAGCACTCATTGCATTGAGTGATGCTCACAAGGGTGAAGACGTGGGATTGAAACTCGTGAAATGAATCACATAACATCAATCATCACTTCTGGGGCTTGCAAACCCTTAGCAAGTGTTGTGCCGTATGAACTATCCAATTAGAGCTCCCTTCACTCTTAACCCAATATCACATAGAGGGGTTTCCATAATGCAACATATTAGATATAATTTTTTGGGATTAAATATGTAGAGTAAGTCATTAGTCTATGACCCATATCCATGATTATTAGTCACAACTAACCAATATTTCTCATGATTTCAATAGTCTACTTAGCACTCATTGCATCGGGTGATGTTTACAAGGGTGAAGAAGTGGGATTGAAACTAGTGAAATGAATCACATAACATCAATCATCACTTCCGGGGCTTGCAAAACCTTAGCAAATATTATGCCTTATGAACTATCCAATTAGAGATCCCTTCACTCTTATTTTAAGCATAGAGGGGCTTCCACAATGTAACATATTAGATACTATTTTTGGGGATTAACTGCGTAGAGTAAGTCATTAATATATGACCCATATCCATGAGTATTAGTCGCAACTGACCAATAATTCTCATGATTTCAATAGTCCACTTAGCACTCATTGCATCGGGTGATGCTCACAAGGGTGAAGAAGTGGGATTGCAACCAATGAAATGAATCACATAGCATCAATCATCACTTTCTGGGCTTGCAAAACCTTAGCAAGTATTGTGCCTTGTGAACTATCCAATTAGAGCTCCCTTCACTCTTATTTTAAGCATAGAGGGGATTCCTCAGTGCAACATATTAGATATAATTTTTTGGGATTAACTACGTAGAGTAAGTCATTAATCTATGAACCATATCCATGAGTATTAGTCGCAACTGACCAATAATTCTCGTGATTTCAATAGTCCACTTAGCACTCATTACATCAGTTGATGCTCACAAGGGTGAACAAGTGTGATTGGAACCACTGAAATGAATCACATAACATCAATCATCACTTCTGAGGCTTACAAAACCTTAAAAAATATTCTTCCTTGTGAACTATCCAATTAGAGCTCCCTTCACTCTTACTTTAAGCATAGAGGGGCTTCCATAGTGCAACATATTAGATATCATTTTTTGGGATTAATTGTGTAGAGTAATTCATTAATTTGTGACCCATATCCATGAGTATTAGTCACAACTGACCAATAATTCTCATGATTTCAATAGTCCACTTAGCACTCATTGCATCGGGTGATGCTCACAAGGGTGAAGAAGTGGGATTGAAACCACTGAAATGAATCACATAGAATCAATCATCACTTCCGAGGCTTGCAAAACCTTAGCAAGTATTGTGCCTTGTGAACTATCTAATTAGAGCTCCCTTCACTCTTATTTTAAGCATAGAGGGGCTTCTGCAGTGCAACATATTAGATATCATTTTTTGGGATTAATTGCATAGAGTAATTCATTAATCTATGACCAATATCCATGAGTATTAGTCACAACTGACCAATAATTCTCATGATTTCAATAGTCCACTTAGCACTCATTGCATTTGGTGATTCTCACAAGGGTGAAGAAGTGGGATTGAAACCAGTGAAATGAAGCACATAGCATCAATCATCACTTCTGGGGCTTGCAAAACCTTAGCAAGTATTGTGCCTTGTGAACTATCCAATTAGAGCCCCCTTCAATCTTATTTTAAGCATAGAGGGGCTTCTGCAATGCAACATATTAGATATCATTTTTTGGGATTAACTGTGTAGACTATGTCATTGATCTATGACCCATATCCATGAGTATTAGTCACAACTGACCAATAATTCTCATGATTTCAATATTCCACTTAGCACTCATTGCATTGGGTGATGCTCACAAGGGTGAAGAAGTGGGATTTTGATTATCAAATTAGTTAGTTACAAAATCACACTAAAGAAACTCACTTTACCTAAATACATAGTAGACCGAGTTGATTGTAACTAACTCCCAAGTGTCTAGATATCCTAAAACTCTAATAGACTTGAATGTACATTGAACTAGAATCTAAAAATATTTCAGATCTTGGTAATGCCAGGTGGATTTGAGGGGTTGAGCCAAGGAATGCACAAAAGGTGGAAATCTACTCGGAGGTATCGAATTGTGCCATAGGGTGCAGATCAGGAATAACACATGATATGATCATGGAGGCAGGATCACCAATTCTAGTATGGCTTGGTCCAATAAAAGATCTCCACATGGTAATCTACTCATTATTACATCATCAATAATGACACCAATTCTAGTATGGCTTGGTCCAATAAAATATCTTCACATGGTAATCTACTCGTTATCATATCATCAATAATGACATTAGCTATGATAACTAGAAAATTCCTTTGCCAATTAAATCTCACCATGTGGCAGAATGATGCAAACATAATTCAAGTTAAGAAGATACATGTAACTCTCAAAAAGTGCCATGAGTCTTTGTTATTTGAATGGCCTAAGTGTTTTCATTTCAAAATTTGGCTAAGAATTTAGGGGTTGGCATTGACATTAGATTGAAATGTGTTCCATTTAATTTCGAGTCCATTGCACCCATTCATTACACCCATCATTGTTATCTCAAATATATGCATACAATAAGTCTCTCTTAGTGTCAATCACTTTTCATCCCACTTTTCTTTCTTTGCTTTGAAAATGGGTATAATTATAATATTACTAGAGCTTTTCATGATTTTTCTTTTCTTTTCTTTGAGAGTGTGAGTAATATTACCTCAAAAGTTAGGCAATGTGGATATTTAAATCCTTCACTTATCATTAAGCTTTTCATTCAAATTGGTTTTTTCTTGAATGGGTATGATGTTACTCTATATGTTCTCGAATGGTTATGATGTTACTCTAAATGTTGACCATGTGGAGAAGTAAATTTTGTAAGTTATGTGGTGATCATCATCGAGAGAAAATGAAATAGAGAATGGGAATGAAATAGACAATAAATTTATTGATACATGTTGATTCAAAATTTTGTGCCCAATTAAAATTTTTAATAAAATTTTTATTTACAAAACAAATAAAAAAAGTTCCTTTACTTTTTTTAGTCCCTGTCGTAGGCTTAGAGGGACTATAACGATCAATAATTCGTTGACTACATATTAGTTTGTCCTTTGACCATAAATATTTGCATAATACCTATTGTTGGAGCTAGGGAATTAAAAACATATATTTTTATATAATAAAAAGTACCATATATGTATCGATCTGATTGGATAAGAGATTGGAGGTCTTATTGTCCGCTTTGCTATTCCCAATGTTTTATATGACAACATATCCACACTTTTTATCGTATACATTGTTTTTGAATAATATATTTTTCCTATGTATTGCTTGAAGGTGGATTAATGCTAGCATTAGTTCGAATGTTTGTATTATCATTTTCTACTAGCTGAATATATCCATAAGTTTTTATTTCTACTAATCATATTGAAATGTTTTGATATCCAAGCTTTATAGTGATTGAGAATTCCAAGGTTTATAATGTCCTTGCCGCATGTATTTGTATTGAAATGTATTGAAACTTTTTTCGAGATGCTTCAATAGGCCTGGAATCTTAAATGTTTACATGACGCGAGGTCCTCCAACAGGCCTGACAGCTTAAATGTTTGCATACCGCAAGGTCCTTAGACAACTTGACAACCTTAAATATTTATCTAAATGCGCTTCTCAGAGTACATTTTTCCTCGAAATTTTCCATACAATGTTGCAATGATTTTGCACAGTGTTGTTGTCCACTGTCAGTTGAATAAGCATTGTATGTTTCATCCTTCTTCTACCTTTGCAATGCAATTTCGTCATCGTTGAAGTTACATACATTGTTTACTAGTTCGGTGAGTGCTTCTTCTTCGTTGGTTCGTCAGTTGTTGTTTGTTGTTGTTTTGTTCGCGATTCGACCTATGCTTCTGCATTTCAATGTTTCGGAGTAAGTTTCCATGCCATAGTTTCATTTTCTATTCTTGTTTGTTGTTCAATGCTTGCAGTTTGTAGGTAAGAATGTTTTTTTATTTGTAGTGGCATGGTCATCGTATGTTTCTGGTTCCTTCTGTGCTTCGGCTGCATTTTCATAATCGTTGGAGATACATATGTTGTTTACTAGTTCGGTGGTTCTTGTTGGTTCGTTGGTTCATGGGTTGTTGGTTGTCTTTGTTTGACTTGGGTTTACGCTTTGGGGCCCTAGGGGTGTAGTTTGGCATGTTCATTCTTTCTCGTTGGTTTGGTGCTTGTTGTTTTCTTTTGTTTGATT
Organism: Picea engelmannii; assembly: GCA_009831015.1. Lineage (NCBI taxonomy): Eukaryota > Viridiplantae > Streptophyta > Pinopsida > Pinales > Pinaceae > Picea > Picea engelmannii. The sequence goes on along the minus strand of ML786640.1, from coordinate 108,609 downwards.
TGGCCTTGCAGGGTTGGGGTCTAGCACTGGTGGTTGGAGTTGTTTTTATTTATTTTTGGATTATTGTTGTTTTTGGGGTGCTTTACGGTGTTCATCCCCTGCACCCACGAGTCGACATGCAATTGTGTAATTTTACCTGTCTACTGAAGTCGATATCTATTTTGTTGTGATATTTTGTTGGTGCTTCAGTGCTGGCATGAAAGAAAATAGTTGCATGCAAAATTGTTTGAGAATTACATGTGAAATTGCAATATCCGTTGTTTTTTTTTAGAATAAAGCATATGCAGGCTACATTTATAAACCATGTTTGGTCAGATGTGCCCATATGAAATTACATGTTCTTTGTCCTCTACACAGACTGGTGTGCACATGATACAATTTGTGTTGTACTTGAGATATGATACGTACAACAAAGATTTTGCAAGATTATATTTCGATGTCTGGAAGCATGTCTGGGCAGTTTTCCACGAAAAACCAAAATCTTGTATCGCGGGCACAAAATTTTGTGTAGAGTATAAAGAACATGTATTTCCATTGGTGGAATCATATCTGGGTAATTTTTCACATAAAACCAGAAATTGTTTAGCTACGTCCATGCAATTTCGTGATATCTTGTGGCTTGTAATATATTTAGGGCAGGGAAAAAAAATTACACATTTACAGCTATGGATGGAGAAGTGCAAAGGTTCATGTTTCTGCCTATGTTTTAGACTGTTCGTTGAGTCTCTTTTACTGTATGTACATATTTCTTTTTCTCCTGTGCATACCATCTTCCATTCATGTTCATTGTATTGTGTGCATTCCCACATTCAAACAAATAGAATAGCTGGAGAAAACGACGGAGTCTTGACTGCATCGGTTGAAAAGGATATATAAAGGTGCATGATTGTACTGTTATTTCATATTGCAGTGTTTTGTATTTCATTTATTGTCAGTATATGTGTTTGCCTATTTTATTATATGTACATGTCGCGTGCCTTACTACATGGTAACTTATCTTCATTATAGACCTTCTTGCATACTAACCTTCTTCATGTCTATTGTGTTTTCGCTGCATTTCTACATTTAAACAAACAAAATGGCTGGAGATGACGATGGGCTCTTGCGTGGGTAAATATCCATGTTTCTCTTTCTTTTACATGTCTGTATTCATTATAAGTTATCTTCATTACATGCCTTCCTGCATACTAACCTACTTCATGTCCATTGTGTTTTCGCTGCATTGTTGCATTTAAACAAACATAATGGTTGGAGAGGATGATGGACTCTTTGGTGGGTAAATAGACTTGTTTCTCTTTCTTTTAGATGTTTGTATTCATACTAACTTTCCTTCATGTCCATTTCATATTTGGCGTTGCTACCTTGGAAAAAACAGGTTGGTTGGACGGGAAGATGAATTGTTCTATGCAACAACAGAGGGTTCTGTGGTACAATCTTCTAAAAGGTATACCAACTGTGTTGGTAAATTAAATATACAAACTGGGTGGGGGTATATAATATTAGACTTGAAAACGATGGCTTGAAAACAATGGACCTTTCTACCCTCCCTATTTCTACTTTTTCCATTTTCTATTATCCCTTTTGTTTTCTAATTCATCTGCTTAGTGTTCTTTCTCAAAATGCCTTGGTGTGTTGGTTGGCAGACTAATGGTTTCACATCTATGGTCGTGCTTCTACCTTATTACATAGTTACCCACTTTGTTGATTGCGGGTGTCGGGCTGGCAGGTTCAATATTTCTCCCCTGGCTTCCGGGGGTTCACAATATAGAGATTGGCCATGGTGCCCCGCCTTCAAGCTCTGTTTACTGTTAAACATTTTTCCAGTTAAAAAAATCAGATGGATACAATTTTACGGTTATTTAGTCCTTCTGATGGACAATATACAATGCATATGCTTGTTTAGTCCTGATGTTCATCTGCACATGCTTGCATCAGAAAAAGTTGGACTAGTGACATGGGCATGAGCATTCAGTCATCCCAGACATCAGCAGACTGACAAGGCCAAAGGTAAATATGTATACACTTTACTCTTACTATGTTTACCAAACAAATATCCTCGACTATATATTCATCTATGGCATGGTGAATATGCTAATGTCATCTTCAATACATGGTTTGCAGTTCACAAGAAGTATCAACAAGTACAAGCGAGACGTCGAACATGTCGCATGTTTCGCAGACTAAGAGGTGTGGTTGCAAAAATTTGGCTCCATAGTTCATCGAAGCTATGCGTGTACTTATATATTTATGCCAGTGAAAGAAGAATAAAAAAAAAAAAAAAGGCACACTACCATTCAGTTTAGTTTTCCTGTTCAAAAATTGTCACCAGGTCTAGAGTTGTAACATCCAAAGTACTATCAATAGAGGGCTTGAACAGTTGCCAAATTGGACATGTGTTCGTCGGGGACATAATGGTCATCTATAGCACCTACTTGGACAAGGAAAACAAAACTAGATCCATTATGCGTGCTAACATGACAGACAAGGAGGCCATGATGACAGTGACACTGACTATTCCTCCACAACTTGTCCATAAACATGCAGAAAAGATATTGTCGGGTAATGGGATATCCATTACAAATTTTAATATATTTCCCAAAACAGTATATGACCGTGGTGATTGTGATTGAATTATTTCACTCAACGAAACAAGTATTGTGGAAAAAAATTCCGTTGTTTGTTCAAAATATCGTTTAGTCCCAGACTTGACTATCAGCGAGCTTGCATAGAGCACTAATATTTACCCAATTGGAACAATTGGCATAGCTGTCACACTGGCGAGAAAACTTGGCTTGCAACACATTCTCCATATAAAGGATGGAGAGTCGGACAACGACAAGGAAATGGTACCGCTTTTCATATTCAGTTTTGTCCTTTACTTTTACATGTGCATGTATCTCGGGTAAGTTACACAAATATTTCACTGTTCCATGTTCCAACTGCAATTGTTTGATACGTATTCAAATTTGTTTTTTTCAATGGAGCAACAATTGCATACATGGAAAATTCCACTTATGCTCTTCAAAAATATAACAAAGAAAAGGGAAGTTAGAGAAAGGATCTTTCAGACAACCTAGGTAACATTTGTAACAGATTTGTGAGAAGATATAGTACATGATCTGAAGAAACTAGCTAGCTCTACAACTGTTGTGTGTATACATCCACAAAATCATCCTCACTTTTCCTATACAAATAGCCTTCAACAAATTTCTACAACTTTTTTATTTTATTTTTATTTTTTTAAGGGGAGGGGGGGTGCAGTTGTCTATGATATTGTTCAATGTATTAATTCCTATGCTCGTGTTCCCAGGTTGAAGGTGTTTTAGTTGCAGGCAATGTGTACTCGGCCCCCTTTGAACCTGTATGTGAGAAATGAAACTCTCCTACTTCTGCCTCCACTTTGATAAGTGATGATCTGATTGATTGTCTACGATGCAGTGAAAATTGTCCATATATATATGGACATTGTGTCAATGTTGTGATTTGAACCGTGGGCAACACAACCGTGCATTGTACAGTTAGGCAACCTCTATTACAAAATGTGCTTCCTAAGTTGGCAGAATTTTCGTATGAAACGTATCTACAGAAAAAGGAAAGCAGTGTCTACATGTTGCGGGACCTTCGGATACATAACAAATTCACCTTAAATGAGGACAATGCAATTTTGTAAATCGACTGAAGAAGGGAAAAAAAATATCAAACTTTGGCAGGAACGAAAATACCTCATGTGTCTCTGTAATATTTCTTCAACATCCAGATGAATGTTCGTCGGACTCGACTACTTGGGATTGCATGCACATAGGATTGTTCGGTACAAAAAATGGGAAGCATGGCAACAAATCCCATATATCCCATGACCCTGATTATTTTCTACTAAGAATATATACCAGATGTAAGAGAAAACGAATGCGGTGACGTCTTTTCTTTGTATATCAAATTGTTTGATGCAAAGGTCCATGTGTCCTTCTCTATGGAACCTTGTGGGAACTTGCTTGCGGCCTGTTTAAAGTTTAGTTGGTTCTTGGTTGTGTGCTTCGTATGTCAATTTGTATATCATAGAACTCCGACTGTTGTTTGGAGGACATAGAACAGTAGAATTGAATTTTTTAGCCAGCTAGCCTGCAAATCCGTCTGATAATTTCTATGGTGCTATGACGCAAATGTAGTATGTGGCTTGTTTTAGCATTTTTCCTTAATCGATGAACTTGGTAAAATTAATCTGCTGGAATAATTTGAAATCAACGAATATATACTGTGCGAAGTGCAATTGTGCTATCATATCAACAAGAGGCCCTTAAAATTCAAATTGGTCGTTGTTTTAACATTTTTTGCTTAATCGATGAACTTGGTAAAATTAATCTCCTGGAATAATTTGAAATCAACGAATATATACTGTGCAAAGTGAAATTGTGCTATCATATCAACAAGAGGCCCTTACAATTCAAATTGGTCGTTGTTATGCTTGTGGTGATAGAATTTTAAAAAACTTTCTTTTGTTTCCTTCATTTTTTTTTAAATAACCGATTTAACATCCTTTGATAATTTTATGCAATTAAATTGTACAATATCAATATTTAATATTAATAATTTAGTATTTGAAAAGAATGTTTTTATATAATGTTAGATAGGATGACCATCTGTAAACAATTACAATCTTGAGCTCACCAGTCCTGGAGTCCTTCTGTCAATTTGTATGTTGAGGAAGTCCGAGTGTTGTTTGGAGGACATGGGACAATAGAAGTGCAATGTTAAGCCAGAGAGCCTGCAAGTCTGCATGTCAATTTGTATATCGTGGAACTCTATGTGCTATTTGTAGGACACATAACAATAAAGGCTCAATTTTGAGCCTGCCAGCCCGAGAACTCGCAATCCAAAAAGTGGCTAAGTATGGAATGAAGGATCCGTACATGCTCTATAAAATCTCATGTCCATACTTTATAAAAGTACATGTTTACTATGTATTGCTTGTTGGTCGTTGTTATGCTTGTGGTGATAGAATTTAAAAAAACTTTATTTTGTTTCCTTCATTTTTTTAAAATAAGCGATTTAACATCCTTTGATAATTTTATGTAATTCAATTGTACAATATCAATATTTAATATTAATAATTTAGTATTTGAAAATAATGTTTTTAGATAATGTTAGATAGGATGACCATCTATAAACAATCGCAATCTTGAGCCCACCAGTCCTAGAGTCCTTCTGTCAATTTGTATGTCACGGAACTCCGAGTGTTGTTTGGAGGACACGAGACAATAGAAGTGCAATGCTGAGCCATAGAGCCCGCAAGTCCGCCTGTCAATTTGTATATCACGGAACTCTGGGTGCTATTTGTAGGACACATAACAATAGAGGCTCAATTTTGACCCCCCATCCCGAGAACCCGCGATCCAAAAAGTGGCTAAGTATGGAATGAAGGATTCGTCTATGCTCTATAAAATATCATGTCCATACTTTATAAAAGTACATGTTTACTATGTATTGCTCGTTTCTCAGAAAATTTGTAGGCGTGGAAGTTGGCGGATGCACGTGTTCATATTTCCACTCACTTTTATATCACTAGCCCGACCAAATTGTACAAACTTTCTTGTCTAATTAAATTGTGCAATATAAATATTTAATATTAATCATCTAGTATTGAAAATAATGTTTTTATATCATGTTAGACAGTTGATAGGGATTACCATCCATAAACAATGCCAATATTGAACCCGCCAGCCCTGGAGTCCGTCTGTCAATTTGAATATCGTGGAACTCTGAGTGTTGTTTGGAGGACACAGAACAATAGAAGTGAAATGTTGAGCCAACCAACTCGTAGGTCCGCTTGTCAATTTGTATATCGCGGAATTGTGGGTGCTATTTGTAGGGCATGAAACAATAGAGGCCCAATTTTCGGCCCGCCAGCCCAAGAATCCGCGATCCAAAAAGTGGCCAAGTATGGAATGCATGATCTGTACATGATCTATACAAATTTCATGTCCATACTTTATAAGAGTACATGCTTAGTATGTATTACTCGTTTTTCGGAAAACTTCTAGGTGCAGAAGTTGGTGGATTCACAACTTCATATTTCACTTACTTTTATATCACTAGCCCGACCGACCGCTCCCCCATTTGATATTGTAATAAATGAATATAAACTAGCCCAAGTCCAATTGGGCTATCACATCAACACGAGGCCCTTAAAATTCAAATAGCCTGCAAGTCCACTTGTCAATTTGTATATCGCGGAAATGTGGGTGCTATTTGTAGGGCACAAAACAACAGAGGCCCAATTTTGAACCTGCCAGCCCGAGAACCCATGATCCAAATAGTGGCTAAGTATGGAATGAGGGATCTGTACATACTCTATAAAATCTCATGTCCATAGTTTTTAGAAGTACATATTTAGTATGTATTACTTGTTTTCTCCGAATGATGTTTGGAAGACACGGAACAATATAAATGCAATGTTGAGTGAGCCAGTTCGCAAGTTCGCCTGTCAATTTGTATATTGCGGGACTCTGGGTGCTATTTGTAGGATACAGAGCAATAGAGGCCCAGTTTTGAGCCCGCCAGACCGAGAACCTATGATCCAAAAAGTGGCCAAGTATGGAATGCGGGAACCGTACAAGCTCCATAAAAACCACATGTCCATACCTTATAAGAGTACATACTTAGTATGTATTACTTGTTTTTCAGAAAAATTCTAGCCACGGGAGTTGGAAAATTCACGACTTTAGATTTCAATTACTTTTATATCACCAGCCCGACTGATCGCTTCTTCGTTTGATATTGTAATAAATGAATATAAACTGGCCCAAGTCCAATTGTGTTGTTACATCAACATGAAGCCCTTAAAATTCAAATAGTCCACAAGTCCACTTGTCAATTTGTATATCGTGGAACTCTGGGTGCTATTTGTAGGGCACAGAACAACAAAGGCCCAATTTTGAGCCCTCCAGCCCAAGAACCCGTGATCCAAAAAGTGGCTAAGTATGGAATGAGGGTTGCGTACATGCTCTATAAAACCTCATGCCCATACTTTATAAAAATACATATTTGGTATGTACAACTCGTTTCTTAGGAAATTTTCTAGGTGCGGAACTTGACAGATACATGTGTTCAGATTTCCACCCATTTTTATATCAGCATCCCGACCAACCTCTTGCCCGTTTCATATTATACAAAAATTTTGGAATGCAAGTTTTCGAATACGCAGGGTTTTTCTTTGAAATAAGATATTTCACATCCGTTTATAATTTTATGTAATTAAATTGTAAAATATCAATATTTAATATTAATACTTTAGTATTGAAAATAATGGCTTTTAGCTAGTGTTAGATAGTTGATATGGATCACCATATATAAAAAATCGCAAGCTTGAGCCTGCCAGCCATGGAGTCAATCTGTCAATTTGTATATGGCAGAACTCCAAGTGATATTTGAACGACACAGAACAATAGAAATGCAATGTTGAGCGAGTTGACCTGCAAGTTCGCCTGTCAATTTGTATATCGTGAAACTCTTGGGTGTTATTTGTAGCTCACAGAACAATAGAAGCCCAATTTTGAGCCCGCCAGCCCGAGGAAAATTTCTTGGTAAGGATGTTGGCAGATTCACGTATTCAGAGTTCACTTACTTTTATATCACCAGCCCGACCGACCGACCGCTTCACTGTTTCGTATTATACAAACCTTCTTGTCTAATTAAATTGTACAATATCAATATTTAATATTAATAATTTAGTATTGAAAATAATGTTTTTAGATAATGTTAAATAGTTAATAGGGATTAACATCTGTAAACAATCACACTCTTGAGGCCACCATCCCTGGAGTCTGTCTGTCAATTTGTATATCGCGGAACTCCAAGTGTTGTTTGTATGACATGAAACAAAAGGAGTGCAATGTTGACCGAGCTAGCCCACAGGCCTACTGTCCAATTTGTATATCGCGGAATTCTGGATGATATTTGTAGGCCACAGAAAAATAGATGCCCAATTTAGAGCCCGCTAGTCCGAGAACCCGCAATCCAAAAAGTGGTTAAGTATGGAATGCGAGATCCGTACATGATCTATAACATATCATGTTCATAATTTATAGTACATATTTAGTGTGTATTACTCATTTTTCGGAAAATTTCTAGTTTCTCTTTTCTCTCTGCTTTCCTTTTCTTTACTTACTCGTTTTTCGGAAAATGTCTAGGTGCAGGATTTGGCAGATTCGCGTCTTCAGATTTCCATTGTTACTTTTATATCACTAGCCCGACCAACCGCTTCCCCGTTTCATATTGAACAAACTTTTTGAATCACGGGTTCTTGCATAAGCGGGTTTAACATTGCGTTTCCATTATTCTGCCACATGGAACTAGCACCCAGACTTCCGTGATTTACAAATTAGCAAACAAACCACCCTTCATCTCGTATGCTTTTGCTTTCTATTTTCTTGGTCCTTTTCCCCAATGTCTCATGCTTTTATATACAGAACCCTAAGTTCAACAATATACAAATTTCCCTCTCGCCATTGCACTTCTGTTGTTCCCCTACGCACAAACAACAACTGAAATTCCATGACATACAAATTGACGGTTGATATCTGTCACTGAGATGAAATATGATAATCGACCCTTCATGTCTCCTGGGTATATCTTCTACCCTTTTTCCTTTGTAACCCACCCGACCGCTTTCCATACTTGGGTATTTCTGGGAATCGGTTTCACGGGTTGGCGGGTGCACGAAATGTACAATGCTTCGTCGCAATTTTCCATCACCACTGCCTTCGTACTTGTTTCCAGATATGCAATAATTAAGCTTTAATGCTAGTAGTTCATCCTACAGGAATCGTTAAGATTGTCATTAATGTCCGGAAGTCCAGAGAAGATTTGTCATTACTACAAATTAAACTAATATTTGCGCAGAAGTATGTTATCCTTTCCAAGTATTCATTTCAGACATGGTGCAATCTTTTTTTGTGCACCGACGGGTTGGCGCCTTTAAGAAATTTCTAATTCTTAATCTCTCTTCGTTGTCACCGCCACCTTCACACTTTTTTCTAAATATGCAATTAGTGTGTTGTAATGGTAACAACTCATTCTGCACGAACCCTGGAGATTGTCATTGATCAGCGAAACGCTTGAGGAGATATTCCATTGATACGCATTAAACCATAATTTACGGAGGGTTATATTATCCCTCCCCAATTTTCATTTCAAACATCGTCTTGACTAAACGAAAATTCTTGTTAACTTGTGGCAGCAGTTATGTCCAGATACAGTAAACACATTTGGGAATAATGGCAAGAGGTTCCACTATTCCAGGGCATATTCTTACTACTTATCTCCCTCCGTCCAAGAGAAAAAAAAGGAGATGGTCCCTTGGTACACCGAGAGATATATTTCAAGCCAAATAATTCCAAGGCAACCTTGCCTGCTCAGAGAACCTTCCCAGTTGCATTGATGGATGGCGTAGAGGTTGATGTCATGGATTCTGAGCCGGAAGAAGATGATCTGATGGGCGATGATATGACAATGGATGATGGCAATCCAGAGACTCTTCCCAATCCTGCGCCCAAATTGAAATCAACCATAGAAGGCAGAACTTCTCGGCTCAGTGATGGTTGTCCTGACAACACCAAAAGGAGTTTCAGAAAAGAAATCGACGCTAAACGCAATAGCCACTTTGCATCGCGAAAGTAGGAATTCCAGAGTTCCAAATTAGTCCGTTCTGGGTTGAAGAGTTTCACTGTAAGGAAATGATATGTTGATGCTCCCAGAGATATATTTCAAGCCAAAAAATTATTCACTTGCGGGACTATTGTCCTTTTCTCTAGATATACAATTAACATCTTCGGGAATCAGGTCTAGAACTCTCACTGTTGCAAGGCATTTTTCTACTAGTCATCTCCTTCCACCTAGAATGGACTAATTTGGGCCTCTGAAATTGCACGTGCAACCTGTGTCCCTGAATTTTTTTCAACTATGCAGAGGCGGTTTCTAGTTGTGTTCTAAGTTTCAGTTAAGGGCTATTCCATTTTCCCTACAATGTTTTTCGTCTTCTTCCTCATGGGAAGCTTCTGAAAACTATCAATTTCACCATAGGATGATTCATCAAGGAGAAAAATGCAAGAATCCTTCATATTGTGGATCCCGTGCATGTGTTTGTGGAAGATACGTTCAATGTTTTGGCCTGAAGAACTAGGTCCAATTTCTAAGGATAGATGTACAATACTTGGTGTTTTTTTTTTTTTTTAAATGGATTTTCTATTAAAAAAAAATTCCTTGGAGTCTTCGTTGCTGCTTCTTTTCTGGATTTAATGCCCGTTCTCATTGGCATGGTTCAGTGCTCTCGTATTTCTTCGATATTGTGTTTACTTAGGTTATTTTTTATAAGATGGAACATCTAACAATTATATGACAATGTATTGTGTCAATCCACCATCCTTTTATGCAAACAAAAAATGGATTACACACAGTTTCAAACCAACGTTCAATTCTATTCGTAATGCAGATAGAACATAGAAATACCAATGTACAATCTTGCAGCAAAATCGACATTCTTATTTCTAGACATGCAGTTATTAATTTTTAATGCTAACAACCCATAATTAAAGAAGTTTAATACTTAATTTAATATGTTACAGTCATGGAAGAATTTATCAAGAAAATAGTTACACCCACACGTTCCAATAAAATCTAATCTTCAACAAAGCATTTGCTGGCAATTAGTAGAAAATGAAGTTTAATAGTTAAGTTAATATGTTATAGTCATGGAAGAATGTATAAAGAACATACTTACACGCACATGTTGCAATAAAATCTAATCTTCAACAATGCATTTGCTGACAATTAGTAGAAAATGATGGTTTTGCAACAGTGTAATGTCCCCACTTTGGGACATCATCATAGTGCAGAGGTTTATGATGACCAGAGTAGCCAGATGGAGGTTATAGTGAGTACAGGGGTTATTGAAAGGCATTGTGGTGTCCATCTTACATTGATCATCATATCTCATCATTATGAACCATTCCTCACAGGTTGGCTTTCGTTCCATTGCATTCCGATGATTTCTATGATTTTGACTATTTTGAGCTATAAGTCAATTAAATTCACTGAAGAGGTCATTTTGGGCACATTACTTGGAGGAACCTCTCAGTGTAATAGCTCATTGGAATCGAGAGGAGAAACACTACATGATGGGATGGCTAGAAGTGACTTCCAGTGGTCAGGGAAGCCACAAGGAGAGATAAGGCGCTTTTCATAGGTAAAAAGGTTAATTAATTAATTAAAGTGATTTAATTAATAATTAAATATTAATAAAATGAAAGTCACTTTGGAGGGAAAAGGAGAGCTAAAAGTATAAAGGAAAGGCAAGGTCCTCTACTCATATTCATGTATGTTTATCTTTTGGATTTTTGGCTTCTAGCTAGAGGGCCCATCTCATGGGGGTTTTGAGGGTTTTGACTTAACAAACCCTAAAGGACGATTCGGTGGTGAAAGATACCACTTAGATTTTCCCAAGCTTGGTATTGGAGATGCAATACTCTCCCACACCATTTTAGCTCCATATCTACTCAGTGTAGGATGGTTCTACACCAGCCACAGGCCCAGGAAGAGAAGGAGGGTGCACCATTGGGGGTTTCCAGCAAGGGGGGCACACCATTTATTGAAGGAAGGTTCGTTGCAGGAGTTTGAGGGATCCCTTGGAGATTTTATAAATTGGTTTTTACTTGCAGGGCCTTGGCCATGATTTCTAGTGCCTCTTAAGAGAGTTCTATGGTGCATATTATTTCCTAGAGCAATGGGATGAATTGGAGAGGAGGGAATTTTTGAGATTCTTATCTACTTAGCTTGGAGGAGTTATCCTTGGAATTTTGGCCTGAGACTTCAGGGGGGGGGATCATATCACGCCGATCTATCATTTGGCTGATTTGGGACTCATTTGGAGGCCTCCTTCATCAGGGCCGAAATTCTAGGGTTTGGCAGTTTTAGAAGGGTGCAACTACATTGGAGGATTCAGTATTTGGAGGAGTTTCCCTTGGTATTTCAGTTTGATATTTCAGGAGGGCTTCCACTCCTCCCGATCTATAGTTCGACATCTTCAACATAGCATTTGGACGTCTTTGACAGTAGGGCCGAAATTGTAGGGGTTGACAGTTTCAGCAGGGCGTGACATCTTCCATCTTCGGGGATTGGCACTTCATACGGCCCAGATCTACTTGGCATTGGTTTTCATCTCTTATCCAGCCTTTGGAGGCTTAATTTATATTGTCGAGAGATTTTTGTAGTAGCTCATACTTCTATCTTGGAGCCATCTGTTGAGCATTCCATATCGACATCTTCATTGTAGCAGGTTCCTCTATTTCATGAATAAAATCATATTTGAGATGTTTTGGCTTGTCTATCCTATTTCATATGGTTGAGGTATGTTCCATGGTTATATCTTCTTGTTTATTGCTGCAACACATATATATAACACATCAGTAAACCCTAAGGCCCAAATCAAGAGGCCATTTAACAAGTAAACACATCTAAACAAGTAGGACAACAAAGTGTTTGATGAAATGCCACAACTGGAAAAAGTTTTAAAAGACACCAAAAACCGTGATGATCCTTGCATAATGGCTTGGGATCATTACAATGGTATCAGAGCTTAGATTCTTTCCAGCCCATGGGAATTAGCACATACATACAGAGCCATAAGGAGAGATGGATAGGATGTGCCTTGAGATATCATGTTTGGAGATCATTTATCACGGCCTTAGTGAGGGAACTAGGGCTATAATAACCTTCCCACAGTATGCAGCCTATAGAAATCCCCATTGGAGCAAAGAGGATATTTTATAGGGGATCATCATAGGAGATAAAAAGAGAAAGGAAGTAGCTAGATGGTGGGAAGACCAGAGAAACCCCATGCCCAGTAGGAACACACAACCTTGCAACAGTTGCAAGGGGCCTGTTGGCAGCCAATTCACATTTTTATCCTATCCTTATAAGCTGCCTACACCAGTGTTTTGAAACGCTTGATTTTCATCACAATCTTTGGAATAAAACAACACTATTATTTTGCGCATTTGCACACCTACCTTTGTTCTCTTTTTCACGACTGCAAGCGTGAAAAATTTGATTTCAAAGTCACATTAAAATCGTCACTGGATTATTTTGGTTACTCTTGTCTATGTGTTTATTGCATTTCCTATTTAATTATAGTCGCACAGTTGGCAAGATACCAAGATCTTTACTCATTTGGCATTTTTTAATTGTCAATATGATTTCATTTTTATAAGATTGTGATGATGTTATAATGACTGTCATTGAGCCCTTAATACATTGGTTGTTTGATGTTCTATGTTCTTTCATCGATTGCCTTGACACATTGTTTTCATGAAAACACATTAACGTTGTGGTTAGAACCTTGGTGTAATCATTTCATACGACACATATTTGATATGATCGAACCCTTGGTGTTGATTTCAAATCATTGTTTTGGTTTTAAAACTATGCAAACGCTATGCTTATGCGAATTTTTGGGTCGACTTACAATAGATTTCATTAATTGTTTGAATGACATGGTTTTTAACATATGCAATGGTGATTTGAATCACTATATGTGTCGTCGGTTGTACATTGGGAAATGATTGTTTTGCATGGGTTGAGCTAGCTCCACCACCCTCGCACATTCGGGCATTAATGACTTCCCCCTGGCCCAGGTTAACTCTGTTGATTTCGGGTAAGCCTGTGAGCTTTTCGATCCTGCGAATGCCCTGTCCAAACCCTTGCCCATTCACCCTGCTCACTGTGTGCCTCCGTCCATGGCACCTATGGTGCGCATAGAGACAAATGGTAGCCAAACTCTGTTGCTATTCGATAATGCTCGCAAAGATTTGGAAAATGGTGGCTGGCTGGTGTTTATCCAAAGGTTCGAGGGTTTCAACCTTTCGATTGCCCAACAATTCGCCCTTACCTTCGACGGATGCAGGGCTAAGGTAAAAGACGTACAACTAGAGATAAATGAGGAATTCCTAAGCTCAGCTACAGGACTACCAGCTACAGGTCAAAGATGGTTTAAAAATTCCAAAGTAGACGAGGTGTCGTGGCCACTTCTATTCACTTCAAGAAAGATTGTTTCCTGTGATAGAGGTATGCCTATTCCTACCCTCAAACCCAGGTGGCACGATCTTTTAGCGATTGTTAAAAAGTTTGTGACTTGTGAAGGTCGTTATGGCTTGGTATTTCTGTATCATCTTCGGTTATTGATGAATTTTATAGGCTACCCTCTGAATATGCCACATTATCTCTTGTGTAGTATTTACAAGATGTCTAAAAGATTCAAGAGTGAGAAGGCTGATAGCAGCCTTTTCCATCACGGCTTGATCAAAGTTATTATCGTCCACCATTTGAGCCTTAGTGGTGACTGTTGGCAAGCCTTCCTATCTAGGAATGTCTTTGCCACCCCCGAGTCTGTCCAAGTGGACAAGGTTGTGGTTGTTGAATCTCTGGTAGGACCAGTCGTACCACTTTATATCCTTATACCTCCTGTCAAACCCTTGGATTGCCCTGACGTGGACCTACCCGATACTATTGTCGACCCGGGTGCTAAAGAAAATACTAAGGCTGTCAAAAGGCCTGTGAGGAAGAAAGGCAAGAGTGATACTACTATCAACAGTAAGGGGAAGAAAAACGCACAGTGGATATCCAGGTGTGCCGGGAACAAGCCCAAGCAAAACGTCAACCAAAAGCCAATAGTCTTGAGCAAGGACTCAGACTCCGATATTGAACGTTTCTTGACTGAGGAATACCCCTATTCTCATGGCCTATGCTCTATGGAACCCTATGACTATGTCTCTAACTTACCTTCGTGCCTCAAAAATGACCCTAACTACCCGGGAATCAAGTTGCACAAGGAAACCCCTGGTAACTTGAACAAACCCTCGCCGGTGATGCCAAAGCCCGATCAATCACTGTGTGCTCAATGTAATGCCTGGATTGAACGTTATTACAATGACATCCCCCTGTTGCAGTCTAAGATCAAATCGTTAGAGGAACAAGTTATAGTGTTGTCAAAAGAGAGAGACAGGCTTCAAACCAACGAGAAAAAACAAAAGACCACCGGTTCAATTGTCTTCAGAAACATCGAGGCAACAACGACCTTTGTCAATTCAAAATTATCACGATCGAAGCATTTTCTTACTGCCCAGGTATGAATTTCAATGTTAATTTTGTTTTATGGGTTGGTTTGAATTAATATAACCGATTGGATTTGTTTTCAATTAGCTCTGCTTGTTTTTAATAGATTCAAAACGACTCTGTTATTTTCGTTTTACCAAAAATGATATCATTATGAATCATGTACAGAATATTTGTTTACTAATCTCGGACACAGCTATGATTTGGTTAATGCGATTTTATTGTTCTCAGATTAGTATAAACGATTCGTTTGTTTTCGATTCTGTTTGGTTTGCTTTTAAAACAATTTTGTACGTTTGAATGAATATAATCGATTGGGTTTTCTTTCGATTAGTTTTGTTTGTTTTTAATTAATTCAAAACAATCATGTTGACTTTGATTTACCAGAAACGATTCTTTTTAGTTTGAATAAATATTCTTGTTTGGATTATGATTGCATTCGACATGTATAAAATATTGGTTTCCTAAAATCTTGTGGCGATTGATACGATTTTGCATAACGATTGTGTCGGCCCCAAACTGTTTTGATTCGTTCCTGTTTGATTTGATTTGCAAACGATTGTTGCGTGCCTTGAGTTAGCATAATTACTTGTATGAGTTGGATTGGTATCAAAGATAGATTTGATACTACTCTGTTAGTTTTGATTTTGAAAAATGATTCTATCAAGCTCAGATTGACATATTTTGTCTCTATTGAATTCGTATGAAAGACTTGGCTAAATCGATTATAGTCTGTTTTGAAATTGGTTCAAGAGATGATTTCGTTGGTTCCCCAACTGTCAATCGATTATGTCTGCTCCCAATTGGCAATAACAAACGTTTGACATTTTGCATATATTCCTGTCACCGTTCAGTTAAGAAACCACGATTTCGTTTGTTTCAATTTGCATACAAGTTTGGTTTGGTGTGGCATGAATGATCCACTCTGTTTGGAATTAGTAATTAAAGATTTGGTTTAATAAGTCGAATATAATTCTGTTAAGTTTTGGATTGATTTTAAAATGATTCTATGCTCAAATTAGGCCAGCTACAGAATCGCAAGATTCTGTAGCTAGTCTCAAAAATTAGATTTTTGTCAATTTTATCAATAAAACATTATCTAAACTTCTGTATTCTTGTCTACTTACAGGTACCTACGAATTTCATTGACAAATGGGACATGCTGTAGAAGTTTAGATATAATTTTCAGTTGTTAGTCATAGGCAAAAATAGGGACTTGGGAGATTGTTCCCAGATATTTTGTAAATTGTTTTGATAATTCCCACAGGGATGTTTTACCCTGTGGTCTTTAAATACTTGTTATTTTTGTAATGGACCCATCATCATCACTGTTGGGAGAACTAGACTATGGATTTATAATACAGACTGGGATGAAAGTTGATGTCTTGTAACAGCTTTAGCTTTCAATATATCAAACTTTTATTTCAAGTTTTCTTCATATCAGTTTGCAATTAATTATCGACTACTTTAGCTATCGTAATTCGTTGTAGGTTGACGTGATTTGGTTTATGTGTTATCCATATCTGATCTCTCTTATTTTAAAGTACAACAATTACTCTGTTTCAATTTAATGAATTTAAGGTTTATCTTCTTCGTTAAATGAATCATTTCATAAAAATCTTTGCAAACAGATTTATCTAAATGTGACGATTTGTAAAATATAAGATTGCTGTAATTTTTTATGTCTTGTTTGTCCTGTCATTTATATTTGAAGAGCACAGTTGCTTCTTGTTTACGAGAAGCTTGTGGAGAATCTGGCGTGGGTTTCCCCCCACTGAACAACTAAATCAACTATTGCATACAGGACAAACCTGAAGCGTTACTTCAGGTCAGTTTGCTATTTGTTATTTGATAGTTAATTTATTAGTGTCATTTAAATAGTTTAGATAGATATATGTATAGTTTAGATTTATAGTTAGGATTATTATTTTAATTGCTCAGCTTAGTTCGTTTTCGTTTTATTTCTTTCTCATAAAATTATAAAAATAAAAAAACAATAGTTTCGCTGTCTTAGGACAGTTTACAAATGATTTTTGCAGGTTTTCATTTAAATCTGTAATCTGTAAATATTGTACATTTGTGATTAAGATTTAATTATGTTGTTAATTGAACATTTAATTTTATAGAATTATTGTTGTATAGTTTAGACAATAGACTGTATATATATATTTCAGTTTTGTTTATTAGTTTGCTTAATTATTGTTTTCATTTAGATTAGTTCCTTTAGTTAGTTTTCTTTAGTTTTTCTAGGACTTAGATCGGCCAACGGAGCCGCTAAACCCGTCAGGGTGGGTCATCCCAAATGGCTTGGGTTATTTAGACAACCCCAGACCGGATCCACTCTTCCAGTTGGCGAGCGTTCAATTTCGCCCGTCAACAGGGCCATGGGAGCCAGATCATAGGTGCAGGGGTAAGGATCAGGAGTGCATTGTTGAGGCACACCATGACAGTGATGATGAGATGTGTGAGGATGTAGCGATAGATGCTCCTCTGGAGCAGTCCAATGATGATAGTGACTCTTGCACAGAGGCTAGTGATAGTGACTCTTGCACAGAGGCTGATGATTCTGACACGCTTGAGGAGGATAGTGACTCTTGCACACTTGTGGATACGAGTGATTATGGCACGCTTGAGGAGGATGATGACCCTTGTATAGTGGATAGACAGTCGGGTGGACAGGAGGATAACACCAGTACTTTAGCAGACATATCACATGGTGCTAATGACCTTACACCCCAACAAAGTGGTGACACTAGTGAGGCCTCACACGTGTTAGCACCTACAGATGACCAACCTCCTATGGTGGTCGTGACCCATCTATCGTCTTTTCAGATATCCATGATAACCACGTCACAGGAGGATACTAGTGGCATGTCAGATAGGGTTGATGAGCCTTGTATGAGGGATGCACACCACATACATGTAGATCCATCAATCCAGGAGGAGATACAGGGAGTATAGATAAGGGACCTTACACATACAGATCATCTTGAGGAGATTGAGTCACAGCTATTGGAGACTCTATTATTTGAGCATATTGCAGAGGCTGACAGGTTGATGGAGCACTTACTTCTAGGATCGACCTGCATTGATGAGGATGCACTCTTCAGCAGTCAGGATGACCATAGCACATGTTTGGATACATCTCTATGGGATCCAGGTGCAGATGATAGTAGCAGGTTGAGTGCACAGGAGGATACAACTGCTCATACAGGATATAGTGTGATTCAGAGGGAGATAACACCTAGTGATGGGGTGCAGTGGAATACAGGAGTACCCAACAACATAGTAGGAAGTGGGAAATTCAACACATTATCTTATGCAGAGAGTGTTTTTGGGGACTCTAGATTTGACACTAGCAGGACTGACAGTAGTTGTGAGGGATATGAGGTGATACCTTAGCATGACCATGATCCGAAGTCACACCACTTAGCAGCACGATTGAGAGTCAGTGAGGATATGATCATGGTAGCCACTAGGCGTAGTGATGACATGCATGCATTGATGGTAGATTACTGTTGGAGAGCATCCGTGGCACATGGTAGTTCAGATGAGGGGATTGCCATGGATGATTTTCATACTCTCAGGGAGAGTGTATCTGTGATGAGGATCGACTACCAGCAGTTGTTGACTAACAAATATTATCTATTGAGGGTTGGTGAGATGTATCATGAGGCTCTGAGGGAGCAGGAGTTGGAGGTGGACAGACTTACTCAGGAGTTGGAGAGCACTAGAGGATTCTTGAGAGACACATAGACAACCCTTCAAGAATCAGAGTCTAGATCAGATGAGTCTCTTAAGGAGATTTGTCAGAGATCCACTTCATCTGTCTTAGTGGACACTCATATGTATCAGTCAGTCACATTGATAGAGGATGTTGGTGATCTAGTGGAGGAGCACCAGTTGATGGAGGACACTTCCATTTGTGTTCTGAGAGTGGTTGACCTCCATGTAGAGGTTGATCCAACAGTATGCCCAGGATCTATGATGCAACATGAGTCTATGGGAGACAACATGAGTATGCTAGAGCATACAGTGATTGGTGATAAATCATAGGTACTTGCCGATATGTATAGTGGGATTTCGAGGGGTGTACTTCCTTGCAGGGAGGAGACATTCTTAGGGGAGCATGCAGAGGCCACTCCTTTGCAGCAACATAGGGTTATGATATATCACCTTCACCGTTTTAGCAGTTGCATGGGTGATAGGAGATGGAGATTGGTTTACCAGCAGTTGGGGGAGTTACTTCTGGTTGTACTTGATGAATGGAGTTTAGTGAGGGCTACAGGCGAGAAGTCATCAGGGGTACAAGTAGACGTGCTCTTGGTCCAGTCCTTGGGATTGATCAAAGCAGGTGGTATTTTTCAGCCCTACAGTCAGCTACATATGTCTTTTTTACCTTTTCCTAACACTTTTATCATGGACAACAACATGAGGAGAGATAGACAGTGGCGGAGGGCACAGGGAGTGCCTAGGCCGAGGCCACCTGACATGAGTACCTTTACGGCTTCCAACCAGATAGTGAGGGATTGTCATGGACATCCATTTGAGACTTGGTGTGTGATAGAGAGAATCATGGGCTAGGTGATAGCAGATGAGCACATAGGGCTTCTGACAGTGATCAGTCTCACACAGGAGTAGTTTGAGGAGATTGGAAGTGATAAAATTCCAAGTTTGCCATGGGACCCGAGAGTCCGTTTTGTTAGCAGGATGTTTATGTTGACCTAGGTTGTGCTAGAGAGCCACACACTCCACTGTAATTTCGTTTGGAGTGGGCCTACAGGTACTTGTCCTATGGGGTGAGACCTTTCCTTCTCCTTGATCATCATGATAGGGCATGGAGATGTTTGTATAGGTACTTCTCCTACAGAGGTGTCTTCACTGATATAGTTTTTGGACAACAGGTCCAATGGTCATAGCTATTTCAGATGGAGGACCCAGGAGAGGAGGATTCAGGATGTATGCAGGGGGCAGATAGTCATGGTCAGAGTAGTATAGGGTCGATAGGGTGATCTTCGACATAGGTTAGCATGGGACCCAGGGATTGTAGGATTGAGCATTTCACTAACTGACGGGGGAGAGTGTACCATTGCAGGGGAAAGTTGTTCTAACTTTCCATTGAGCTTCAGTATTGAGAGGAGGGCATCACTTGCGGGTGTCTCACAGAGGTCTTGTATCACCTCGTTCATGCATCAGCATGAGCAATTGATGGAGGCCATTCAACAAGTAAACACATCTAAACAAGTAGGACATCAAAGTGTTTGACGAAATGCCACAACCGGAAAAAAAATTAAAAGACACCAAAACCGTGATGATCCTTGCATAATGGCTTGGGATCATTACAAACAATGGGTCTTCTTTTAAACCAATTCGCACTTCCGAAAAATACCCTCCCCCTTTCTATTTTCCCACTCTTTTATTTCCTGTAGTTTCTCTTCCTGGTTACTTAATCGTTTTTTTCTGAAAATTCCTTGTTGCGCGGCTTGGCGAATTCATGTGTTTCCAACGAGTGCTTCCCCTTTGTTTAAATTTTCCCTCTATTGTTCTGTGTCCTACAAGTAGCACCCAGAGTTCTACGATATGAAAATTGACATATGGGCTTTCACGTTGGTTGGCTCAACATTGCACTTCTATTTTTTCGTGACCTCCAAACAACATTCGGATCTCCACGATATACAAATTGACACACGGGATCCAGGGCTAGCAGGCTCAATATTTCCTTTGTTTACGAATGCAAAAGTGCTAAAATGACCCATACCACATTTGCGCCACATAAGTTATATTAAAGGGAAAATCATTTCCTCTATAATTATGTGTCCTATAAACAACACCCATAGTTCTGCATTATACAAATTGACAGCCGGACTTGCGGGCTAGCTGTCTAAAAAAATGCCTCAGAGTTCCGCGATATACAAATTGACAAATGAAGCATACAACCAAGAACCAAGTAAATTCGCGGATCATATTCCTGGTAGCAAGCGCTAATTTCAAACATCATGGAATGTCATTTGTGCGTTGTCGAGTTGGTCTATTCACAAAAACTTCAATCCTCGCTTCCAAGAACGAGTCCACCCGACCGTTTCCCTATTCCATACTTAGCCACTTTCCCGGAATTCCACAAATATACAAATCGACTGCTGAACTGCCCCATGATGATCTCTTCCGTTTTACACATTTTGCAGTCAAAAATTCTGATACATAAAATTTGACCATGGAACACTCACCTCTCCTCAGTATCCCTGTAACCCCTTTTTGAATCTCGTCCGACTGCTTTTCAGACCTTGCCATTATTTCCTTGCTCTCCCCCATATCCGTGACCTTCACACTTGTTTATAATAAAAGAAAAAAATTGGTTTTTTATATATATATATACATATCTTGTTTCTAAATATGAAATTATTGGCATTTACTTCTAACATCTCATCATGCAAGAACTGTATAGATTGACATTGATGGGTGAAAGGCTCGAGGAGATCTCCTATTAATGCGCATTGAACCAAGATTTGTTGGGGGTTATATTATCCCTTCCGAGTGTTGATTTCAAAATCATGAAATGTTGTTCGCACGTCGTCGCCTTGGCACGTTCACAAAAACTCCAATCCTTAATTTCTCTTTGCCATACCCGCCACCTTCGCATTTCTAAATATGAAATAAGTAAGCTTTACTGCTAACAGTTCATCAAGCACCACCCATACAGATTGTCATTAATCAGTGAAAGGCTCGAGGATCTTTCCCATTCATAAGAATTTAACTAAGATTTAGCGGAGAGTTACATTATCGGCTCTAACTGTTCATTTCAACCATCATTTGGAGCAAACCAACGTTCTCATAAACCTATGGCATCAACTCGACAACAATTTTGTGGATATACAATGAACATCTTCGGGCGCGAGGACCAGAAATTCCAGTGGTCCAGGGCATATTCTTATTACTCAACCTATGCCATAGAGAACCAAGTAATTTGGACCTCTGGGATTGCTCGTTCAGGCTGTGTCCCTGAGGTTTTTGAATGTAAGGACTTGGTCTCTTGGTGCACCGATAAATTTATTTCAGACAAAAGAATGATTCCATTACGGGACCACTCTTCTGTTTCTTTGTCACCTCAGGTCTTTCGCCAGATGCTAAGATTGTCGGAGCCAACATTGACGTTCAGAGGAGAAGATTGCAAATAGTTCCTAGAAAATCATAATAATGGGTTGGACCTCTTGCCCCATTTATTGGAAAACCCGCTTTTAGTTCCTGAAGATATTACAAGCTTGCATGTTAGTTCATTTAGAAATCCATTTCGTGAAATTTCCTGGTTGTTTACAAGAATAACAGGACAGGAGTCCACAACAACTATTTCCCGGATGTCTCTTTATATTTTGTATTTCACAGTCAACGAACAAGCCATTTTTTATTGGGGCAAGTTAATTTCCCATGAAATTTGTTCCCAATTGTTAAGCTTCAAAATGGAAAATAAATTATATATGTCGTCCTACTTAGTTTTTGTGATAGCGCATTCCTGTCGGTTTCCACAACTGTCTCTGTCGAAGAATGTCAACTGGCAATTCAACCCAGTAATGTTCTGGTACTAGACCTTGTGGAAGAACAAGGTTTCCCACTGTTTTTATGAGATTTTTAATGGCTTCATGCCTATTTTCAAAGTTTTGTTGTTAGGAGAAGATGCTCCCCGCATATCTGAACAAGAAACCAATTTTTTGGACAGGAAGGGGACACTCGAACATTTGGATAATTACATTGTCATAAGAATTTTTGGCTCCATGGAAAAACTTGCTCTCCTTCCATGTCACATCACGGACATAATGTTTGTTGCAGAAGTAGCACGACAATACAACTACTGGTTGCATCTGTTGCAAAAGAAGAAGAAGAAAAAATTCATTCCTCTGCCTTGGAAAGTAGGGGAGTTTGTGTTGAAAAACGTCAACAAAATTGATGAATTCACAACGCATTCTAACATCTCCAACCTGGAATATTCTGAAATCATAAGAGGGTTCGACCCCTATAATATTTTTCGACAACATTTACAAACACTTGGCCTCAGCGATTTTTTTTTTTCAAAAAACACCTGCCCGAAAACAGAGACAATGGCGAAAATGCTCCTGCCTCTGATGTCGACAACCTAGACATAGTGAAAAGTTGCACTAAATTGTGCACTCAACAAGGGAAAGGCCCCAGTGACAAGAGTGTTCAATCGACAAATAACACTCCAAAAAGTATGACATCCTGGAGCATCGCTCCAACAACCCACCACAACAATAAAGAAACTCAGAGTTATTCAAATGGAGGAGGAGATAACGACCCTCCTCACTCTAAAATTGATAGTTCTCACAAGCTTCCAGTAGAGAAGAAGAGAAAAAAATGTGGGGCAGGTTGAAGAGCTAGAAATTCAGAGTGAGAACATGGAACCTGACACTGATCTGGATAGCATGCTTCGCTACCTCGATCAACCCGAAGACACCATCCAGCATCGTCGTCCAATGGACATATCCATTACCGAATTTTTTTACGAAGATGAATCCTTTGTGTTCCAGAGCATTTTTTTTATAGCCAGTCCAAAAAATTGATAATTGAGAAAAAATATGTAAAAAATAAGAAAGAAAAATCTCATTTAGAGGTTGACCTTGCCAACATGCAGCCGTCCCAAATCTATCAACTTTATAATGCGAGCAGAGAAGCACTTCATGATTCCATTGGAGGCATCGAGGCTGAGAATTCCAGACTGAAGGATCGGGTCAAGGAATTGGAAGAGGCTTTCATTCCTATGCCATTGCTTGCCAATCCTTTGGCAATAGCCATGTTTTCCACCCCTACAACCAACGTAAAAGCATTCTCCACCCTGCTCGCATCCTGTAGAGGATATGTGGAGAATACTATCAAGAAAAGAATGGAACTGGTTACCGAGGTGTGGAAAACATCACAAACCATCACTTCCTTTGGAACTAGGGCACATAGTTTTCTCGAACATTTGCAGGCGGAGTTAAAATATGAAGAAAAATTATTTTTGAAAACGGTCCTTCCTTTTAGCACCATTGTCAACAATATGACAGAAACAAAAAGAAGAGAACAAGATCTTCCATCCAAAAACCAGATCAGTCAATTGAATGCATGTTGGAAAAAAAAAGTGAAGAACCTGCATCTCATTGTTCAGTCATGTGAACAAGCCATATTGAAAAAAGATAAATTATTCACAAGGCTGTCAAAAATAAACTTAGCCGGAAAAACCAATGACTTCCAAGACCACGACTTAATCGCAAACTCCTTACCCTTAACTAGGAAAGAGTTCGATAAACATGTTGCTATGTTTAAGGCGTTGTCTTTGGAATTTTTTTACAACATCCTTTAGTTTGATCAAGCTCACGTCGATGACTGGCAAGTCAAATATTCAGTACATAATGAGGAAATTCATTAGGATCTGTGTAATCTTTCTATCGACTTCCGGGGATTAGAAAACGATCTTTTCGACATAAAAATCCAGAATGATATCAACGTCGCCCCAATGAGAAGCTACATTGAAGAATGTCTCGAAAGAGAATTGAAGCAAGCCACCAACGAAAGGAAACATGCAGTTGCCAGGATTCCTGCAGCCATCGAAGACATCATTGAAACCGCAACCATCGATGACATCAATGAAACGACAGTCGCAAGTAAATTTCCAAAGGGCTCATATGTACCCTCACTGTAAATCCACTTATTGCATCCTTCTTTGTTTATCAACCCAGTTATTCCACTTTTTTAAATAAAGGTGTGTAGGCAAACACTTATACCTTTCAATTTATTTTTTTTGCAGGTATTGAACTCTATCTTCTTTCTACAGTCCTATTTATTGTACATATTTCTCTAATGGTCCGTGGGAGCCCCAATCCCAGTGTACATGACAAACGCATTGAAATTTCAATTTATATGTAACAGACTTCAATTTTTTTGTATATTTCAAAATTTCCAGTAGTATGTAACAAACTTTTATTTTTTGACATATTTCAAATAAAATTGTTTTCTTATCTCCTTTTAAATTTATGTCTTCATACATTTTTATCTTTCACCGGTCTATATGAAAAATGCATTTAAATTTTTATATGTAACAGAGTTTTATTTTTTTATATATTTCAAAATAAATGGTGCTCTACATGCCAAGCGTCATTTATGTATGCCCCATGTTCCATGATATACATGTTGCACACAACATTTTTGTGATATACATTTCAAAATTTCCAGTAGTATGTAACAAACTTTTACTTTTTTACATATTTCAAATAAAACTGTTTTCTTATCTCCTTTTAAATTTATGTCTTCATACATTTTTATCTTTCACCAGTCTATATGACAAATGCATTTAAATTTCCAATTTTTTTCTTCCACTGTGAACAAATTTGTAGTTTGTTATATACTTTCAAAAAATAAATGGTGGTCCTCATGCCAAGCGTCATTTACTTATGCTCCATGTTCTGTGATATACATGTTGCACACAACATTTCCGTGATATACATTTTGCACCGAACACTTCCGTCATTTACAATTCGACCCCATTTTCCACAATTTGCTTTCTAACCTTGTTGACAGGGACTACGCTGCCACACAGCCTTATTTTTTATAGGATTGAAATTTAATGTGGTTCATCTAAAATATCATGACCTTTTATTTGGGTACACTTTTCACCTTAAGTATATTAATATTTTTCATATTTTATTGTTATTATTTGTTCAAATAATTTTTTATCTTTATATAATTAGTAGTTATGAATAACACATTTAAATTTTGTTATTGAGTTGGATTCCAAAATATATTATGCTTAATAGTAGAGGTTGGGCATCGTTAAAAACAAGATTTACATATCTAAAAGAGATGTCAATAAGTTTGGGAGAAAACTTAGACTTGCACATGGGAGGCTTAAATTACAATTGGGATAAGTGTTTTTTTTAAGAAAATAGCAAATATATCTTTTGTCATTACACGTTTTTAATATGTTATATGTGATGTCTTATTGAGACTTTGATTTCACAAAACTAAAGCTATAAGTCCTTTTAAAATTAATGTAATGAATTTAAATAATTAATATTAAATATATAAAACAAATGCAAAGAACACATAAAATCTCAAAGAACTTCATACAACGATTCAGAGTCAATTCAATGCTATGCCACCTTTGAACCTTTAAGAGAGAAATGATTATATACATTAAATTGTGGTCATACAATGATTGAGACACAATGCTAGGCCACCTTTGAACAATGTTATATACATTAAATTATGTACATTGACCTTTGAACAATGTTATATACATTAAATTATGTTTATACAATGATTGAGACTCAATGTTAGGCCACCTTTGAACCTTCAGGAGAGAGGGATTATATACATTAAATTATGAACGGCTCTAATTAATTAATTTATGTTTGAAGTTTTCACAATGTGTTAGATTGATATTATGGGTTTTTGGATTTATTTATGTTTGGGTTATTAATGTGAAGTTTCAATTTGTGATTTTTTTTTTCCTTAAGAAAATAGTGTATTGAAAGAAAATTACATTATGTAGATGCATGTTCATATGCATTGTTGAGATTGACCCAAAGAGACTTCTAGGTTCATAAACATGAGAAACAAAAGAGTAACTACTAGGCT
>ML786640.1:33194-72798 GCA_009831015.1 Picea engelmannii | reverse complement strand
TTGACACTTTGAAGAATGCTGCAGATTCATTGACAAAGTCTGTGAGCACAGAAAAGTTCTCCTGGTGTAGAGTAACAATGGGCATTGTTGCCCTGGATTGTTGACTATATAATCCCCTGGACCCCTGGATGCAAAGAAAACAAGAAGTGGGAGAATGTTGGGTATGTGTTATATTCTTTGCATGTGTGTGTGTGTTGGTGTGTTAGATACGACAATTGTGTCTGACGAGCCCTTCACCTAGAGCTCTGTTGTGTGCGTCGCGCACTTTCCTAGGGGGTCCTGGGGGGTGGGGGGCAGGTATGCCCCCCCTGGTTATGCGCAGCGTTCAGGGTAGCGCCTCGAAAAAAAATTTGGGGCGGTTTTTTCTATTTTTAGCGGATTTGTAAATTAATCCCGAATTAAGGGATTAGGGTTTTGGTATCTACGGAATACCTAAAAACATTGTATATATTGTATGGCGAATGGTGAAATTCGGGATAATGAAAATAAGAAAGGTTTTCTCGGTTGAGGGTTTCCGGTATAAAATCTCTGTGTACTCTGTGTATGAGCCATTGATTAATTTATGTATTGCTTAAGAATCTATATGCATTGCTTTACTTCGCAGGTTTAAAACTTACATGGGAGACGATAGAAAATCGACATCAGGAGGGGAGATAGACTGTATATCTGCCCGAATTGCTGCACGAGGGGAAAGAAAAGAGGATCAATGATGGTTATCATCCTGAGGTAGCTCGTCAATGCTCAACATTTCCATGATAGATTCATCCGAGGGAAAAATTGGGGAAATGTAATCGATCGCAGACGGCAAGGAACTTAACCATGATTGCATCAAGGAACTGTCAGGTGGCAATAGATGTTGGTCATCCGACGAGGGAGAAGTGGATTGGATAGAAATGTATGATGTTTCGGCTGGACTAAGTGTCATGGTGTCACCTAGTGCATCGAATTCCAACGGACTAGGTACAATCCAAGGGTCAGATGATTCCAAAGATTGATAAGTCGCGGTCGAAATCATATCGACGGTGGAAATATGATTTGTAGTCGGTGGAAGTGGTATAGGGAAGGTACCCATGAGGCTAAAATCTTTCAGTAAGACAACACCAACTCTTTCATACGTGATCTTGTGGTCTCCCAAGAAAGGAATATTGTTGGTAGCGGGAGTCCGAGGGTCGGTCGTGCAGAAATCCAACTAATCAATAGTGACAATTTTGCCTTGATTAGGAAATTGTACACATCGAAAGATCAACGAGGCAACGACAATCATATCATAAAACCAACTTCTTCCAAGTAAAAAGTTGTAATTGAGGGGAGCATCAACCACCTCGACATCAACAGTAACAGTTTTTCCACCCAATTGGATGCGCAAGGATTGTAAAATCCCATGGGGATGAAAACCTCGCCAATCGAAGAAGCGTAACATTGTTGGGGATTTTTTGAGTGTGGGTGATTTTAAACCTTTCCAACATGCTAAAGACATGACACAAGTTGAGGCTCCCTCATCCAGAATAGTTCGGTGGATTTGTTGATTGTGAACAACAACATCAACTTGAAAAGCAAGTTGGTGGGAGAGTCGAGACGCATAATTTTCCAAGTTAAACATGATATGGTTGGATGACTCAGGATCAACAGCGTCAATAGTGGCCAAGAGAATTCTACGTTGACTGGGGCAGTGTTGTAGAACTTCTAACGCAGACATAGCACATGATGCTTGAGCCAAATATTCAACAATGTTGTAGTTCTAGGTGGCACGTGGACTAGGATTAAAGCTAGCTTTGTGGATAGTGCTCTTAGGAGGGCGTAAGATAGAGTCGAACGCAGCTTTATCAATTTGAAGTGGTCCAGACGGAGGAGTAACTGATGGAAGACTAACGGAGGACAGTGATGGATCCGGTAAAGTACCAGTACCGTTAGTGTCTTCTCGTTTGTCAGGGTTACCTGGTGTGTTTCATGTCTTAGAGAAAGTGTTCAAATTAATCCCATTAAACATATAAATATGTGCACTCGTCGAGGCCTCATCATGAGGATGGCCATAACTGCCCCCAGGAGAGGGGGTTTGAGCAACCATGGATTGATAATGTGGAAAAGGCTGAGTAAGCACAGCGGGTTGTGAATTTCCTTGGAAAATTTTGGCCACTTCATTGCGATGTGGACAGCCTCGAGTGTAGTGATCGTCACCACAAATGATACACGGGAATTTCAGTTTTCATTGTGGTTTCTTTTCGGTAGGAGGTGTTTGAGCTTGATTTTTTGGTTGTTCATTGATATTGGTATTTTTTGATTTATTCTTTGTCTTCTTCTTACCTTTGGATTGTTGTGAAGGGGCAGATTGAATTGCATTCACCTCAGAGATCTGAGTTTGGGGGGAGGTAGAGGAGAGTGTGTTTGATTGGGAAGTAGATTGAGTTTTGACGGAACCGATAACACCATCTGCATGAGATGAGGATGATAGCTTAGATGGATCGGTATTAGCTTGAGAAGCATTTGGAAGAAAATCATACAAAGTACCAGATTGTGAATAAACCAAATCTAAGTACTGAGCCCGAGCAATGGCTTCTTCCTCGATGACTGCGCCACCCATAGCGACATCACGATCGATCGGGGGTAAAAGTGATTTAGTAAACCATTCCGCCAATAATATGTCAGGAATGATTACCTTGATCATCCTTCGTTGTCATCTCCACTCATGAATATGGTCAGAGATATGCACGGAGTTATTTTGACAAAGGGAGGTCAAGAGTTCAGTACCCATCTCATAGCGAATAGGTAGTTGAAAGTACGTGAGGAAAGACATGGCAAGGGAATTGAAATTATGAAAAGAAGCATGTGGTAGTTCAATATACCACTTTGTTGTCGAGCCTGTAAGTGTTCGTTGGAAAAGACGCAAACGTACAGAATCATCCATGAGGGAGTTTGATGAACACCACAAATGGAAATTCATCACATGGTTGTTTGGATCTTCGCCAGATTTTCCGTCAAATTTCAGAATATCAGAAGGAAGTTTAGCTGGAATGACTGGCCAAACCGGTGAATGAAAAATAGGATCATTAGTTAACAGAGACAAGTATGGGAGATCCAGAGTCGCAATGAAAGGTAGTTGTCGGTTAATTTGTGGATGATACTGGTGCGGCATAGGAACACCAGTAGGACCATAAACTGGGTTAGGTGGATAGTTGTAACCAGTAGGCCCTCCTACATATAGTTGTTGTTGTCCAGGATAAGTAGGATTCGATGATGGATGAGAAACATTTGCATAACCCGATGGGTTCTGAGCATTATAGGCCAGGTGATTTGCTTTCCCATAAGGAGGATAAACATTTTTCCCTTAAGGATGGTAAAGAGTAGATCCTGGAGGCAGATACACATTAGACCCATGAGGAGGATAAGGCTATTGTCCCGGAGAACTCCAGGTGGTCTTTGGGATGCCGCCTGGATAAGGTTGTCCGTAAGATGTTCCGGAAGGAACAGGATTTGATACTCCTCCTAGTGGGTTATGATATGAGTGCCCCCCAACATGGGGTTGAATAAAAGTGCCTCCTGAAGATACTCCCCAGGATTGTGAAGGGTTTCCAGCAAACTAAGGTTGCCCCCCTGCCAGCGGTGGATTAACAACCGAGGTATGACTGGCAAAGGGAGGTTGCCCTCCAAGAGGAGAATGAAAAGGGGGTTGTCCCCCAAGAGGGGTAGGCCCGCCATAGAATGGTAGTCCTCCAAGAAGGAAAGGTTCATTAGATGGTGGTTTCCCTCTAGTCGATTGTATTTGGCTGGCAGGGGTCTTCATTCTAGGGTGAAAAGATGTCCTAGCAGGATTGTGTGGAACATGTGGAGTTGTAGAGTAAAATCTTGTAAAAATAGGGGTAGGGATAGAAGTGCCTTGGAGATGAGTAGAGGTGATGACTCCAGCATTAGGATGGACTTGTGCTGACGTAACAGTAGGGTTAATGACCTGATCGACTGGGTGAGTCATGGTTTGACCGGATGGTCCTGTTTCACCAGGATGGTCATGAGGATGAAAGGATTCGAAATGCTCATAGAGATCGCATCCCGATGAAGTCCTCCATACAAAATGAGAAGGTGTGGGATTTGTATCTACTGCAATGCTAGGACGAACATGAGTCCTATACTCATCACCAAAGGTTGGTTCTATGGATCCCATATATGTTTCGGTAAAAATTCTCTCTGGTAATCGTGGGACCTCTTTGTCTATGACGTTCCAAAGGGAGTCTAAATGAAGAAAAAGTGGTTCGAGAGGGGTTAACGACACATATGTAGTGTGAGGAGTGGAATTTTCAACCGTAACCAAAGTGCCTTTTGAGTTATATAACGGAGGAGCAATAACACTTCCAGCATCAGATTGATTTTCTACCTCTCCATGGTAGTTGTCTTCTGGAGGGTTAGGAGGTAAGGGTCGATAGCCTTCCAGAGGCAGACCTTGCATCCTACGTGATCGACGAAGACCTTTATCGTCTACAGGCTCAATTTTGAGAGAATAACAGTACACACTGAAAATCTAGGGCCAACTAACAAAAAGAAATAGCATATGCTAATAAAATCTAGGAATCAACCAAGCAAACAAAACTTCTCTCGATGATCGTACTAGTTGGTGATGAAATCCAACATCGTGTGATCAAGTCAAGAAGGGGATAGGATATGGTGGAACAGTTACAATGGTGACCTACTTAACGGACTTTCACCTTGGTTGAAGCTTCCATGCAGTAATTGTGGATTTACCCTCCAAGGAGCCCGAGTGAGTTTGATCAATGTCTACTCCAAGTACAGTGAGACTTCCCTTCATTGTCACCTCATGTAAGTACTTAAGGATTATGGAAACTAAGGACACCAACTCACAGTCAACCCCTGGGCGGGTACAGTCGACAATCCAATCAAAACTTATGGGCAAGATAACACGTTCGAAATCAACTCGAGAGGCTCCCACACATAATTGTGGGTATACCTCCAAGTGACCCCCAATATACGAACCGACCACTACAAACAGTTGAACCAAGGAGGGATAATCTCTATAACTCACCCGAATACGACCTCGTGTGTAACCCCTGTGTGAGAGGGGGATCCCAGAAAGCCTATAAGACAATTGGATTTGACTCTCCCTATCTCAGGATGCTAATGTTCCTTTTGAAAACTTTGGAGAGTTGTACTCACAACCTAATCCAAAGTGCTAATCCTAATCTAATGTTGGTGGAAGATCCTAAAAACAAAAAATGTTCTAGATAATTTTTAATTAGCGTTGATTTTATGGTTGTTCTTTACTCAAAGGGTGTATGACAATGAAACTAATGGTATGATGACTCAAATCCCAAAAAATGCACAAGAAGATGATAAGCAATCTTGTCTTTCGATGAATGGCTATTTAAGGGAAAGAGAGAAAGTTGTTTTCACTATCAAACACTAATACGCAATGTCCTTATACAAGTGTTTATCAATGAAATCCAATGCAATGCTAAAATTTCATAAATGCCTTCTAATATCCAAACCAATCACTAAAATATGTCCTTTTCTTTCTATGTGAATGATAATCAGATGCAAGACTTCTAAATGCCAATCATACTTCAGGATTAAACAGTCAGAAGCAAACCTCACACAAAACAAAGACACACTCTCGTCGTGAAATAGACAAGAAGAAGAAAGATAACCAAATGGTAAACAAGAACCAAAACCTCAAACAAAATAGAAATGATGGAAAGTTGAACTCAAAGATCAAATGAAAAGTTCACAGGCCTTTGGATTTTCTCACAAAAGTTTTCACTCAATCAGATAAAGGAGAAGAAAACAACAAGTTTACTCTAGGTCAGCAAAGACAAAGAGTGGCTTCAAGGCAAGGAAAGAAGATGTCAAAATACAAAACAAAACAGGATGAAATCTCAGAAAGAAGGGTGTTTGAAAGCCAATATCAAAATGGACTGAGAGCATAGGACCCTGAGCAAATGCCAAAACCCCGAAATAGCTTCAAAAAATGCAAATTTTGGAGAATTTCTCACAAAAAATGGGGTAACGCTCCCCCAAAAGGGGACACAGAGTGCTCCAACACTCTTTGGAACACTTTAAAGGAGTACCAACTCCCTGGTGCTAAGTGTAGGGGAGCGCTCTGCTCCCAAAACTCAGAAAAGTGTCCAAAAACTCAAAAAATGAAGGAATTTCAGTCAATTAGAGTGATTCTGATGACATAATGAGGCAATCAAACCAATCTAAGAATCAACAAGACAATGTGAAGAAGATCAAATCAGTGGGAAAAGGGCCAAAACAAGATCTGGGAATGGTAACAAAACTCAGAGCTCCTCCCCAATGGAGTCGCCAATTTCTGTTGTAGGAAAATCTCCCTGCGGACAGGTAGATTCCCTCTTGAGAGCTAGACCTTTAACTCTAAGACAGAAAATGATTAACATGGACACTGACTTCCTTTTAGATACAATCAAGTTGATGAATGAAAGAGAAGGAGGAAGTTCTGTACCTTATGAACGTCGTTTGTCCCTGCAAGGTCCAAGCCGAGCTTTGATCTTGAGCTCCTTAGTAGGTCCTACAAGATAAACAAAAGTACAAAAGACTTCCTACTCTACTGAGATTAGCTCAAACATAGATCCATCTACTGTAGACAAACTTATATGGAACAAGTACAAGTTTGAAAGAAACAGACCAAGCATTGATTATATTAATGAGAACAAGTAAAAGTACTTACAATCCATTGAATGAAGGTGCAGCAGCTTCTTCCAGTTCTCCTTGTCCAACCCCTTTGTTCAATCAATCTCCACTGATAGATTTAATGGCATCTCACTCATGAGATCATAAGTTTGATGTAATTCTCCAACTTCCTTATGCATGTAATGTACCCTTTCACCATGAGAAAGCCTCTTTATATAACCTTGGAGAGGTACAACTACTTGAGATATCTTTGGGATAGGTTGAGGATTCCTCTCCTTCAGTTGAGGATCTTCCCTAAGATCATGCCTTGACCATCTCCTCAAATCCAACCACCTTCAAGAATTGATGGATTCTTCCCTAATTTCCCTCAACAAACTCAGAAATTTCTGAATATGGGGTAGCGCTCCTCCATAAGGGTGCACAGAGAACTCAAACGCTCCCCCAGAGAGGCCTAGGGAGCGCTAGCACTCCCTGACAATGGGTAGGGGAGCGCTCCTCCACAAAACTCAATTTTTTTTATGGTTTTTCCAATGGCAAAGGGCTTGTACTTCCTGCCAAATGATTTTTCTTCTTCCAAACCACCTTTGAGGTGTCTTTAAGTATCTTTATGATGTCGTTATGGGCACGACATAGAAAATATGGAAGCATATTGTTTGTGACACTTGCAACACTTGTAGTCAAGATGCGACACTTGCGGACAAGATGAGACACTTACAACACTCGTAATGACAACACTTGTGACACTATCAAAGTGAGTAAATTTGAGGTGTAACAATTTTGATTTTGGTTTGCAAGATTTCTTAGTTTTCTAAATCAACCTCAGTGTATTGGAATTTATGTTCTAGACTTGGGGTTTGACTTGCTTGAAATTCACCCTTGATTATTGGTTGGTTGTATAATAATTCATAATCATTTCCATTTCCAAAAAATCCACATGGTAAGTAATTTCTATTATCATCCATACAAGAGGGTGGCCCTCCTTCTAGTATCAAAATGTTGACATGAATGAAAACCCTTCGTCAACCACATAGGTTAACCTAAGGGAAGGGACCAATTATAACTTTCATCATTTGGAATGGAAAAACCTCCATATTATGGCCTAACATCCAGTATTGGTTTTATGATTTTACTTTTAATACAGAATGCAATATGTAGATGAAGAATGTAATCCTACAACTAAACTTATCTAGTTTATCCTAGATAGGAGATAATAAGAATAATAGATATAGAACCAACATAAATAAATCCAAGCAATAAGCATGAAATAATTCATTGAATCATCAATTGTAGAAAATTCTAGATAACTAACGACAAACTAAGGTGAACTTACAATAAAAAAATAAAATCTATGGCTCCATGTCCATATTGTCAATGCAATTTATTAGAAAAAGTAAGAATAAGTATAAACAAGAATGAGAAAAATCTACAACTATAACATCTAATTTTACAAAAATGCTAGAACACTATGAGCAACAAAGAGTAGACCAAGCCAAGATATAACACTAGAATTCTTTAGAAATATGGCCAACACAATTTCTTAATTTATATGAAGTTCCATTACAATGATAAGGAAAGAGAGTATTATATTTAGTATATATATCTTATCTATACAAAATTGAGAGTACAAGAAATTAAAAGGTTTCAACTTCTTGACTTTTCAGATTCCCAACTCAACCCTTGGAATCTTGATTGTCTACATTTATTTTATCCTTTACATATCCGTTCCAAGCCTCATAAACCTTTTGAATTTCATGAGAGCATGGATAATTTTATTGTTCCATTGGGGCCCAATATTGAGATAAGTTATTCTCTACTTTATCCGCATTTTTCTCTAACTTTACCAAGAAGAGATTTATTAAGATAATATCCTTAGTTGGAGTAAATACACACTCTTTGATCCTCACCTTGATATTGAAGATAATCTATTTTATTGCATACATATAGAGTATTTGTCTTTCTTCCAAGCCAAACATCACTTCAACTCATGGGAATAATGCATCCCCAATTTCGAAAGAGGGTAGATGACATTTGTGTGCAATTTTGTGTACAACATTCCAAATTTTTTCATAGCTCTTCAATTCCTCCTCAATATCATCACTCACTTTCTAACATAACTCCTTCCAACATTTCAAACCAATGTCACTATTGAGGATGTATTTATCAATCATTATGGGAACCTCTAGAAGAACACTTGCATAATCTTGTTGTCATTTCTTCAAAAGATCAAAACACCTTTGTTCCCTCTCCTATCTTCCCTTCTATTCTTCTACTTGTCGATTGAGTCATATGATTTGTACTTGTTTTTGTAGACCCACCTCTAGCCAATTTGTTTGGTTCTGAATGGAGGATCCACCAACTCTCATGTCCCTTTCTTGATTAGAGAATCATACTCCTTTTGCATGGATTATTTCCACTCATCATGAGAAGCAACTTCTTCAAAGAAATTTGGTTCAAATTTATTAGATAAATTCAATTCACAATCATCTGAAAAATCCATATCGTAAACATCACCTAAATTTTAATTATCTACATCATCTCTATAATATTGTCTTCTTGAGCTTATGGTTCATGTTTTTCCAACCTCAACAAGATGAACACTTTTAAGTTCCTTTTTGAGACACTTTGGACATTTCTATGATGGCCCAGGTTGCTCATTTGATTGAGATGGTGTTGCATTCCATCAAGGTTCAACCTTTGAATCATCTCAATCACATCATCCAATTAAACTTCCCATTTTCATGAAGTGGTTGGATCTTCTACATGAGGGGCGGATGGAACTTCAAAAGGAGATTCTAGAGATTGATCCAAAATATGGATCCCCCTTTCAAGATGTGGAATCTCATTATCAAACTCATGATACGTATTTACATGGGTGAATCTATCTAGATGATCAAGATGTTTCTCAACAATCATGTCATTCTTGGTAGTTTCAAGAAAAATTGCATCTTTGGAAAGAATGAATTTTTTGTTTACCTCATCATAAGGATGATATGCCTTAGTGGTATTTTATTACCCCAAGAAGATGCACTTTCAAATATTTTCACCTAGTTTTTTTCTTTTCTCCTTAGTTATTAAGTCATACCAAGTGGAACCAAATACCTTGAGATGCCTCATTGAAGGAATGTAGACATATCACATTTCATAAGTAGTCTTGTTCCCAAAATCATGAGATGGATGCCTATTCCTCACATACACTGCACATATAACTACATTATCCCATAAAATCAACTTCACATTATTGAAAAATAACATTGAATGTACCATGTTCAAGAGTGTTCTATTCATTCTTTATGCTACACCATTTTGCTAGGGATTGTATGGAACAATGGTTTTATGATTGATCCCATGTTGGCGAAGATAGTTTTCAAACTCATTAGAGGTATATTCCCCTCCATTGTCAGTACGAAGAGTGATAATACTATATTCCTACTCCTTTTTGTAAAGATCCATCTATGTTACATTCAACTCATCTTAAATTTCTAAAGAACACTCTATATATTGAATAGTCCTTCTCTAATAATATTTTTAATATTCAACTTGATTCGCCAAGAGCTCAATCTCTTTTCTATAGTCCATCAATTTTTGGACAATTTGACAACATTATATTTAGTGGTTTGGATGGTGGATATTTCCACTAAAGCTACTGCCACTAGATCTACTTCGTCTACAAACGATCATGATAGTTTTTGTAGTTTCAACTAGATCCTGAAAAGTGAACTTAATTTTCTTATGGGTCTGGTGGACAATTTGTCTGTGTTTCATATTAAAATAAAGCAATTCCAACTAATCTACTTCATTATTTATCTAATCCATAAAATACTAAATACCAAGCCCCATGGGAGATCACAATTCTATTCTAGTAATTATTAGAGATGATATTGTGACTATAATCCTTGGAGTCTACATTTGTTGACTAGGTGGTCCTCTCTCTATCTCCTCAATTATTTGTTTTAATCATTTGCTCCTCAAGCCTCTTCTTTTTTTCTTCCTCCTCAATCTATTTCAATAGTGTCACAATTGTGATCCTTATCTTTTCTATTTTAGCTTCTATTGTTGCTTTAGCATTGGCCTCATCTTTTTCCTCGGGTCTCCTTTTCTTTTCTTCATCTTTCTCTACATTCTTACGAGCTTCTTCTTCCTTTCTTTCCTTTTCATTAATATTTACTTTTTATTTCATTTCAATATTTGTTTCTTCCTTAGAAGCTTCAACATCTTCTTTTTCTATCTCAGCTCAATGCCTTACTTCATCTCCAACTTTATTTCTTTGGGTCTCATCTTTTTCTTCAACTACTTTCTTTTGCATCGAGTCTTCCTCTAATGTATTTTTCTCATTTTTTCTTCCTATGTTCAACTTTTCTCAACTTCATCTTTATATTCTTTTCCTCCTTTCTTCCTCATCTTTTTCTTCTTGTTGAATACATGCTTACGCTTATTCATACTAGAGTGTTGTTCTTTTCATTTTTTTTATGGTTAGTTCTCATGAGAGTATGGCCAAGTGATACCCACATAAGTCCTATGGTTTAATACCAATCATCCATCTTCAACCTCTCCTCCCTAAATTTGTACTCTTCCATTTTTTCCACCTCTATCCTTGTGAAAATAGAATTGGTGGGTCCATATAATCCTATATAGAGAGAATAATAGGGGCATAGTTTCTTTTATTGGGAATATGACAAGAAGTTGAAACCATGAAGGATGGTTTGATAATCTATTTCCCTAATTACAAATTTATTTGGAATATGCTTTGGAAAGATTTGAAGAGATTTGGTTGCTCCATATATTTTGATATATGTACTCTTCTTATCTATATACCAGTCTCCAATCCGGTCTAGAACTTGGACAACTTCCTCAAACAACCTTGGACAACATTTGTAGAAAATTATTTCATACAAAGGAGAAAAATAATAGATCACATATCCTTGAGTGATTTTACATGTACTTATGCTTTAAGAGGTCCTAGGAGTAGAATTGGGAATTTAAAAAATTAGTATTCTAGCTCCATCCCATCGCTAGGAAAGGATTATCAACACTTACAATATTTATCAGATAAGTTGACATAAATAATTCAGGAGGTGAGCCAAGTGTAGGGTACTTATCCCTTGCTAATGCATCTATCATAGTATATGACAAGATGGTAACCTAGTTGAAAATTGTTCTCTCCTTCAGCATTGTATGTAAGAGTGGAACTCAGGGCTCCTTGCTTATGTAGCATTGTTCTCCCCATAAAAC
This sequence comes from Picea engelmannii, assembly GCA_009831015.1. Classification (NCBI taxonomy): domain Eukaryota; kingdom Viridiplantae; phylum Streptophyta; class Pinopsida; order Pinales; family Pinaceae; genus Picea; species Picea engelmannii. Next base: position 60,918 of record ML786640.1, on the reverse strand, counting down.
CTACTCACCAATGCAATGGCATGTCCATAAGGTTCCCTCATATTTGAAGTGGGGTATATCCCTACATATTAGGCTTGACATTGTTTGTCATCATCCTACCACTTACTCGTGATTTTGTGTTATCTTTATTTCAGACAAACTCTTCCACCCATGCATTAGTCATGTATGTTTCCACTCTAGGAAAATTGTAGTATGTAGAAAATATTTATGGATAAACACTGTGTCCTTGGTTTTGAAACATCCAAGTACACAATGTTTATCCAGAAATATATTTTCTACATTATGTCTAACTGTGAAAACTTGCATTCTCAAATTGTAGTAGGTTTTTACTTTGTTGGATTCAAAAGAGGTTATACACCTTCCTTTATTATTTATCACTATTTCATTTCCAACATTGGTGTGGTTAATTATCCATCTAATCATCTCAACACAAGGAACTATGGAAAGACTACAATGACATTTTGTAGCTGATATCTCTAGATATTTTGGCATGTAGAGGTATCGTGTTCTTCCTATTATGTTGGATAACGGTTGTGGGAGGCCATATTTATTATTTAAACATTTAAAAAAATTCCCCCCACTTTGGGGCATATTGTAGACCTGTGTTCACAATACACATTTCCATTCTATGTCAAATTTATTATTAAATGATTTACTCACATGTAAATGAATTAAAATATTATATAATATTCACACTATAACAATACATACAATTTTCATTATTAACAATATCACTACATTCTTACATAGGTTTACTAAAAATATTTAAAATAATACATGATATTTATTATCTCAAATTATTTTAATATATATTATTATTTTTAGCCGTCAAATCGTTGCGCGGAGGGGGTCCCTTGTCCCATAAAAAAAGGGAGTCTCATACACCAATTTTGTGTCTGGCTTGGTCGTGACCTTAAAGGTAGATTATTATTATTATTATATAAAGAAATCCCAACATCACAACATATTATATCATGATGCACCTACATACATTTCATAATTTAATACATACACTCGCATTAGTGCACAATAATACATCTTAATTACCCCATCATAAAAATATATATCATATACTCATAAGTAATATATAAAAAACGAGTAGATATAAAAACAAACTCAACTAATATATAAAAATGATTTCATAATACAATATAGATATAGGATTTTTAGTAGAAGAATTTGGTTGTTGTTGATGGTCCTTAGCTTTGTAGAAATCTTGAATTTATTAATGAAACCTAAACTAAATTTATAGAGCAAATTTTGTAGTCTCTCACTATAAGGATAATAAATTTGTTTCTTTCATACAATACAAATTGTTTGAAATTGCACATGGTCATAAGATCATAGTGAAACAATGAACTCATAAATTACACAATATATATTTGGTAGAGATCTCAAAAGGGAAATATCCATGAAGCATGGGGGAAAGTTGAGTTATTTCTCAATCAATTATGTATAATAAGGACCTCGACTCTTTTTTACAGAGCAGACGCTTGCATGCTAACTACTTGTTTATTTATAGTTTACTAAGTCACAATGCAAATAGTTGTGCCTAAATAGACAGATGCTACAAGTTAATCTTTCTTGAACTTGGGATCTGTCAATGCATGGATAGATCAAGATAGATTATGTAACATCCCCATTTGTAATCCTTGGTTTAACAATGTAATGTAAATGCAATGTATGACCATGGGCCTAACTATGTAATATGTAAACATTGTATATCGTAATAATAAAATAAAAGTGATGACGGTTTCAAATAGACACAGACGAAGTAATGGGGATTAAGTTTCCACGAGAGAGGGGAAGGTCTAAGAGGGGGGTCCAAGGGGTCCAAGGGGTCCAAGGGGGAAATATTCATGGGTGTTAACCCAACCAACTTTCCTAAAATTATTATTATTGTGTATGAACCTTCTAATTTTCTTTTGATTGTATCAATGCCCTAATCATTAAACACGTGTAAGAGGGTGGATTTGAAAATTCACTTCACATAGTTAATGAGAGCATGGGGGATGAGTACAATCAACATTGGGGAAAGTTAGATTCAACATGCATAGGTAAAAGGGAAATTCGAATGGGTAGAGTAGGCAGTTTTTACATGTAGTTTTTGGAGAAACAAGGGGGAGGAGAGTGTTGGAGCTTGAAGGTAGCCATATTGGGCATGTGTGGAAACTTTTTGGAGATGTAAATTCATGAAGAATTAGGTTTTTAGGTATGTAGAATGAGTTTTATGTGTCATAGATTTCCCTAGAGCAATGAGTTATTGTTGTGATTTTTCTTTTGCCAGGTAACATCCCTAGAGTCCCCATCAAGAAATATTCCTAGCCAACCTGTGCTAGAGCCCTAGAGGCAAGTGGGAATGCCTAAGGGACTATATGAAGTGAAGGGGGATCATATTCTTTGGGTTGTGTAGGTTGAGGGGAAGAGAGTTGTAGGATTGAGATAGTTGTAGGAAAAATATCTTGTTGTGGGTTAATTTGGGTTGTGAGCGAGAAAAAGAGAGACACCCTTTCTTATGGATTTGTAACCCCAACTCGGGGGTGATTTGATGTTGAGATTTGGGATCAAAAAATCTATGGTTGGGAGGAACGTTTGTCCTCTGCAGTTGATTGCACATTTGGTTAAAAGGATAAGTGTGTTATCTTTGTATCATTGTTTTAATTATGGGTTTTATTTTTTGTGTATACTCCAAGTTTTAAGAATTTATATGTTTTTATGTGAATGTTGATTTAGCTACAATCATGTTTATGTTGTTAGATGCATGAGTGTTTTTACCATGTTGCACTACATTAATTTTAACGGTATCATAAAAAAAATATGGGTTCGGTAGTGGGGGCACTACATAGTGGTATCAGAGCCATGGTTGCAACACTAGGCATGTATGGGTATGCTACATGAGGAAAAACTTTAATTGGTGTGCAATTTGGGTGAAATTGAATTTTCCCAGCTCGAGAAATCAAGGTCAAAACTCCTCAAATCTCACTTTTTGTATGATGTTTGTTATTGTGTGTGGGTAGATTTGGCCTCTAAGTCATTGAATTTGGATTATAGGGTCAAGTCGAGCATTTTTGTAACAATTGTGATAGTCATGAGTTTGTGAGCTTGAAAAATCCGAAGAAGGATAAGTGTTGGAAACTTTCCAAGTCATTGATATAGTGTGTGTTGGTGAATGAAGATATTTTGAAGTGCCATTACAATGTGTCGGTGAAGAAAGATCTTTTGGAGCCGCTAACAAGGAGTGTTTATGCGAGTAAAGAAAACCTTTCGCCAATACATTGGAAAAGAAAGAATTTCTTTCATCGATAAAATATCTTCCTAAGTCATTGATACATTGGCGAATAAATAAGATCGTTCGCAAATAAAAGATATTCCTAATTAGTCGATACGCCGACGAAGAAAGAAGATCTTTCATTGATAAAATATCTTCCCAAGTAGCCAATACATCAGTGAAGAAAGATGATATTTCGTCGATAAAATATCTTCCTAAGTCATTGATATGTCGGTGAAGAAAGAAGATCTTTCGCTGATAAAAGATCTTTCCAACTTGCATGGATAATTTTAAGGATGGAAATTTATCTTAGAATGTAGAAACCTTGGCAATCTTACTAGTCCTTAATATGCAAAGTATAAAATGTTTAGCAATATTTTTGTAAAAATATTCAAATTTCTAAAGATTTTATATAGTTTCTATAAAATTTGGGCTATTTTTAAGGTAAAATAACTTTATTGTATAGAATTTGGGAGAATCACTTTTAGAAAAAATGGAAATTTACAAATATTTTTTTGGAAAAAGCATGGAAAATTAGTCCATGAGCAATATATAGCCCCTAAAATTTTCCCTGTGAATCCCAAGTCCTCCATATGTCAATGAGGAAAATAGATTCCAAAGTTGAAACATCATGGAAGGGAAAAGATAAGATATCATTAATAAAGGAGAAGAAGAGAAAGAGGAGGAGGAGAAGAGGAAAATAGGAGAGGAGAGAAGAAGAGGAGGAAAGGAAAGGAGAAATTAGACAGTTTACAAAAAAAATAGTTTGGAGCCAAAAACTTGTTTTGGACATAACATGAGAATTTTAACTCAGAATCAGGTGAAGTTTAAGGGTTATGTATGCAGTGATGAGGGATACAAGAATGCCAATGAGGGCCACTAGATAATTTTACTTCAATTTTCCAAAAAATGAAAATTGGTGACTTTTAAAGATCTAGGTCGTGCTTGGTAACTAGGACCCAGATTAAGGTGAAAATATTATTGATAACTAAAAAAGAGGGCATGAAGATACTCAGTTGGGATTCTAAAAACAATCAAAATATTTTGGAGTGGGGATGTCGAGACAGGGAAAAATCCACTATTCTCGAGCACTTTTTGGGGATTTATGTTGGAAAATTGATTGTTGTCATTGATGTCAACCCTAGTCATTGGTTTTGGACCGCAAGATTGATGAAGGTATTTGGACATGAAGGATAGTGCACATGAAAATACAACACTCATGGATGGATAGTATACATCATGTTGTTTCTGGTGGTAGGTGGCACGTCACGTGGATCCTCATGGTTGAGGAGAAATGAATTTTTGAATATGACAAAGTGAATTGAAGAAGGAAGTACAGGTTGGCCCTGAAGATAATTAAAGAAAATAATTACAAAATAAGAAAGTGTCAGGTCGGCCCTAATGTTAAAAGGAAATGACATAAAGGGTATAAATACATCTCATTAAACATTCATTTTTCAACACACACAAGTTTGTTAATGAACAAGGATATATAAGTTGAATTTCAGAGGAAGTCTGAAGTAAAGAAGGCAGGATTTCAAGGGAGGATGAAGTATTTTGGTGATGTGTTCTAAGGTATGTTATTTACAGGTCATCTTACCATTTTCACTATAAAATTTTTTATAGAATGATTCAGATGTTAAATTGGTATTGTATTGAGAAGACATATATAGGTACCTATGGTAAAAATTCCATCTCTTTGTTCGCTATAATTTTGGAGATACACTATGTGGAAGATAGGGTTTTTCACTAGTCCTGAAGCTAGTCATAAACAAGTGTTCCGTATAAAATAGTCATAACATCTTCATAGAGAATACAAATGAAGTGAGACCAATTGCATTGGAAAGAGTACAAGATGTAGTTTCCTGTGTAAAAATTGCAGAATATGATGTTAAAAATTGAGCGTGGGGCATGGTGTACAAGTTCACTCTCCTGAATAAACCAGAATTGAATAAGGTATACCATTTTATCTATAACTCCTTTTCTGGGAGGATTCAAGGAGTGAAACTTGGAGGAGTTTAAGAGAATACATTGAGTAATATTATCTACATGATCAGAGTATTCCAAGAATTGAATAATTGCATAAGTTGAAGAAGTCTTAGGAAGCATTATCAGGTTCTATGTGATGATTGGTTGATGGTGATAATTTAATGTAAAGTTTTATTATCTCTCATATATTGTTGGGTGGAAGGAAGGGGAAAGGATGGAGAGGTCAAACCTATCTTGATATTAGATGATTGTATCTTCCTTTTGGAGGTTTATCCCTCCCTTTATATTTGGAAGTTGTAGCTACCTTTGGAATTTATTACTTCCCTTGAACAATAACTATTGAGTATTTCTCATATATTGTGCATGGTGTATTTTGGTGTATTTGTGTAACTCTTCTACTATTGTTCATTGCTCATTAGATATAATTGAATATATAATCTGGCTAAAGTATAAGTTGAAAAAGTTTTCAAATTGTACTTGATATTGATTCACCCCCCTCTCAGTATCAACAATTTGTATCAGAGCAGGTTTCCTTCAAAATAGTTTAACCATTGGAAGGAAGATCTTAAGCATAAATGGAAGACAACATTCCAAATGGGATTCCACCATTTGATGGAAGAAATTTTGAATACTGGAGTAATATAATGGAAACTTACTTGAAACCTCTTGGGGCAGATGTTTGGTTCTCAGTTGCTTCAGGATACAATACTTTGAAGAAACCAAAGACTGCAGCTCAGAAGGAAGCAAGAAGGAACAACAAATTGGCAATAGATACCATCCTGGATGGATTGACAAATTCAGTGAAATCCAAGGTTGGATCATGTGCATCAACAAAAGAGATTTGGGACAAGCTACAAGACCTTTATGCAAGGGAAGAAGCAGAAGAAGAAGAAGAAGTTGAAGCAAATTTCAACATCTCATATTTCAAAGAAGAAAATAGAAGTGAGTTCTTTTGATTTAATTGTGAAGGAGTAGGACATGTTGAATTTGAATTTCCTTATCCAAGGATTGAAAGAGATGATACTAAACAAGAAAATTCCAATGAAGAAGAAGAAAATCATGAAACGAGAATGATTCAACAAGAAGATGAGAATCTTAAAAAATTGAAGCATGTTGAGATTGAAAATAGCAAGCTCAAAAAAATGCATAGAAAACTAAGAAGTGAATTGGGTAGTTGTGGAAAGACAGTTGTAATATTGAAGAAACAATTAGAATAATTTGGGAAACTAATAGAAGAAACCATTTCCTTGAAAACTCTACTCGAAGAAGAAGGAAGAATAGGAGAAGTAAGGAATGTCCAAATAATGAAGAAAGAAGAAGATTGTGAGAAACTTTAACAAGAAGTTTTCTCATTGAGGAAGAACTTAATAAAATCTCAAGTGCCAAAAGACTTAACACATCTTGGATTCATGGGAGAAACTTCATACAAAGAAGATGAAAATACCAACAAGAAGGTTGAAGAAAGATCTACACAGACAATTGATGAGAAGTGGACTAGGATACCAGAAAGAAGGAATGATTACAAAAGAGATGAATATCCAAGAAGACCTCCTACTTTTAGGAATAAAAGAAGTTTCAATCAGTATGAAGGAAACTACAGAAGAGTAGATCATAAACCCAGATGGACTACATCACAAAGAAGGTCACTTACTCCCAGGTATCAAAATTTCTTTCTTGGTCATTTTTATACTTGCAAAAAATTTGGACATAAGGCAATTGATTGTGGAATCAATGAAAGGAACAAATATGCAAGAAACATGAATGGTGTAAATAGAAGATATGGAAATAATCGTGGATTTGTCAACAGAAGTTATAATTCATTTTCCCATTGATGGACAAAAATATTGTATGCTACAAATGTAATTATCTTGGTCACAAAGCACGAGATTGCAGATATATGAATGAAGATTCTCCTATTCCAAATGTCCCTATTCAAACCACAGTATGGAGAAGGAAAGATATTCCAAACAAAGAAGATTGTCGAATAGCATTGACCGTTGAATATTGTAAAGAAGAAGATGAATGGTACATAGACAATGGATGTTCTTCACACATGACTAGGGATCAAAACAAATTCATCAGCTTGAAGAGAAAGGGTGGCAATGTTTCATTTGCAGATGACTCGTCTGCCAAAATACTTGGACAAGGTGTAGTAGAGCTTGGAAGCAAAAATGTAAAAGCAAAGAATGCCTTATTGGTTGAAGAATTGAAGAATAATCAACTCAGTGTTAGTAAAATCTGTGATCAAGGATATACTCTCACGTTTGACTCACAAAGATGCAAAATCAAAGAAGAAGGTTCATGAAGATTGGTTGTAACTACAACAAGAAGACCAAGCAACATATACGTCCTAAATCCACGAAAAAACTCCAAGGAAGAAAGAGACCATAAAAATGAAGTGTTATTAAGTGCTATATGTTCAAGGGGAGCATCCCCAAAGAATAAGGTCACCTTATTCCATTGAACTCAAGGAGAGCAACCCCACCCTTTTCCATTGATGTCAAAGGGGGGGGGAGAAATTGGGATCATGATGACAGGGGGAGCATGAGTGTTGTCATCAATGACAAAGGGGGATATTGTTGGAAGATTGGTTTTTGTCATTGATTTCAACCCTAGTCATTGGTTTTCGACTATAATATTGATGAAGGTATTTGGAAATGAAAAACACATGCATATAAAACACCCATGGATAGATAGTATACATCATGTTGTTTTCGGTGGTAGGTGGCACGTCACGTAGATCCTCATGGTTGACGAGAAATTAATTTTTGAAGATGACAAAGTGAATTGAAGAAGGAAGTACAGGTCAGCCCTGAAGATAATTAAAGAAAAGAATTACAAAATAAGAAAGTGTCAGGTCGGCCCTAATGTTAAAAGGAAGTGACATAAAGGGTATAAATACATCTCATTAAACATTCATTTTTCAACACACGGAAGTTTGTTAATGAACAAGGATATATAAGTCGAATTTTAGAGTAAATCTGAAGTAAAGAAGGCAGGATTTCAAGGGAGGATGAAGTCTTTTGGTGATGTGTTCTAAGGTATGTTATTTATAGGTCATCTTACCATTTTCACTATAACGTTTTTTATAGAATGATTTACAGGTCAAACCTCTCTTGATATTGGATGATTGTATCTTCCTTTTAGAGTTTTATCCCTCCCTTTATATTTGGAAGTTGTAGCTACCTTTGGAAGTCATTACTTCCCTTGAACAATAACTATTGAGTATTTCTCATATATTGTGCATGGTGTATTGTGGTGTATTGGTGTAACTCTTCTACTATTTGTTGACAATTAAAATCATCAACGCAATTTGCCCACAAAATGTTGCTAAAGCCTATTATTATAAAATCTAAATAATACTAGTAGGTGGGACCCCCTTGTATTATTGAAGATCAGATCTGTTCATATTTGATGTTTGTGATGATGTGCGACACGGCTTACATGGTTGATGAGATATTGTTTTTATTGGATATGATTTGAGCTTATGAATTATTGGTTCTTTATGTTACTATGGCCTATGTTATTCATTAATACCATTGCTATATGTTCTTATGACACCTACACAACAAACATGTTAGTGTAGATACATAAAAGGCAGTTTGGAGAAAGGAAAAAATACTATAACAAATGCAAAAGAAAAGGGATCTAACTCTACAACCTTACTATACCACATACATGAAAGGTTAAAGTGATTATGGTTAGATCCTAGCTAGCAATTTAATGGTCATGTGATTTAATTGAGTTATATGGTCGATATACATATGGTATATTTTGGAAGGACAGGATATGGGTGGCACATTTTGACAAAGTAATAGACACTAATGGTTATGTGATTTAACTGTGTTATATGGTACATGGTTGTTTTATGTATGGCATAAGTTAAGGAATATGATGGTCGTGATATCAGCTTTTAATGAGGTGATGGTTTCGATACATAGTCTTATTAATGGTGTTAATGAAGAACTTGTTGGCATGTACTAAGGAGTTAATGGACTGTGGGTGGAGCCGACATGCATTTATTGCACGTCACCTTTACTCCTTCCGTTGGCCGTCACCCTAGTCGGTCTATTGTTCATACTTGTTGTGGTGGTTATGCTCTAATTTCCTAGTAGAGAGGAATCGCTCGGCCATCTCGCGTTTTAAGGAGCTTCGATCACAAGTACGTCTTTTTTTCCCATACATGAGTCTGCTCTGTTATGAAATGGATATTGGCTTGAATGTATGGGTTGTGTTTTCCTTAATTACTTCAACTGTGTAAAATTGCATTTTGGAATGAATTGTTGGTGGGTTTCTCTGTGATAAATGTTTGAAGTTACAGTGTATTGGGCCATCCTGGGTGTTAGCATCCATAGGGGCGCTCTGTGATCTTTGTTGGTTTAATTGGAGGGTTTTGTTGGTTTTTCTTGGCTAGTTGTCCTCACGTGTTCGCATCACTATGTTCAGTCTCTGGATTTTATGGGTTTAATGTTTGGAGGCACTCTGCGTCACTGTGTTTTGTTCACTTGGGAATTGATTGATTTCACCACTAAAGGTCGCGAAATGGGTTTTCCTATTCTTACTCGGCCCTATCTTCACCTAAGTGTTGTGGTTGTTGGACCGAAGAGCCACGTGGGTTACGCCTTGCATGTGTTAATTACCATCATCGGCTGATTTGGAGCCTCGCTCTTCTGTTGTATCCCCCTTGTCTTAGGAGTTGTTATCTATCCACGAATAATTTGTGGTTCTCTCTGTGTATGCATCGTTGGTCTCGGAGGTTTTTCACCATTAAAGGGAGTTGGATCTAGCTTTTCCTATGTTAGTCATAGTGAAAACCCTTTACTCCATAGGCCTGAGGGTTGATATAGAAAACTGTAATGGCTCATCAGGTTTATTGCTTGTTTATTGTTGAATGGTTGTGCATTGTTGACAAAAAATGGGATACAGGCTCACCCAGTTGGTTATGTGACAATCGTGTTTGGTTTTGGTACCTAGTCATTGTATGTTTATTACAATGGATAAACCCTACATTGTTAATTGGGCAGTCCAAACACACAGTCACTCTGCTAGTGTTGATAACCCGGTATTGTTTAAATTGAGAAGGTTACAACCTCGCTTCATATCAATGCGTGGGTATTTGTGGTTGCCACAGCATGGTAGGTCGGTTGTTGATTGTTTCGACAGTCCAAGTATAAGCTCATCATTGAATTGGTTGATTGGTTGATACACCGTCACTATATTTTTGCATTAATATTATTTGGATGTTTGATTTGGCATTGGTTACAATTGCTAAATAATGCTCACGCATACTGCATTCGTAGGTCTGGTGCTCCTACACCACGAATAAATGGTCATTGTAACCATGAGTTGTTTTGTTAGTGAAAAACGATTATTGCAACCCGAATGACTATAGAAAATCCATACACTGTATCCATTACGATTATGTGATTGCATAAGTCTGAGTTTTACACAGCATGGTTGGTGGAAATTTGATCAATTTAAAGAAATATTATGTTAAATCGATAGCTCGGCTTGATGGTTAAGTTAATACTGCGACTGTGTGTTCAGAAATTTAAATGGAAATGTCACATTGTGGTGTTTTTGGGTGGTTGCCCACTGTGTATAATATGGATGCTTTGGGTTCCACACTCAAAGGTAGTCACAGAATTTAAGAAGACTTTGTTGCATCTAGATTATTTGTTTTATGAAGACAGGCATGTTGTTGATACGTCGTCGTGATGGACAGCCCAACATGTTAGAGTCACATTGAATTAGGCTTATACAGTGATAGAATTACACTTGCATGATTGAATTATTCTATGCATAGCTTGTGTTGGAATGGTGGTTATTGTCTGTATGTTTAAATATCAATTCGGGTTTTGCAATTTAATCTGGATTATTGGGATTACTGCCTCTGTATATGTTCAACGAATATCATTGCATTCTAAATGATAGGCCTGATTGCAGTGATAGTGTGACTTCATTGTTAATTTTGGAAACATGACTTTTGAGTGTATTTGTTGATTGAAGTAAGGTGTGGGCAGTAGTTGATTCTGATGGTTAGCATATTGGAAACGATTACTATTTGAAAATTGTTATAATATGCAAAGTGTATAAATGAAAGGAACAAAACTCCTTTACAGATTGTGTGAAATGCATATTGTCTTTTGATGGCACTGTGTTGGACATTTGATTATGAACAGTGAACTAGTTAAATACACAATAATTGTTATTTGGTCATAATGATTGTTGGTTAGTGCATCTCCTTTCATGGAATGTTTTATGGATCACTTAATTAATTTTATGAACAATAATCACTCTTTTTCCCTTCCATTATTTCATTTTCCGCTAATTACAAATCCCATCGCCTTCCCATATTCATTTTTCACTCCATGTTCTGAGATTGATTACAGTCAAGAGAATTGTGGTGTTAAAGCAGTTGAAAGTGGCAGTGTCTTGTTTGGATTGCAGTGATGTTTTATTGGCTTAATTTACATTTGATTGTTGTTTTCATTGAGCAATAACCATGTTATTTTCCCCCTCATTATATCATGTTTCTCTCAATACAAACCCCTCACATATCCCATAACATTTTTTTCACCACCTACTCATTGATAAACAGTAAAACAATTTGTATGGATTGGATTGCATAAGTCTGATACATTGTTGAGCCAAATCTATTTCATATTTTTAAGAGTTTTCATGTATGGTTATTTAAAAGACTAATTTCTAATCAATCATGCATGCAGGAATGAGTTTTTCCAATCGAGGTAGCCATGGCCGAGGAAAATGAGGTAGAGGTAATTGGAACAGAGGCCCAAGAAGGCCAAGGTTCTCCATACATTTTGATGATTACTCACAAGAACTTGGCCAGTTGTTTCAGGCTAGATTCTTCAATTGGATTGGGCAGGGAGTACTCCAACCTAGGCCTGATGAATTACAGTCAAGAGAATTTTGGTGTTAAAGCAGTTGAAAATGGCAGTGTCTTGTTTGGATTACAGTGATGTTTTATTGGCTTACTTTACAGTTGATTGTTGTTGTCATTGAGCAGCAAACATGTTCTTTTCCCCCTCATTATATCATGTTTCGCTCAATACAAACCCCTTGCATATCCCAAAACCTTTTTTTTCACCCCCTTCTCATTGATACACTATAAAACAATTTGTATGGATTGGATTGCATGAGTCTGATACATTGTTGAGCCAAATCTATTTCACATTTTTAAGAGTTGTCATGTATGGTTATTTAAAAGACTATTTTCTAATCAATCATCCATGCAGGAATGATTTTTTTCAGTCGAGGTAGCCATGGCCGAGAAAACAGAGGTAGAGGTAATTGGAACAGAGGCCCAAGAAGACCAAGTTTCTCCATACATTTTGATGTTGACTCACAAGAACTTGGCCAGTTGTTTCAAGCCAGATTCTTCAATTGGATTGGGCAGGGAGTAGTCCAACCTAGGCCTGAAAGGCCTCCTTTCCAAGTCCTGCAAGGTCCCGGTATTCTTGTACATCCTCACGTCTCATTGCAACCCAAGGTTCCTGAAAATTATGGATGGCAGGAGATTGTCCACCCGGTAGTCTCCCAACTTCATGGTTAGCCCAACTTGTCATTGCCTGCTCCTCCGCCTATTAACCCCATTGTCCAATCTTCCCCTGACCATTCGCCAGTGCAATCCTCCCATTCTAGCAAGAGATTGAAAATTGAGCCCCACCATGCCCTTGACAAAGAAAAATCCACTGCTGCCCCTTCCTCACCCTCCAATGTCTCTGAAAAATCCATGTCTTCCCGGATGCATTTGAGGGACGATTGTTCCCACGTGATCAGTGAGATTAGGCCTAAAGGCTCTGCACAGCCAAAGGAAAATTTAGGAAAATCAAAGGGTGACAGCAGCAATCAAGGAAAGATTTCATCACAAAGTGAAAAATATGGATTTTAAGTTTTATTTTATCTATTGTTTTATGACAGTGGACTTTAGCGATATTTGGACAACACGTTTATTTTGGATATATGAGTTATATTTTTGGAAATAATTTCAAATATCATGAGCTAAATTGTCAAATGGAATATGTGGATGGGAGTCACAAGGAGGTGTGTTTTTCTTGACTAATAGTTATGTTATGATTGTTATAATTGTTATGAGCTAACGGGAGTCACAAGGGGTCCCACCTAATAGTTATTATTTATTTATGGCCTTTATTATGATTATTACTTTTACCCCTAACTAAATTTGGTTGAGTCTTTTAATTAACTTAACTAATAAGTTGGTTCAACTACTTCAAACAAGTTTGAATTGTTTAAAAGAAAAAGGAAAGGGAGGAACACAGGAAAGGATAGAAGCAGAAGCATACTAAGGTTTGTTCTTTGAGTTTATGTTGAGATAGTTCAGTTTTCATTCATTCATTTATTCATCACAAGCCTAATTCTCTTTTATGATAGCAAGGTCTTATTGTAGACAACAATATTCAAGGTTGAATCACATCATTCAGACACTTATTTTTCAGAGGTGTTGATCTATCTTTGATAGTCTATGTAGACTTGATTGTTTGTGAATTAATTTTCATGACTGACAAAGGCTATTGTGCAGAGTCGAGTGGGAAACAATATGTGGCAAGATAATCCAACTTTTAGAGTTCAATTTTGGTTTTCTGTCAGAGGTCCTTTTGTATGTTCCATAGGGGATGTCTAAGTTTGACTTTGGTCCAAAATTTATGCATGAGATTTTGTAAAGAAAATGACTCTTTGGTGAATTTGAATGAAATAAAGGATTTTTGTATATCTTATATGTCTTGATTATCATGTTGGTGACTTTAATTCTATCTTTACATTTATTTCAACAATTGATATGTTCATAAAATTACATAAAAATTAAATTTCCAGCAAGTTTTTTGTTGATAAAAGACTAGCCTAAGCACTCGTAGTTAATACTTGTGAGTTATGATGTTATTTTTGTTGGCTATAAACATAGGGTGATATTCCCATCTACTTTTCTCTAGCCAAGCAGAGTCTAAAAATGCTTGAGTAAGATCATTTCATATATTTTCCTCAACACTATTGTTCATTGCTCATTGGATATAATTGAATATATAATCTGGTTGAAGTATAAGTTGAAATTTTTTTTAAATTGTACTTGATACTGATTCACCCCCCTCTAAGTATCAACAATTTCTGGAATCTTTAGAGGGGGTAAAGGGGCCACATATTACCAATCCACAAAATTTTATCTAGTCAACATTTTACCTACTCATCAATCTAGACAACTTTGTCTTGGGGGGGGGTTACCATTTTTTCTCTGTTTGGGAGATATCCATTTTCGGGTAAAAATTCATCCATTTTCGAGTAAAAATTCCAAGTCTAGAGAAAATGAAAAAGGGTCAAATTGTCAAATCTGTATTGATGCGGAAATTGGATGGAGCAATAGATCCCAAATATGAGAGTTGTTGTATATTCACAATAAATAACATTATCAACCCCTAATATAAAAATTTCATTGGCTCTCTCCATATTTTATTCTACAAGGGGAAGAAATTAGTCTTCGAAATTTTTGACACTAGTGAAACAAGTGAAAAAGGTATGAAACTACTAATTTCAAAGAGCCATAACTTTCAGCTCGGGAATCGAATTGAGGCATAAGTACAACCATCAAAAATATAGTTCATAAGGGAATATTTTTGAAATCTAAAAATGTTGATTAGTTTATCAATGCTCTTCGAAAAATTAGGGAAAAGAAGGGCCCATAGATTAATTAATGACAATTTTACAATATTCTTAACTCTAACAAATAATTGTTGCATGCACATTTCTTGCAGAATTAGAGGTACATGAAAACATATATTGTTCTTATATGACGACTAGAGATATGGAGGATGTCCGTGGATCTTGCATCCATGAGGAGGAGGTTAGAGGTTTACATGTCAGCATGGGAAATGTAAATATCGATTCCAATGGGAACAGAAGAAAGGTGGAGTTGGTCAATACTATGAGAATCTTGTAGAAAGAAGTGAAGAGCTATAGAGTAGACAATTAAAGGATTATGAGAACTCAAGGGGAGTTTCCACATAGTCTAAATATGTTGCAGAGTAAATTCAATAAATATTATGGCACAAAGAAAGAAACTATTGCAAGGCAAGTAGCAACATCCAGATCTCATGATACGAAGGATGACCATGGGGGATCTATGAAATCAATGAGTGTTAGTAGATATCATCATCATTCACTAGGACACTCTACTAGAAGAGCACATGTGTATTTAAGGTCATAGATTAGCTCGAGTGTGTCCCATGTTGGAAATCAGAGGAGGAGGAGGCTTGAGTCAAATATTTTGCAAGGAGAGCTCAAGAAGAGCAAGCCACCATCCTTTGATGGAGAGCATAGGAAGGAAGAATATGGTGAAGACTAGTTGTTGGGAATGAAACAATATTTCAAGTTGCATGATTACTCATCAAATGTAGAAGCAATAATTGTAACCTACCACCTTCAAGGAAAAACATCTATGTGGTGGGATCAACTCAAGCATGTTAAGCACATTGATGAGAAGAGGATCTCATGGAGGTAGTTCAATAGATATTTCTAGTAGGAGTACTTGTGAGAGAAATATTATGATAAGAATATGGAAGATTTATTTGAACTCAAGCTTGGAAGCATGACAATGGATGAGTATGAGAAGAAATTCATGGAGCTTCTAAGGTACATGGACTTCATCAGGGACAAGAAGGTAAAAAATTATAGGTTCCTGAGTCGGTTTCCATCATTTTACAAAGACAAAATTCAGTTTGAAGAGCCTACAACCTTAGAAGAATCCATTAGGAAGGCATGTATGAGCAGAAAAAAGGAAAGCCAATTTTCCAAAAGGTTTTGGATGATAAGACGAGAGGAAATATGGATTAGAGAAAGAAAGGATTCAAGCCTCCTTTTTTCAAGAATATCTCTCAAGCATATCAGCAAGGGAATTTAGCACAAGGTGAACATAAAGTGATAGATTCCTTAGGGAAAATTCCAAGACAACATCCCATAAAGTATTAGGAATGTGAAGGAGACCACTTGTATAAGGATTGTCCTTGCAAGGGAGATAGGATGAGGACTATGCACAACATTCAGGAAGTTGATATCATGGATGACATGGGCAGGATCATGCCAAGGATTTATGCAGCCTTAGACAATAGACAAGAATATTATCAATCCCACATGATTGAGGTTGAAGGTAAGATTGATAATCATCCCATAGCTATTTTGATTGATTCTTGATATACTCATAGCTTTATAGACGCAAAAATAGTTTAAAGGTCTAAATTGAAGAGATGTAAGCATGGAAAGTCTTGGTTGGTTCAACTAGCCACTAGAACCAAGAGGAAAATCAATGAACTTGTCAAGGATTTCCTAGTAAGAATGAATGGAGTTATCACTAAGGAAGATTTGAACATCATGCCACTTGGGTCATATGATTTCTTAATTGGTATGGACTAGTTGGATAAGCATCATGCTATCCTAGATTGCTACAACAAGGATTTCACATGCCTTGATGAGGAAGGAAATTCAAGGATGATGCAAGGTATTCCAAGACCTATATC
Organism: Picea engelmannii; assembly: GCA_009831015.1. NCBI lineage: Eukaryota > Viridiplantae > Streptophyta > Pinopsida > Pinales > Pinaceae > Picea > Picea engelmannii. The sequence continues at coordinate 44,118 of ML786640.1, read as the reverse complement.
CATCATAGAGATTCAAGCATTAAAACTAAGAAGAAGTTTTAGAAAAGGGTGCCAGATATATGCTTCTCATATGGAAGATCCAGTAAAGGATAAGGAGCCAAATATTGAAGATCATCCAGTTTTGAAGGAATGTGAAGATGTGTTTGGGGAGTTTCTAGGATTTCCACCAAAAAGATATATTGACTTCTCTATTGAATTAATGCCTAGAGATACCATAGTGTCCAAAAATCCCTACAGAATGAGCACACCAGATCTTAAAGAGTTGCAAATGAAGGTAGAAGAATTATTGAAGAAGGGGTACATACGCCCAAGTGTACTCTCACCTTGGGGTTCCCCAATGCTTTTTGTGAAGAAAAATTATGGAACTTTGAGGTTTTTAATTGACTTAAAACATCTTAATAAGATTATTGTAAAGAACAGGCACCCTCTATAGTGGATAGATGATCTTTTATATCAACTAAAAGGAGAAAATATATTTTCCAAGATTAACCTAAGGCCAGGGTACCATCAGGTGAGAATCAGAGAATAAGACACCAACAAGATAAAATTTAGGACAAGGTATGGACATTATGAGTTTGTGGTGGTTCCATTTGTCTTGACAAATGCACCAACTAATTTTATGTATCTAATGAATCGAGTGTTCAGGGATTACCTAGAAAAATTTGTCATTATTTTCTTGGATGATATTCGTATCTACTCAAAGACAGAGGAGGGGAATGAGAAACATTTTAGGATGGTTCTATAGGTTCTAAGAGAGCACCAATTGTATGCCAAGTTAATCAAGTTCAATTTCTATCAAAGGAAAATCCATTATTTGGGTGACATCGTCTCAGAGGAGGGCATAATGGTGGACCCTAAAAAGATTGAAGAAATCAAAAATTGGCCAATGCCAAAGAACATTTCAGAAGTGAGATCCTATGGGATTAGATGGATATTATAGGATATTAATTGAAGTTTTCTCCAAGTTTTCACATCCTATCACTTCATTACAAAAGAAGGGAACAAATTTTGAATGGAATACCAAGTGTAAGGAAATTTTTCAACATTTGAGGGAATTGTTGACTAGTGCACATATTCTAAAGGTTGTAGATCCAAATGAGGATTTTTTTGTGTGTAAAGACACGTGAAAGGAATGGATTGGTGGAATCCTTATGTATAATGGGCATGTCATATGTTATGAGTCAATTAATATTAAAGAATATGAAATAAATTATGCTCCCCATGACTTAGATTTGGCATCCATGGTTCATGCCTTAAAAATGTGGAGGCATTATGTCATGGGAAGAAAATTTGAGTTGAAGAGCTATCATAGTGGTCTGAAACACTTGTTTGAACAACCAACACTGAATTCCAGAAAAACTAGATGGCTAGAATTTCTTAGTGAATACGAATTCAACATCAAGCACATCAAGGGAAAAGAGATTAAAGTGGTTGATTCAATCAACAAGAGGGTGCATGAAATGCATGTTTCAGCCATTAGAATGTATTGTTTATATTTAAAAAGAAAAATTTTGGAATTATCAGATCAACACTATGCACAAGTTACAAAAGGCTTGCAACAGGAAAGTTTACCATTGAATTTTAATGACTATAGGTTGGAAGAGAATGGAATCCTCCTATTTAAGGACAAGGTTTATGTTCCTAATTATCCAAAGTTGAGAAATTTAGTGTTGAAGGAGATACACAATGTATCATATGTTGGTCATATAAGATACTATAAGACAATTGTAGTGGTAAGAGGTCAACATTTATGGTTTGGAATGAAGAAGGATGTGGCTTATTACATATCCAAATGCATGGAATGTCAAAAGGTGAAGACTAAACACAGGCATCCAATGAGATTGTTATAGCCATTGTCATTCTTGAATGGAAATGGGAGGTAGTTACAATAGATTTTATCACCAAGTTGCTAAGAACAACAAGGTAGCATGATTCAATCATGGTAGTGGTAGACAAGCTTACAAAGGTTGCACATTTTATTCCAATGAAAACTATTCACAAGGTAGCCAATATTGCAGATATTTACATGAAGGAAATTGCTAGGATAGATGGTGTGCCTAAGGAAATAGTGTCAGATGAAGATCCAAAGTTCACTTCCAACTTCTAGAAGGAGTTTTTTAATGGAGCTGGGACTAATTTTAATTTGAGTACGACATATCATCAAAAGTCGGATGGGAAGATAGAGAGGATTAACTGGATACTTTAAGATATGTTGAGAATGTATGTAATGGAAAATACTTCCAAGTGGGAATACTACATTCATCTAGTTGAATTGGCTTATAACAATGGGTATCAAGCATCATTGAAGATGATCCTGTTTAAATACTTTTATGGAAATAAATGCAACACATTAGTAATTTGGGACAAACCAACAAACAAAGTAGTTATTGGGCCAAAATTACTAAAGGAAATGGAAGAGAAAATGGTAAAGATCAAGTAGAATTGTTGAAGAAGGGGTACATACACCCAAGTGTCTCACCTTGGGGTTCCCCATTGCTTTTTCTGAATAAAAATGATGGAACTATGAGGTTGTGTATTGACTTCAGACAACTTAATAATGTTACTGTAAAGAACATGTACCTTATACCGCATATAGATGATCTTTTTATAAACTAAAAGGAGCAAGGATATTTTCCAAGATTGACCTAAGGTCAAGGTACCATCAGGTGAGAATCAAAGAAGAATACACTAGCAAGATAACATTCAGGACAAGGTATGGACATTATGAGTTTGTGGTGGTGCCATTTGGCTTGACAAATGCACCAGCTAATTTTATGTGTCTAATGAATGGAGTGTTCAAAGATTGCCTGGAAAAAATTGTCATTATTTTCTTGGATGATATTATTATCTACTCTAAGAAAGAAGAGGAGCATGAACAACATTTGAGGATGTTTTAATCCGAGTTGAGAGAAAATCAATTGTATGCCAAGTTAAGCAAGTGCACTTTCTATCAAAGGAAATTCCATTATTTGGGACACATCGTCTCAGAGGAGGGAATAACGATGGACCTTGAAAAGATTGAAGCAATAAAAATTTGGGCAATGATAAAGAATGTTTTATAAGTGAGATCCTTTATGGGATTAGTTGGATATTATAGGAGATTCATTGAAGGTTTCTTCAAGGTTTCACATTCGATCACTTCATTACAGAAGAAGGGAACGAAGTTTGAATGGACTACCAAGTGTAAGGAAAGTTTTCAAGATTTGAAGGAAGTGTTGACTAGTGCACCTATTCTAAAGTTTGGGATCAAAATGAGGATTTTGTTGTGCGTAGAAATGCATGCAGGGAAGGGATTGGTGGAGTCCTTACATAGAATGGGCATGTCATATGGTATGAGTCAAGGAATATTAACGAGCATGAAAGAAATTATGCTACCCACGACTTAGAGTTGGAATCCATTGTTCATGCCTTAAAAATGTGGAGGCATTATATCATGGGAAGAAAATACGAGGTGAAGAGAGATCATAGTGGTCTGAAACACTTGTTTGAACAACCAACACTGAATTCCAGAAAAAATAGATGGAAATAATTTCTCAGTGAATACGACTTTGACATCAAACACATCAAGGAAAAGAGAATAAAGTGGTTGATGCACTCAGTAGGAGGGTGCATGAAATGCAGGTTGCAGCCATTAGAATGTATTGTTCAGATTTAAAAAGAAAATTTTTGGAATTATCATAAACACTATGCACAAGTTACAAAAGGCTTGCAACAAGAAAGTGTACCATTGAATTTTAAAGATTATAGGTTGGAGGAGAATGGAATCCTCCTATTCAGGGACAAGGTTTATGTTCCTAATTCTCCAGAGTTGAGAAATTTAGTGTTGAAGGAGATGCATAATGTATCATGTGTTGGTCATCCAGGATATCAGAAGACAATAGCAGTGATAAGAGAACAATAATTATGGTATGGAATGAAGAAGTATGTGGCTTATTACATATCTAGATGCATCGAATGTCAAAAGGTGAATACTGAATACATGCATCCAACGAGATTGTTACAACCATTTCCCATTATTGAATGGAAATGGGAGGTAGTTAAAATAGATTTTATCACCAAGTTTCCATGAACAACAAGGTAGCATGATTCCATCATGGTAATGATGTACAAGCTTACAAAGGATGGACATTTTATTCCAATGAAAACTATTCATGAGGCAGCCAATATCATAGAGATTTACATGAAGGAAATTTCTAGGCTACATGGTGTGCCTAAGGAAACAATGTCAAACATACATCCCAAGTCCACTTCCAATGTCTGTAAGGGGTTGTTTAATGGATTTGGGACTAATTTGAATTTCAGTACGACATGTCATCCAAATTCAAATGGAAAACGGACAGGATTAATTGGATAATTGAATATATGTTGAAAATGTATGCAATGGACAAGCCTTCAAACTAGGAATACTGCATTCATCTAATTGAATTGGCTTACAAAAATGGGTATTTGAAGATGATCCCATTTGAATACTTTTATGGAAGGAAATGCAACAAACTAGTAAGTTGGGACAACCCAGCAGACAAAGTAGTTATTGGGACAAAATTACTAAAGGAAATGGAAGAGAAGATGGTAAAGATCAAGCAGAATTTAAAGGTTGCACATGAAAGGAAAAAGATTCATGCAAATAAAATAAGTACATATAGGTAATTCAAAGTGGGGAAGCATGCATTTTTAAAAGTAAAGGCTAAATGAAGCTTGTTAATATTAGGAAGTTTCCCAAAGTTGGCAATGAGATATTGTGGGTCATTTGAAGTTTTAGTGAATATAGGACCAGTTGCATACATGCTTGCATTTCTTGCATCCATGAGAATTCATAATGTGTTTCATGTGTCTTTTTTGAAGAAATATATGTTTGATCATAACCACGTGATTGATTGGATTGTAATCCAGTGGAGTGTGAAGGGGATTTTCAAGTGGAGTCAGTGCACATCCTAGACCAGAAATTCAAAGTGCTCAGGAACAAAACCGTTGTCCTAATAAAGGTTCAATGCACCTACTACAGTCCTAAATATATCACTTGGGATCACAAGGAGACCTTGCGAGAGGAGTACTAACAATCTTTTGCAAATTTTGAAGAAAATTGAATGTACATTTGTATATAAGTGTGCAAGACTCCATTTTGGCAACGGGAGTTCTTGGAGCCACATCTCAGAGACTTCTTGTTCTATCTATAATGAAGTCCTGGAAGGGAAGTGGTGAAACTTGAGGGATTGTGGTGCAGAGAAGGGGGTACACTTCCTTGGGATGTGTAAGTTATAGGGAACAATAGATTGATGGTCGGAATTGTTGCATGAGTTGTGGACTTGTAAAAATATCAAGTAATATGATGTAAATTTTGTATATGTATGCCAATATAGTGATATGCACAAAGGATGATACAAATTGTAGGGGGAGTTTAATGTAACATCCCCATTTTTAATCCTCGTTTTAACGATGCAATGTAAATATGATGTATGACCACATACGTAATTATGTAATATTTAAACATTGTATATCGTAATAATAAAATAAATGTAATGTTGGCTACAGATAGAAACAAACGGAGTAATGTGGGATAATTTTCCACAAGAGAGGGGAAGGTATAAGAGGGGGGTCCAAGGGGTCTAAGGGGGAAATATTCATGGGTATTAATCCCAACCCATTTTCCTGAAATTACTAGTATTGTGTATGAACCTTCTAATTTTCTTTTGAGTGTATCAAAGCTCCAATCATTAAACACATCTAAGAGGATGGGTTTGAAAAGTCACTTCACATAGTTAATGATATCATGGGGGATGAGTACAATCAACATTGGAGAATGTGAGAGTCAACATGCATGTGTAAAAGGGAAATTTAGATGGGTAGAGTAGGAAGTTTTTGCATGTTGTTTTTGGAGTAGCAAGGGAGAGGAGAGTGTTGTATCTTGAAGGCAGCCATAGTGGGCATGTGTGGCAGCTTGTTGGATCTGTAAATTCATGAAGAAGTAGGTTGTTAGTCCTATAAACTGATTTTTATATGTGATATATTTCCCTAGAGTAGTGAGTTGTTATTGTGAGTTTTCATGTGGAAGCTAACATCCCTGGAGTCCCCAACAAGAGAGATTCCTATCCAATCTATGTTGGAGCCCTGGAGGGAAGTGGGAAGGCCTGAGGAAATTTGTGTAGTGAAGGGAGATCCCATTCCTTGGGTTGTGAAGGTTGAGAGGAAGAGAGTTGGAGGATTGGGATAGTTGTAGGAAAAATTAGCATGTTGTGGATTATTTTGAGTTGTGAGTGGACAAAAGAGAGACACCCTTTCTTTTGGGTTTGTATCCCTAGATCAGGGGTGATTTTCTTATGATATTTGGGAGAAACAAACCTATGATTGGGAGGAATGTTGATCCTTTATAGTCGGTTGCACATTTAGTTAAAAAGATAAGTTTTTTATCTTTGTCTCACTGTTTTAATTATGGATTTTATTTTTTGTGTATATACTTTGATTTTAAGCATTAAATGTTGTTGTGTGAATGTTAATTTAGCTACATTCATGTTTTAATAAAAAAATTATATGCATGAGTGTTTTTAGCATGTTGCACTGCATTAATTTTAATGGTATTAGAAATTTGTTTATGGTTTTAATAGTGGGGGCACTATAGGTTAACTAAACATAACTTAAGCTTGTTGTTGGATATTGGGTTCAACACTTCCCGTGAGTTTTGAAACATGGGTTAACCCCCTCTCGTGGATCCTAACTATGGCATTTGAGGTAGATACTAACGCATGTGGGTTTTTGTCTAAAGGTAATCGTAGTCCAATCAATGGTATCAGAGTTGTTATTGGCTTAAGGGGGACGCATTTGTGGCTAAGGGTTTGGCTCAAGTTTGTGATAAGAATTGTTACAGTGGGAGATTTGTAGTATGAATTCTTCGGGTGAAAATAAATGGAAAGCAATTAGAAAATAGAGATTGAGAAATTTAATGGGAAAAATTTTGCGATGTGGAAGCTCAAGATGGAATATTTGTTGGTGGAAAAAGATCAGTGGATCGATCTGGATCCATGTACTACACCTACAGGAACGACAGCAGAAGAATGGAAAAAGTTGGATCGAAAGATGAAGAGCACAATCTGATTGTGTCTCTCAAATTTAGAATTATTGAATGTGTCAGGGGAAGCTACAACCAAGGAACTATGGGATAAGTTAGGGGATTTGTATCAGTCAAAGTCCCTAGTAAATAAATTGTTATTTCAAAATAAGTTATACAACCTGAGGATGAATGATGGAGATTCAGTGATAGACCATATGAACACCTTCAATACTATGGTAACTCAACTATTGTCTATTGATATTAATATTTTTTATGAAGATAAGTGTATTAGTTTATTGTTCTCTTTACCAAACTCGTGGGATAGTCTGGTTATGGCCATAGGTAGCAATAAAACTACTTTAAGTTTTGATGATGTGGTATCATCCCTGTTGTAGGAGGAGATGAGGTGAAAGAACATGGAAGGACAAAGAACATATGCATTATTTGCAAGAGGACACTCCCAAGAAACAAATAGATCTCAGTCCTCAAGTGGGAGATCTAAATCTAAGGGTAGATCTAAATCTCTCAGAAATTTTGTAAAGGTATGTTGGAGATGTGGAAAAGAAGGGCACTACAAGAAGCAATGTAGATCCAAAAGTGTTGAGAGAGAGAAGAGATATGAAGATGCTCCTTCTACAGAATCAAAAAACTCCTCAGAAGGAGGGGATGTGTACTTGGCTTCTTCAAGCATACATGTAGATCACGAGGCATGGTTGGTTGACTCGGGTGAATTTTCTAATATGACTCTCCACAGGGAGTGGTTCTGTGAATATGAAAGGTATGATGGAGGTGTTGTTTTCCTAGGTGATAACTCAATAGTCAAAATCATAGGAAAATGAAAATTCAAGTTGAATCTCATGGATGGAAGGATTAGAACACTCCTTGATGTTCTGCACATCCCAAAATTAGCTAGAAATTTGGTTTATGTAAGAAAAATGGATGATGCAAGGGTAAAAACAATGTTTGAGAAAGAAACATGCAAGATGGTTTGAGAAGAAATGGTGTTTCTAAAGGGAGATCGGATTGGAACTCTATATAAGCTACAGGGAAATATTATTATTGATGGGTGAAATAGTTCCATTGTTCCTGATATTGGAGCTGAAGAAGAAAAAATTCCTACAGTCTCTAGAGAAAAGGCTATGTTGTGGCATCAAAGACCAGTCATATCAAAGAGAAGGGATTCTGACTACTACATGGTAAAGGTACGGTTGCAGGTATGTCTAACTGCTCTCTGGATTTTGATTTTTGAAACATTGTGTATATGGGAAGCATAATTGGGTAAGGTTTCCCTTTGGTTCAATGAGGGAAAATGAATTTTACAATTGGTGCACAGTGATGTGTTTGGACCTGTGTCAGTTCGATCATCGGGAAAATATATGTACTATGTCTCATTTATAGATGATTTCTCGAGGAATACATGGTTATATTTCCTTATGAATAATTATGAATTCATTGACAGGTTTAAAGAGTTTAACGTTCTTGTGGAGAATCAAATAGAGAAAATAATTAAGGTGTTGAGGATGAATAATGGTGGAGAGTTCTATGCAAACAAATTCGAAGAATTCTGTAAGAAGTGTGGTACAGCAAGGAAAAATACTAATCCATATACACTTCAATAGAATGGAGTTGAAGAAAGGATGAATAGGATGTTGATGGAAAAAACAAGGTGCATGCCTAGTGGTGTCGGGTTAGGATAGGAATTATGGACAGAGGCAGTGGGTATTGCATGTTACCTAGTCAATTGATCACCCTCATCAGTGTTGGATGAAAAGACTCCACATGAGGTATGGGTTGGTAAGAAACCCTCTCTGATACATCTCAAGGTATTTGGCTTTGATGCCTATGTTCATGTTCCAAGGGAAAACAAGAGTAAGCTAGATAAAAAGGCTGAAAAGTGTATCTTTATTGGGTATAAATATGGTCTGAAAGGTTATAATCTTTGGAACTCGGAAACTAAGAATGTAGTCTATAGCTGAGATGTGGTATTTAGAGAAATAAAATATGTTTTTAAGTAGGAAGTCCTACCAAGGAAGGAAGAACCAGAGAAAATATAGTTTGAGTTGAAGGATCATGAATCAGACTCTACAAAAGAACATGAATAAGAATAAGAAGATCATCATACTCCAGTATTGAGGATATCAATTCAGGAAAGAAGGAAACCAGAAAGTTATACTCCACCTGATTTCCATTCAAATATTGCTTTGTCTATTACTGATGATGATCCTAGAACTGTTAGGGAGGAAACAGATTCATAGGATGGAAAACTTTGGAAAATGACCATGGTTGAAGAAATGTCATCCTTGGACAAGAATGAGGCTTTGGCTCTAGTGGAGTTTCCCAGTGGAAGAAATACCATTGGAAGAAAATGGGTGTCTAATAAGAAATTGAATGCAGAGGGAAAAGTGGAGAAACGCAATGATCTATTAGTAGAAATAGGTTATTCCCAGGTAGAGTGAATTGACTTTGGTGAAATTTTTTCTCATGTTGACAAGTTAACTTCTATTAGATTTATTTTATCTATTGTTGTTGTGTTTTATTTTCAAGTATAACGGATGGATGTGAAGAAACCATTCCTACATTATGGGTATTTGGAAGAAGAAATCAACATGAAGTAGTCAGAAGACTTTGTTGTGAAGGGAAACTAAGAGTTGGTATGCATGTTGAAAAAGTCCCCATATGGGTTGAAGCAATCACCAAGGATGTGGTCTCAAAACTTTGATACCTATATGTTGGGACTTGGCTTCACAAGGAACAAAGTGGATCATTGTGTGTATTTCAAATTAATTTGTGATCATCTTATATATATGGTCTTGTATGTGGATGATATGTTGTTGATAGGAAACAACAAGGAGATTATACAAGATGTGAAAACCCAGTTGTCCTTTAAATTTGACATGAAGGATCTTGGTGCTGCAAATTTCATTTTGGGAATGGAAATTAAAATGGATCAGGCAAACAAGAAACTATGGTTAAATCAGAGGAATTATGTCGAGATAATATTGCAGAGGTTTATTATGGAGGAATGTAAACCGGTCAAGGTCCCTATTCTTGTAGGTGTAAATTTATATCTGGATCAGTGTCCCAAGACACAGGAAGAGGAAGAGGACATGTCTCATGTTCTCTATGTGAGTGTGGTTGGTAGTTTGATGTATGCAATGGTATGTATTATACCAGACATTGCACATGCAGTGGGTGTTTTGAGTAGGTATATGTCAAAACCAGGGAAGGAGCATTGGACAATAGTAAAGAGGGTTTTCAGGTATTTACGTGACACTACTAGTTATGGATTGTGCTACCAAGGAAGACCATGATTGGACAAAGAGTTGAACATACATGAGTTTGTTGATGTAGACTGGGTTGGATATCTAGATCACATAATATCTTCAAGTGGGTATGAGTTGAACATGTTTGGAGGAGATATCAGTTGGATGAGCAAAAGACAATCTGTAGTGGCACTCTCAACTACAAAATTTGAATACATGAAAGCCACTCATGCAAACAAGGAAGCAGTATGGTTACAAATATATTTTTTAGGTATTGGGTTAGTACAACAAGTTGTAAGGATATATTGTGATAGTCAGAGTGCAATCTTCCTGGAAAAGAACCTAACTTATCATTCAGAGACAGAGCATATAGATGTTCAATATCACTTTGTGAGAGACATGGTTGAATACAAGGTGTTTTTTATGAAGGTGAACACTTTGGAGAAGGTTGCAGATTCATTAAAAAAATCTGTGAGCATTGAGAAGTTCTCTTGGTGTAGAGGATCCATCGGCATTTCTACCCTGGATTATTGACTATGTAATCTTGCAACCCTCTGTATGCAAAGAAAACAACAAGTGGGAGAATGTTGGGTATGTGTTATATTATTTGGAAGGTTGA
>ML786640.1:15116-29362 GCA_009831015.1 Picea engelmannii | reverse complement strand
TGGGTGGAAGACCTTTGGGAATATCTTCAAATACTTTGGAATGTTTATCAATGATCCCTTGGAGATCTAGAGGAATAGATGGCTTAGATGTTTGAACATCTAGTGAGCATAGTTGTGCAATAACACCTTGATGCCCCTTTTTCGATAATTTGATCATGCCATTAGAGCTTATCACCTTACCAGGTTTCCCTGTGATACCTCTTGACTCAATTTCTTTTCCTTCCAATGAAAATTTCATGAAAAGTTCTTGAAAATTAAAATCCATTGTTCTTAATGATTGTAACCATTGGATTCCTAGTACAACATCAGCACCACCCATGGGTATAGCAATCATTGGACTATTCATTACATATTCCCCCCTAGTAAGATTGATCTTATTGCATTTTCCTGAGCAATTGATAGTTCCTCCATCTGCAATCATTACTTGAAACTCTGGTGCTGGATATACAAAGCAATTGAGATCTTTGGCTTATTTATAGTGAATGAAATTATGAGTATTTCCATAATCAATTAGGACTATTACCTTTTTCTTTTTGATATATTATTCGATCTTGAGGGTTTGAGGAGTGCTAATTCCAACCAATGCATTACATGATATAGTGGGAGTCAACTCTTCAGACGAAAATGATTCTAGGTTTTCATCTTGAGATGGTTCTTGTTCTTCTTCTTCTTCCTCTTCACAATCTATGTAGAATAATTTCTTCTCACCACACTTATGTCCCTTACTGTACTTGTTGTCATAATTAAAGCATAAACCTTTTTCTTTTATTTCCTCCAATTGTTGAGGTGTCAACCTTGTAGGTTGAGGTGTTTTAGAATAAGGAGCATTATTCTCTCTATAGATGTTAGAATTGGTCCTTCTTGTAGCCATAGCCATATTTTTACTTTCAACATTTCTTGCCACCCTAAATGCATTCTCCAATGATTTGGGTTCCCAAAGGTTAACCTCATGTTGAATGTTATCTCTTAAAGTTCCTATGAATACAACAATCAAGTGCTCATCTAGAATATATGTTACCTTTATATTCAATCTTTGGAATTTCTCAATGTGCTCTGTAACTAAACCCTTTTACTTGAGATTTATCAATTGGTTAAAGAAGGTATTGCTCCTTGTATCCTCATAGTGTGCTATCATTTCTTCTTTGAAAATTGTCCAAGTGACGAGTGATTTGTGAGAACAAATCCATCTATACCATACAAATTGATTGGGTTCTAAATATAAAGAAGCAATTCGTACATTTTGTGTATGTGGCACATTATGTAGATCAAAGAATTGCTCCATCTGAAGTATCCATGGGATAGGATCCTTTCCATCAAACTTCCTCATATCAATATTAGGAACGTGGTTGGTCTTCAACCCAAAATTGGAGTTTCTCCATTCTTGATTCATCTTCCTTGTGTCCTCATCATGAATTTCATGGGATACATTTTTACTTTCAGGTGTCCTCTCTATTACGAGATTTTTCAATAATTCCAAAATGTCCTCTTTTAAAGCATCCATCTTTGCCTCCAACTTAGCTTCCATCTCTTGTAGTTCATCTTTTTTTATTGTCTTCTTTTGTAAATCATTTATGTCCCTACGCATTTATTCACCTTCATCAAGAGTCCAAGTAGGATTGTCTAGAGGCTTATTTGGTGTAGAAGTTCCCTTTTTTGGTGGCATGTTGGCCAAGTATCACTTTAAACCTTGATTTTGAGGTGGCTCTTCTAGACAATATTCCTTTTATTGTATCTAAAAAAATTTGGCCCTTCTGAGTATGAAATTTTCTTTTTTGTAGGTCTCTAATATTTCTTCTCTGCAATGCCACAGGTCTGATCAAAATTGGATGTGCCAAGTGGAATTTACGGTAACTTCCCCACAACTTGCTGATTTTTGGCCTTTCCCAGAGATCTCACTTGTATAGCATGCCCCACACAAAATAATTGATATGAAATTTGGAAACTCGTACCAGAAATACTAAAGATTATTCACTATCTAATGCAACTAGTCTCACTCAATTTAGATACTCTAGTAAGAAGTTATGATTGTTTTACCTGGAACACCTTCTTGAGACTAGTCAATAGGACTAATCAGATACCCTATCTTCCACAGGGTGTATCTACAAATGAAAGATGAACCAGAAGCTGAAATTTTTACCACATATACCTTACTAATTTCTCTAAATATCCTTTGGATTTCAGTGTCTGAAACATTACATAAACTTTTTTATAGCGAGAATTCTGCAATGACTCAGTTCAGGATGATTCCAGAACCCTATATTTCACATGTTGTATCTCTAAAAGTATAAGGTCTCAGGAGCTGAAATTTTAACCCAACATACCCTGATCTGTCTACTAAATATCCTCCAATCCGTTCCTTCTGAAACATTGTATAAAAAAAGTTATATCAAAAATTCCAAGGTGTCTCATATGTAGCAGTGTAACCCCGAGACCTTGAGCTCTAATACCATATGCTAGGAACCAAATATCAATATAGCATAGAAAAAACTTAGAATAAGTAATAAACGCCTTGAAAAAGAGAGAAATTCAGATAATAAGCCACTTCAAGGGGGAAACCTCCTTATGCCCACATAAATGTTCAAGTACAAGATGATTCAAAATGAAAATGTCTCCTTGGTATATATAGGAGACTAGGAGGTATAATTACAAATAATGGAATAAAGCCAACATAAATAAAATAACATTACTAATGTAATATGCCCCAATTAAGGGGTAATGAGCCACTATTTAGGGCTTAACACATTTGATGAATTTCCCATCCATTTTTTGTTTCCATGGAAAATGGAGTGTAGATGGTCACCCATTTTTTTGTGGGGGAAAAGGTCTCCTCATAATCAACACCTTCTTTATGTGCACATATTTTTGTCATGAGCCTTGCTTTGTGCTTTTCAAGTGATCCATTTGATTTGTACTTGTTCTTGAATACCCACTTGCAGCCACATTGTTTTGTTCCAAATGGAGGGTCCACCAACTTCCAAGTCTCATTCTTGATGAGAGCATCATATTCCTTCTGCATGGATTATTTTTGTTCATCATGAGAAGTGGATTCTTTAAATGAATTCAGTTCATGGTTAGTAGATAAATTCAACTCACAATCATATGAAACATCCATGTCATCTCCATCACCTGAGTTTGAAATATCTACATTACCTCCATCTTGTTTTGAGGACATTCTGGTTCTTGTATTTCCAGCCTCATCAGGATGAACACTTTCAAGTGTTTTAGTGAGATATTTTGATGAGGATTGTATGGAACTATTGCTTGATGTTTCATCCCATGTTGGTGAAGGTAACTTTAAAATTCATTAGATGTATATGTTGATTAATTGGTTTGGTTGGCATTGATGTCAACCCTTGAAGAAAGTATGATAGCAAATTATGGTAGCACAAAGGTTTGGGTAATGGACCCAAGTTTGTTTGATGGATAATGGTATGAGTTTTGATATATTTGTAGGTGAACCTATTCTAGATGGATAGTACATGTCATGCTATTTCCGGTGGTATGCAGAACGTCACATAACTCCTCACAGTTAGAGAGTTATAGCCATGTGAAGTTGGATAACCCTCATGAGTTGTCTAGAAGCCCCAAAAGGTCAAAGTAGTCAAAGTGTTTGCAAAGAATAAATTATTTAAATAATGAAGTGAAGTTATGAGTGTACTATAAGTCAAAGAGGATGCAAAAGAAATTATTTAAATAATAAAGTTAATGGAGAACTTACTAATTAATAAATTATGGAAAGTGGTTAAGTTAAGTGGACAAGTGGTTATAAGTGGGTTAACCCTAAAATAAGGAAAGTGGGTTAAGATGGTTAGAAGGTAACCCCTTGAGGAAGCTACATAAAAGTATAAAAAAGAAGCAAGGGTCTCTCATTCAAAACACACTTGAATATCATTGAATATCTATTTTTTTGAAAGGTTATTTGGGCAGGTATTATTGATATAGAAAACTGCAGCACAAAAAGTGTGGCAGGAAAAGTGTGGCAGAAAAAGTGAGGCAGAAAAAATGCGGCAAAAAAAGCACGGCAGGATAAGTGCAACAGAAAAAGTGCGGCAGGAAAAGTGTGGCAGAAAAACCGCAGCAGAAAAAGTGCGGCGGTAAAATCGCAGAAGTGGATTCGCAGCAACGGAACGCTACAAGTAGAAAAAAGATATGGTTCTCATATGTGTAGTGTTGAATTTATGAATTAAGTTGAGGTTTTTCCTTGTAAATATGTTGGATTCTCTCTTGGGAGTTTATGGCTTGCTTTAGAGTTGATGTGAGGCAAATCTACTGAAGTCTAATTTTGGTTCATGTTTGAGGGATTTTGGTTGAGGTATGTTGTTGAAGTTATTGGTACAGATAGAGGTTGTATAATAGTGAGGTTATAGCACATGGGTTGAGGTACAGACTTGTAGTATAGTGTTTGAGGTATATGTGATCAAATTAGATTTGGATGATGAAATTGATGAGGGACTTTGGTTGAGGTAAATTTTTGGTACATGGTTGAGACAAGTAGTTCATGTGTTGGCACATACATGAGGTGTATAGTTGATGATGTTGGTACATATTGATGAGTCATAGTTTATGTGTATTTGATGCATGATTGGTACATATTTGGTGCATGGTTGATGCACTCGTTGATGGTACAGGTTGGTGCATGGTTGATGCACTTGTTTATGGTACAGGTTGATTACAGGTTGTTTGGTACAGGTTGGTGCATGGTTGATGCACTTTTTTATGGTACAGGTTGGTGCATGGTTGATGCACTTGTTTATGGTATAGGTTGATGCATGGTTCAGGTTATTGGTACATGTTGTTTGGTGCAGGTTGATTGGTACAGGTTTACAACAGTATATCTCACAGTGATAGTGTGACAGTGGTTCCATCATTATACTTATACATCAGGGTGGTTGGACGGGGCAAGGACAGGTGGTTGTATCCACCTTCCAGTTGTAGACAGAGAACATAGGAGGTTGTATCGTCCTTCTAGTTGTAGACAGAGAATTAGGGAGTTGGAGCTTCCTTCAAGTTTTAGCCTGAAACTAGGGGGTTGGAGCCTCCTTCCAGTTGAAGCTGGAAAACAAAGGAAGTTGGTGCTTCCAATGAATGTAATTCTTAAAGACATATAAGAAAAATAATCATGTGGTTTTCTCCCGCTTTGGGTTTCCACGTAAAACACTTGTGTATTGTGTATGTGTGTGACTACTCATTTGTTCATTATTTATTTACTCTGCAACTATTGGATGATAATGCTACATTGATATAACACTTGCATTTTATGGTGAAAAAGGATTAAATTTCTCTATTATCGATTCAGCCCCCTCTCAGAAATCCAACAATTGGTATCAAAGTCGGTTCCTTCAGGAAACAATTTAACCACTGGAAGGAGATCATGGATTATTCTGAGAATGGAGTACCAATGTTTAATGGTCAAAATGGTTTTAAGTATGATATGTGGAGCAGAAGGACGAAAGAATTTTTGCAGGCACAGGGACATTATATTTGGCTATCAGTTGTTACAAGATATGATAGTTCAAAAATGGCAAAGACTGCAACCAAGAAGGAATTGAAGAAGAATAACAAAATAGAGATGGATTTCATTTGGGAAGGATTACCTAATCTGGTAAGAGAAAAGGTTGGTAAATGTTCATCAGCCAACTAACTTTGGGATAAGTTACATGACATATATTCTTCACCCATCGCAGATTCAGAAAATGCTAAAGAAGATGCAGATACAGATCAAGAAGAATTGTGTTCACCATGTCAAACAGATTTAGAAGATGAAGAGTACATAATCACCAAAGGTATGTTGTTTTGTTTTAATTGTGAAAAACATGGACATCTTGAAATAGAATGTCATGAAGGAAATGAGAAAGAAAAACTAATTGAAAAGGAAGACAATTGTGAAGAAGAATTGATTAGTGCTTTAGATGAACTAAGAGAAGAAAACAAGTCACTCGAGAAAGAATTGATGAAACAAAAGGAAAGTGTTCACATTTTTTAAGAAGCCCAATAGGTCATTGAGAACTTAACAACTCAGCTAGAAGAATCCAGAAAGATCGAAGAAAATCTTGAATATCAAAAGAAGTATTTGGAAGCCAACATAGAAGCACAGAAGGAAGAAGCAGAAATGAGAGAGAAGATATTGACAGATCATCTTAAGGAAAGAACTAACGATCTAAACTAGCTTGAGGCAGATTTTGGTCAAGAAGAGAAAGGACTTGAAGAAGAAATAATCACATTAAAAATCCAGCTTGAAGAAGCGAAAAGAACAGAAGAAGTCATGAAGTCTCGGATCATGAAGAAAGAAGAAGAGGTTGAGAAGCTTGAAGAATAAGTTGTCACATTGAGAAGTAAAATCGTCAATCTCAACAAGAATGTTAAAGAGACAGAAACATCCACATCAGTTATAGAGAATGAAGAGAAGCACTCTAGGTTGCTAGAAAAGAAGAATGAATAAAATAGAAAGAGTTATGTAGAAGTACTCAAAGGAAGGAATCATGGTCAACCATAATTAGGGATGAATTTAGAGGCTAAATTTCGCTCATGGGCTAATTTTCCATGGTTTTTCCCAAAACAAGATTCGCTATTCCAAAAATGATTTTCCCAAATTCTATAGGATAAAATTATTTTACCTTAAAAATCACCAAAATTTTATACAAACTAAGTAAAATCGTTAGAAATTTGAATATTTTTACAAAAATATCGCCAAACGTTTCATAGTTGGAATATTAAGAATTAGTAAGATTCGCCAAGGTTTCTACATTTTAAAATAATTTTTCATCCTTAAAATCATCCCTGACCAAAATCTAAGAAAACTATTGAAGATACATCTTCAAGAAGACCATCCATGTTCAAGCCACAAAGAAACTTCAATCATGATCATGATCAGTCAAGGAAAAAATTCAGAAGGCCTATTCCACAAAGAAGATCATTCACTCCCAGGTATGCAAATTTCTTTTATGGTCATTTTTTTTATTGTACGAACTTTGGACATAAGGTTGCAGATTGTAGGGATTATAAAAGAAATGTTAAAGTAAGAAATGCCTATGTGTCCCCACGTAACATTGAATGTTACAAATGTCATAACTATGGACACATAGCTAGTGATTGTAGAAGCATGATCGATACTTCCATGAAAGAGAACATTGATATCAGATGTAAGAAAGTATGGATAAGAAAACACAAAGAACAGGTGAACAAAGACCATGTCCTAGAGATCGCAAGATTGGAAATAAAATGAGATTAAGAAAATTCTACAAAGAAAAAGAAAGATGTCAGATACAAAAAGGTTTGGAAAACAATTGAAAGAAAAGAAGGACATGTAAATAAGGAACAGGTTCAAGAGATTGTACTTTCAGGCATTGTAGTGAAAGATGAATCCACAGAAAGAAATAAAGAAGTCAGATCTCAGAGAGATGATGAATCTACCAATGAAGATGATGATGAATACACATCAGAGCAGGAATTGTTCTGAGCCATCTGGCTTAGAGACTCCTAGGTAACATGAATATTAGACAGGGGGAGTCTAAACGATAGATGTGATAAACCAAAGAACCATCCTTCGAGCATCTTACAGAGTTTGAATAGACGGATCCAAAGAAGTCAATTAGAAAAAGTACAATCAGTTGTAGTAGTGAATACTTCATGATAGTACAGTGATAAATGGGTCAACATTATGGACAGTGTGCAGTAGAATCTTGGACAGTATGGACATAGATGGATTCATAAGAACACTTAGCAGGTTTGGATAGATATATGACAGTGGATGAGAACATGGATTCATAGATTAGTTCAAAGAGTGGTTCAGAGACAAAGGAACATTATCATAATGAATGATAATTACAGAGGAAATGGCTCGAATAATGCTAATGGATTCAAAATTGACAGATATTTTTTGGAAACATGCATTGCATACAACAATTCACATTCAAAATAGAGTAATGCTCAGAAACAATAATGAAAAAACTTCCTACGAGCTATGGAAAGGAAGACCAACAAATGTGAAGCACTTCAAAGTATTTGGAAGCAAATGCTACATCAAAAGAGAAGATGGCAGAATGGGAAAGTTTGTCTCTCGTGTGGATAAAGGAGTACTTGTTGGTTACTCAAGTACAAGGAAAACATACCAGTATTACAATCTGAGGTTGAACAAATTTGTGGAAAACATCAATGTAACAATTGATGAAACAGGTGGACAAGAATTAAAGGAAGAATAAAATGAATAAATGGAACAACTTTATGAAGAAGAAGCATAAGATGAAGAAGAAGTCTACATCGAACAACTAGAAAGATTTCAGTTGTCAGAGAACGCAGATTATGTGTGCAAATTGAAAAAGGCCTTGTATGGTCTAAAACAGGCTCCTAGCGCATGGTACTCTAGACTGGATAAATATTTACAGCATGCAGGGTTCAGAAAAGGAAGTGCAGACAACAACCTCTACATCAAGGTAACTCAAGATAGTATTTTATTAATTGAATTTTATGTTGATGATATTATTTTTGAAAGCAATGATGACAGTTTAAGCCATAAATTTGCAAAGGATGTGCAGAATGAATTTGAAATGTCATTACTCGGAGAATATCCTTCTTTTGGGGTCTTCAAATACGTCAAAACAACCAAGGAATTTTTATTTCTCAAACTAAGTATATCAGAGAAAGGCTAAAGAGGTTTGGAATGGAAGATTTCAAACCGTTACCACTCCTGTGCAAACCAGTTGCAAGTTCAGCAAAGATGATGATTGAAAGTCTATAGACCAGAGTAATACAGGTCAATGATTAGTAGCTTACTATATGTGACAACATCCAGACCAGATGTAATGCAGGCAGTTGGAAAGGTGTCACAATTTCAAGCAGCACCAAAGGAATCACATGTCTTAGCAGTGAAGAGGATTTTCAGATATCTCAAAGGAACAAAAGAGTTTGGATTATGGTATCCAAAAGGAAAGGATCTATCACTTATTGCCTACATAGATGCATATTGGGCAGGTTGCATTGATGACCGGCGAAGCACCAGTGGAGCAACGTTCTACTTGGGTGAGTGTTTAGTATCTTGGCTAAGCAAGAAACAATCATTAGTATATTTATCTACAGTCAAAGCATAGTATATTGCAGCAGTAAGATGTTGTACACAGTTTTTATGGATGAAATGAACTTTGATAGATATACAGGTTGAGTATGATGATCCCATTCCAATCTATTGTGATAATACAAGCACCATCAGTATCTCAAAGAACCCTGTGATGCACTCCAAGACGAAGAACATTCCAATAAAGTATCACTTTCTATGGGAACGAGTTGCAGAGAAGAACATCAGAGTTGAATATGTGGGTACAAAAGAACAAGTGGCAGACATGTTTACAAAACCGCTTCCACGGGAAGCCTTTGAGTATCTTTGCCAAATACTCAGAGTAATTTCTAGTCCAAAATGAATGCTTTTGAATGCTTATCTTATATGTCTTAGATTTACACGAGGAAGCACCATAAAGAGGACAGTTCAGGTTGGGAGATCAGTTTCAGGAAGATTTCAGTCAAGGGGAGTATCCCCAAGGACAATTCAGTTAGGGGGAGCAGCCCCGGATGGAAAGATACATTTTCCATTGATGACAAAGGGGGGGAGATTTATCAGATGCATAGCACAAAGGCATGGTTCCAGGGGGGGCAATGGTCACAGGAAGAGCATGAGTGATATGAATTCAGTATTGCATCAGAGTGTTGTCATCAATGCCAAAGGGGGATATTGTTGATTAATTGGGTTGGTTGTCATTGATGGCAACCCTTGAAGAAACTCTAGTAGTGAATTCTGGTAGCACAAAGGTTTGGGTAATGGACCCAAGTTTGTTTGATGGATAATGGTACGAGTTAATAAAGAGGATGCAAAAGAAGTTATTTAAATAATAAAGTTAATGGAGAACTTACTAATTATGGAAAGTGGTTAAGTTAAGTGGACAAGTGGTTATAATTGGGTTAACCCTAAAATAAGGAAAGTGGGTTAAGATGGTTAGAAGGTAACCCCTTGAGGAAGCTACATAAAAGTATAAATAAGAGGCAAGGGTCTCTCATTCAAAACACACTTGAATATCATTGAATATTTATTTTTGTGAAAGGATATTTGGACATGTATTATTGATAGAGAAAAATGTGGCAGAAAAAGTGCGGCAGGAAACGTGTGGAAGGAAAAATTCGGAAGGAAAAGTGTGTCAGGAAAAATGTGGCAGGAAAATTGCGGAAGAAAAAGTGTGGCAGGAAAAGTGCGGAAGAAAAAGTGCAGCAGAAAAATTGCAGCAAGAAAAGTGCGACAGAAAAACCGTAGCAGAAAAAGTGCGGTAGAAAAATCGTGGCAGTAGATTCACGGCAACAGAACGCTACAAGAAGAAAAAAGGTATGGTTCTCATATGTGTAGTGTTTAATTTATGAATCAATTTGATGGTTTTCCTTGTAAATATGTCGGATTCCCTCTTGGGAGTTTATGTCTTGTTGTAGATTTGATCTGAGGTAGATCTACTGAAGTCTAATTTTGGTTCATGGTTGAAGTATGTTGTTGAAGTTATTGGTATAGATAGAGGTTGTATAACAGTGAGGTTCTATCACGTGGGTTGAGGTACAGACTCGTGGTATAGTGTTTGAGGTATATGTGATCATATCAGATTTGGATGATGAAATTGATGAGGACTTTTGGTTGAGGTACATGTTGGGTACATGGTTGAGACAAGTAGTTGATGAGTTGGCACATACATGAGGTGTATAGTTGATGATGTTGGTACATCTTTATGAGTCACAGTTGATGTGTATTTGATGCATTATTGGTACATATTTGGTGCATGGTTGATGTACTCGTTGATGGTACAGGTTGGTGCATGGTTGATGCACTTGTTTATGGTACAGGTTGATTACAATTTGTTTGGTACAGTTTGGTGCATGGTTGATGCATTTGTTTATGGTACATGTTGGTGCATGGTTGATGCACTTGTTTATGGTACAGGTTGGTGTATGGTTGATGCACTTGTTTATAGTACAGGTTGATTATAGGTTGATGCATGGTTCAGGTTATTGGTACAGGTTGTTTGGTGAAGGTTGATTGGTACAGGTTTACAACAGTATATCTCACAGTGATAGTGTGACAGTGGTTCCATCATTCTACTTATACGTTAGGGCGGTTGGACGGGGCAAGGACGGGTGGTTGTAGCCACCTTTTGGTTGTAGCCAGAGAACATACGAGGTTGTATCCCCTTCTGGTTGTAGCCAAAGAATTGGGGAGTTGGAGCTTCCCTAAAGATTTAGCCTGAGAAACTAGGGGGTTGGAGCCTCCTTCCAATTATAGCTGGAAAACAAAGGAAGTTGGTGCTTCCAATGAATGTAATTCTTAAAGACATATAAGAAAAATCATTTTGTTGTTTTCTCCCACTTTGGGTTTCCACGTAAAACACTGGTGTACTGTGTATGTGTGTTATTGCTCATTTGTTCATTGTTTATTTACTCTGCAACTATTGGATGATAATGCTACATTGATATAACACTTGCATTTTATGGTGAAAAAGGATTAAATTGATCTATTATTGATTCACCCCCCCTCTCAGTAATCCAACAGTATATTCTCTTCCATTATGAGTGCAAAGAGATCTAATATGATACTAAGCTTCATTTTGAATCCATACATGAAAATTTTTAAATGTTTCAAAAGCTTGTGATTGATCTTTCAGCAAATACACCCAACACATCGTTGTGTAATCATTAATAGAAGTCATGATATATTTGTTTCCGTTTTCATAAGGAACATGCATAGGGCTACACAAATCAAAATGAATTAGTTCAAGTTTTCTACATGCTTTGGAAGTGGAATCATGAAATGGTTGTTTTTTATGCTTTCCAAGGATACAAGCATCACATTGTTTATGTTTCCTAGGAATAGTAGGCATACCAGAAACACCTTTATTTCTCAATAAACGAAGATTGTCATAATTAATATGGATAAATATAGCATGCCACAAAAGACTATATGGAATTATACTTGAGTCATGATGAGAGAGGTATGCAGCAGTGTGTTTATGGGCAGATGTCCCATCCATCTTCAACAGCCTTCCATCTTCTATTCCGGTCATGACAACCATGTTGTCAGAATCCTTCCTTATCCCAACTTTTCCACCGATCATATGAACAAAGTGGCCTTGTTGTCTGATGTGCACAAGGGACAACAAGATTCTTTGAAGCTAAGAAAGATAGATTACATTGTGCAGAAGAAAATCCTGGAGTCCATGTAACTTAAGCATGATGGGGCCCATTCCTGAAGGCTTAAGACTTGATCTATATGCAAAGTGAACTACACTATCTACATTGTTGTTGAAGTATTTGAAGAAATATCTTTGAAATTTCATGTGGGAGGCCGCACCTATGTCAAGAATCCATGCATATTCCCAAGAAGTAAATGAATTATTAAATAGATCTTCAGTTACTCCTATGTTGCAACAGGAAACAACATAATGAACAGGTGCTTTACCTTTCACTAGTCTTGAAGTTTTATCTTTGTCTTATTTCTGAATATGTCTTTCTTCTTTGATCTTTTGTCATGAAACTTTGCAGTCGGTGGCTTCATGTGACCCATTCATTCTGCAACGAGTAAAATGAAGGTCGAATTTTTCTCAGGGTTTATTCCAACTCCCCCTACCTTTTAGCTTATTCTTTCTACATTGTTTCTTACTACCTTTATGCTACCCATTAAAGGAAGTGCTTCCAAAACCCATGCCAAGAGAATAGAAGGGCAATAATTAAAATGTTTGGATTCAAACTATGTGTAAGAGAAGCAACTTGTTTGCACAAAGAACACACCAACATAGTGTGAGATCGTGAAGATAGATAACATGTGAGAAAGACTGCTAGACAATGGATAAAATCACGCATCTTTTACAAATCCTAGCCAAAACATTAACAATTTATGTTTCCAAAACCTTGAAAATGTGTAAAGCTCAGTATACTAGACATGTACCTTCACCATTCCTGAGAAAATTTGTAAAAGACAATTAGATAATATTTTTGATCCGATAAACAACACACTACATGCTTTTACATGTAACCTGGAAGAAGTTGCATGGTTTTTTCTATATGCTTGAGCATGAAAATATCTTTAAGATAGTGAATCATGCTAAATACAATGCAATATAATTTTTAACTCCATGTCCGCGATGGGTAAAAGATTGAGGTTCGACGATATACATCAATAGTCATAGGATATAACTTAAATAACTACAAACAAAAATCCGGTGATTGGTGTCTACATGAGGAATCTCGTGCCTTCCCAAAATCATGCGACGACAGAATCCCCTTGAGACTCAGCAAACACAGATTTAGGTCATCATGTGAGTCCTTGAGAGTCTCAGCAAAGTGTTATTGGTATCAACCTACCTCTTAGTATTCCTACTAAATGGTGCCCAAACGTGCACAATACTTGAACATCTCTCAATAAATAGACATGCTTCTTATCACAACATGGAACTCTCGTTACCAAGATGGAATCCATTACCATAAGCTTCCCTCTTACTAGTGCGGAATAGGGTTTCATATATAAGAATGGTAGAGGCTAGGGTTTGATTGGTTGGAATGAGAAAGAGTAGATACCCATGAAAAAAATAACGCTATGTCTAAGATGGAGACCATTATCATCCCAAGAATTTTGACTAAGACTTGTATCAGGTCTGTGAGGTCATGATTTTAATGAGGTCGCTATATTTCACCCTGATCACCATTGTCCAAGAATGTAAGGTGATGGAATATGCGTGAGAGGAAATGGGAATAGTTAAATACCTAATGGTCAAGTGAATGCTTCACGAGTGTGATCATGAGAGGATCTTTGGACATTGGAACCAAAATTCGTGTGAAAGGAGACACAAACACCATGAGTGAGAGATTAGAGTGAAATTAGTGTTTAGTTTTGGAAATTAGGTTTTTAATGGTAGAGTCTAGTTTAACTCATGCCAGAGAATGGAGCAATACCTTGCAGAGGTTGAAAATCTATCATAGAGGGATTGTGCCAGGCAGACTAGTAGACATAAAATAAAGACATCGAGACAGCTAGGCCAACAGAGTCATTTTAGAAAGTCGGGGAATCTACTAATGGGGTTAGGCTAGGCTATGATACCATTGTCAGGCTAGGGATGGCAGAAAATATAACTCCACACTGATGTGTTTGACATTAATATAATAGGTGCATATATACAAAAATAAATGATTGTTGGTCTTCCCCAACAGGTGACCCTTCCTATTACATATGACTCTTC
>ML786640.1:0-14531 GCA_009831015.1 Picea engelmannii | reverse complement strand
CCTCCATATAGGATTTCCAAGAGTAATAATTGGTGCTTGTCAAATAAATCTTGTGAGGGTTAGTATGCATTTTGTAAATAAAAAATCAAATAATGAACTGAGATAGAGTACACCACTACATAGGGCTGAAAATATTAGCTAAATTATAAAAAAAAAAAAAAATAGTCTCAAAACCAAGTCTATATGAGGAAGTTATGCCCATTGAAAGCTTTCAAATTAGGATTACATCTATCTTTTTATAAAAAGAAATGCAACTTAAACAAAATGAAACAAGAAAACAAATTGAAACCATCTATACCACTGCAAAGGGGACTTAGAAACACACACTATGCAAAAAATAACACTAGAATATGAGGTCAAATGGTAAAAGTTATGTTAGTTTGAAAAATCCCTTTAGAAAAATTATGTGAAACCCTTCAAGATGCCTGAAGTGCCATGTGGCAATTCCAGAGTGGTCCACATGGTGCTAACTAGGCACTCTGACTATACCTCAATAGTTAATTAACAAGGCATAAATTGTTGACATGGCGATTCGTGAGACGTGTGACATGTGTAGTAGTTAAGGCATTACAAATCTTGGTGTTGTATGGTGGCCATGTGGCAAGTTCTAAAGTGACATGTGGTGATTCCACATAATGTTTGGGTTGGGCATTAGTGCCAAAATGGGCATGGTCATTGATTCACATGGAGGCCTATGTGGAGGAGGTCATCAAAAGGCGACTAGGGTCATCTATACAATCATGTGCAAAGGAGGAGAGAGGTGACATCATTTGTTGGTAGTGTAAAGGATGGCACGGGTGGTTAGGTACTATTGTGGAGTAATAATTAGGGATTTGTAGATACTAAGGACGTGATAGTAGGCTATGTAAATAAGGGAGTAGCATACTAGCGTGATAAATAGGCTAACAAGATAAATAGGCCAACGGAAAAAAAGAGGCAATGATGGATGAAAAAGGGGAGAAGGGTTGTAGTGGTAAGGAAAATGTCATTGGATAAACTAGGATCACAAAAACAATTGAAGAAAATTTGTTGAAAAAGAAAATTTAAAAACAAATTTCCAAATTAAAAATAAAATAAAAACTAGAAACAAAATTACAAAGCCCCAAGTTGAGAATGAGAAAATCTTGGCTATTTGGCTATTCTAGATTCAACCGTGAAGTCAAATTTACTCCCAAAACCATCAAAATGTGGGAATCTGAAAATTTCCAATATAAATAGTTTGTAGAAGCCGATGATCTAGCCTATTTAGAAATAAGAGTTTACTCTAAAACCACAACAATGTCGTGTTTGAAGTTTCACATGGTCATGGGATCATAGCAAAATAACAAACTCACAAATGACAAGATCACAAATGACGCATGATATACTGATGCAGGAGCATCTCTCCACATCAGCCAGCCAGCCAGCCAACCACGTCGAGCGCGTGCATTTAATCTAAAGAGAGGCGCAGCCTCATTTGAAATTTGAATTTAATGTAATTAAATGTCTAGGCTGGTGAGCCATAGAGTCGTGCCTTTGCGCAGGCTGTAGATAAGATCAGCCTTTAATGTCTATAAGGCTGAGATCTAGATCCAGATGCTGGACTAGACAGCCCATTCAATGTAATTGAATAGGGTAGGTAGATTTGGAGGGAAGCACTCGAAGAGCCCCCTCAGGTAAAAGAGATTTTGGATATCATTTTGGTAGTTAGTTAAGGTAGAGAAGAGAAGAGCAAGAGAGAGCTCGAGAACACCTTGTAAATACAGGCATTTTCCATTTTAATACAAAGAGCAGTTTTTCCTGCATTACTGAGTGTTGAATGAATGTTTGTGAGTGTTCTTTTATGTTGTAGATGTATACTGTAGTTGTGCATTTGCAGGAGTTCTTGATTTTCCAGGGTTGAAGGTCTTTGAGGCTTCACACCAGGAGGGTGTGACAGAACGATGCGGGTTCTGAGAGTCGTGCACAGAGGTTGCATTTCTAAATTCTGCGGGTTCAGACAAAGGCGTGCTACGGCACAGGAACTGGAATCAACGACTCAGAGGAAGACCTCAAGGTTGATGAATACCTTGGAGGCAAAGTTGTGTATGAGAAGACACAGTTGTAGACAAAATCTCCGAGCAGTTATGTAAAGCTCTGCCAAGTGGGCATTGAGCACAGGCACAAAGTGCAGTTGGAGGAACTCTGTTGTGAATTCAGAGAGAGACAGAATCAAGAATCACTAAGGATTCTGTGAAGCTCTGCCAGGTGGGCATTGAGCAGGTGCAAGGAGTGCACAGGGGAAAGACTCTGATGTGAGTTCGAAGAAGAAACAGAATCACTGAGGATTCTGAGAGCTCTACCAGGTGGGCATTGAGCGGGTGCGTAGGTGCACAGAAGGACAGAACTGCTGGAAGTTCTGGGAGGAAGATACTCTGCCAAGAGGGCATAGAGACAGTGTGTAGATAGGCACAGAGGAGATAAGAGAACTCTTTGAGTTCTGTAATTAGGGGAAGAATCCACTGAAGTATCTTCGCGGGGTTACTGAATACCCAGAAGCATTCAGCAAGAGATTTTTGGAGTGAAGGATAGCCAGGAGGGCATCCAATATATTCTCCATTTGTGGGAGAGAAGAAAGAAAGACAAAATCCCTTAGGGGTCTAAGTGGTTGAGAATCTCAGGAGGGACAGTGCTTTCATGCACAGAGTCGGGCTGCAAGGAGCGCAGAGACTGAAGAACTCTTTGGAGGAGTTCAGAGTACCCAAAGCTCAGGAGGGTCGGCGTTTTATACGCGCAGCGAAGCTCAAGGTGAAGGAGTTCACAGAGAGAAGAGAAGCAAAGGTCGAGGCCTTTGAGAACCAGAAATTCTTCCAAGTTTGGGAGGAAGTAAGTGCACAGAAGCTCAGGAGGAGCAATGACAGTCGTCGGATCGGCGGAGAAGGAGATCTGGACCATTGGTTTACACGTCCAGGAAGGCGTCAAGAGAAGTGCACAGAAGGGGAGATCGACAGTCGTTGGATCTCATACAGAAATCCCGTCAGCCGTTGGATCGGGAGAAGATTATCAGAGTTTAGCCTCTAGAGGAGCACACAAGAAGGACGGACCTGAACCGTCAGATCTTGAACAGATACCCGTCAGCCTTCGGATCGAATAGGAGCTGCACGAGGGTTACCATCGGGATTTCATCCATCGTGAAATCGGGAGTCACAAGGACAAGAAAGTCGAGGCACTTCAAGTCTCGAAACGCCGGGAAGATCTGGATCGTCCGTTGGTGGAGACACGTGGTGGAGATCGAGGCATCGGGAGTCGAGATATCGACATTCCTGTGGACAAGAGATCGGGGAAGTCCATAGTGAAAACCCCAGCATAATCTGAGTCGTCTGCTTGGGGAGACAGGTGTCAGAAATCCGAAGAGAGTCGGGATATTCGGCATCGAAAAGTCGGAGTTCCTGAGGTCGAAAGAGTTGGGACATCACAAGTCTCGAAATCCCGGAGAAATTGGTACCGTCCAGCAGAGGAGGATGCATGGCAGCAATCAGCGCCATCGGGGAAAGTCCCGACAGGAAGTGATTAATCGGCGTTTGCGTCATCGGGATATCGGGAATCCTGGTGACAAGGTGTTTTTACATTTTGAAATCGCGAAGTCTGGAACCCCGATAAGTGGGAGCTAGTTGTCAGCATAGCGAGAAGTCGGGATTTGGAGGATCGAGAATCCCTTGAGTAATTGCATTTTGACATTGAAAACCCCGAAACCCCGACGAGGGACAAGACTGCGGTCACGGGGATAGTGGTCATATGGGCCAGGAGCCTAGCCAGGAGGGCTAACGCGTAAAGGGCGCGTCGGGATTCGAGGGATCGAGAATCCTGAGGACGATTGCATTTAAACATTGGAAAGCTCGAAACCTCAATGGGGGACAAGGCTGCGGTCTTGTGAGATAAGGGTCACGTGGACCAAGAGTTTAGCCTGGAGGGCTAACGGGGATTGGAGAGCGTCGGGAAATGGAGAGCGGTCATATGGACCAGAGGACATAGCCAAGAGGGGTTAAGGCCGGAAAAGAGCTCATCGGTGATCGGGGATTCAAGAGTACATGAACTCTTGACTTCAAAAAGTTTGAAAACCCCGAAAACCTAAAATTAAGATCAGGCGAAGAGTGCGATCATGTGCAGAAGGCCGTGTGGGAAAAGAAAGGACTTGTGGATCGAGTTTTTAACAGAGATTCCATTGGGAGTCCAAGGAGCCACTTTGGCTCAGAAGGAATTTGAACGATCCTTAAAGACCAGGAGGTCAGGCGCAGAGACCCTGCGGGGTATGTAGGAGCGTCGCGCGCCATCAAGTGGTATCAGAGCAGGATTTCTGTTTGTATATTGCAGACAGAGGAGAAGGTAAAAGAAGACAGAGCGTTGGAGACTCTGTGAGGATTGTTTGCAGGTAGGAAAGTAGCGATTGAGAAGGCAGTCAGGGAGACTATAGGAAGATGAAGATGGTCGAACTCTTAGTGCGGAGTGACAGCAGCGGGCCTGCTAGGAAAGCAGACAGAGATAGAAACATGGCTACTGAAGGCCGTAGATATGCTGGGAGGAAAGAGCTATGGAGCCAAAAGGAAATAGATGAAGAGCTCGCTTATATAAAAAGAGAAATGGCGAATCTCGAGTTGAAGATGCGGCAGGATAAGAAGCCGAGATGGGTATATGAATGGCCCATGAAGAAGCCAAAAGCAAAATTGCCAGTCAAGGAGTTGATGGTCAGAGGGCAGCGCAGGTTGTTAAAAAGATGGTTGAGGTATGCTGAAAACCTCAATGGACCAGAAGAAGAAATGGTTCAGGTGTGTGAACTGGAGACTGGGAGAGGTCTCGATGATGAAAAAAATAAAATGGGATCATTTGAAGATCTCAAGCACTGCCAAGAGGGCAGAGAGGAAATTCCAGATTGTCGGGTGGGCAATGACATGAGATCACTGTGGGATCTCAGAGACTGTCATGAGGACAGCCAGGGAATTTCACATTGCCAGATGGGCAATGAAATGAGATCGCTGCAGGATCTCAAAGATTGTCAGCAGGGCAGTGAAAACATCTCATACTTCCAGGTGGGCAGAGATGAGCATTCGAGACTGTCTGAGAGTCTCATAAACTCAGAAATGAGTTGGAATCAGCCTGAGGAGCTGACAAAGCAGGTGAGCTCGGAAGTGAATTTAGATCAGCATGTGCAGCTGATAAAGGAGGAAGATCAGGATAATATTCTAATGATTGGGGGAATTGGAGTACTCCTACCACTTGCCCAGGAGGAGGCGGAAGTTTGTATTGCAGGTGCAACAATAATAGAAGAACAGACAGTTGCGACTGTCAGGAAAGAAGAGGGATTGGAGTAGACTTTGGAAGTTTCCCAAGCAGAAGCAGACAGAGAGGAGAAGGAGCATTCTGAGGAATGGCTCAATTATTTCAGCCAAGGAGATGAAAAGAAAGAAGTTGTAGCACTGAAACTAGCAGCAAAGGAAGCCAAAGATCAAGCAGGCATATTTATCACACCATGGGAGATGGAGTTGGAGATGCTGGAGGATTGGCTGAACAATCCAGGACCAACAAGAGAACTGATAGAAGTTGAGCTGTCGGAGAAGGTGACTAAACAGAAAACCAGTCAAAGGGAGACTGCAGAACAGAGATCTGCAGCAGAGTGGCAACTTGAGGCCACATATGAAGATGAAGAAGAAGGCATGGGAGATCCTGAGAATCTGCCCATGTGCCAAAAAAAATTGCAGCTGAGGAGACTGCATGAACAGGACCAGCCACGGGAGCAGCTAGATGAAGTGATCGAGGAGATCAGAAGGCTGATGTTGGGGTCAGCAGAAACTGCCAGGGAGGAGAAGCTGAGCAGAAGAGAAGTAGCAGCAGCAGCAGAATGGAGCAGATGGGAAGCTCCAGATATTTGTTTGGGATCCAGGAGGATTTCCAATAGCTGAGAGGGGAAGCTCATGAGCAGGAGCTCATGAATTTTGCAGCTGAGGAGTTTGATGCAAGAGCATCTCTCCACGTCAGCCAGTCAGCCACGTCGAGCGCGTGAATTTAACCTGAAGAGAGGCGCAACCTCATTTGAAATTTAAATTTAATGTAATTAAATGTCTAGGCTGGTGAGCCATAGAGTCGTGCCTTTACGCAGGCTGTAGATAAGATCGGCCTTTAATGTCTGTAAGGCTAAGATCTAGATCCAGATGTTGGACTAGACAGCCCATTCAATGTAATTGAATAGGGTAGGTAGATTTGGAGGGAAGCGCTCGAAGAGCCCCCTCAGGTAAAAGAGATTTCGGATCTCATTTTGGTAGTTAGTCAAGGTAGAGAAGAGAAGAGCCAGAGAGAGCTCGAGAACACCTTGTAAATACAAACATTTTCCATTTTAATACAAAGAGCAGTTTTTCCTGCATTACTGAGTGTTGAATGAATGTCTGTGAGTGTTATTTTATGTTGTAGATGTATATTGTAGTTGTGCATTTGCAGGAGTTCTTGATTTTCCAGGGTTGAAGGTCTTTGAGGCTTCACACTAGGAGGGTGTGACAGAACACTGCGGGTTTTGAGAGCCGTGCACAGAGGTTGCATTTCTGAATTCTGCGGGTTCAGACAAAGGCGTGTTGCAGCACAGGAACTGGAATCAACGACTCAGAGGAAGACCTCAAGGTTGTTGAATACCTTGGAGGCAAAGATGTGTATGAGAAGACACAGTTGCAGACAGAATCTCTGAGGAGTTATGTAAAGCTCTGCCAAGTGGGCATTGAGCACAGGCACAAAGTGCAGTTGGAGGAACTTTTTTGTGAGTTCAGAGAGAGACAGAATCACTAAGGATTATGTGAAGCTCTGCCAGGTGGGCATTGAGCAGGTGCAAGGAGTGCATAGGGGAAGGACTCTGCTGTGAGTTTGGAGAAGAAACAGAATCACTGAGGATTCTGAGAGCTCTTCCAGGTGGGCATTGAGCGGGTGTGTAGGTGCACAGAGGGACAGAACTGCTGGAAGTTCTGGGAGGAAGATACTCTGCCAAGAGGGCATAGAGACAGTGTGCAGACAGGCACAAAGGAGATAAGAGAACTCTTTGAGTTCTATAATTAGGGAAGAATCCAATGAAGGATATTTGCGGGGTTACTGAATACCCAGAAGCATTCAACAAGAGATTGCCGGAGTGAAGGATAGCCAAGAGGGCATCCAATATATTCTCCATTTGTGGGAGAGAAGAAAGAAAGACAAAATCCCTTAGGGGTCTGAGTGGTTGAGAAGCTCAGGAGGGACAGTGCTTTCACGCACAAAGTCGGGTTGTAAGGAGCGCAGAGACTGAAGAACTCTTTGGAGGAGTTCAGAGTACCCAAAGCTCAGGAGGGTCGACGTTTTATACGTGCAGCAAAGCTCAAGGTGAAGGAGTTCGCAGAGAGAAGAGAAGCAAAGGTCGAGGCCTTTGAGAACCGGAAATTCTTCCAAGTCTGGGAGGAAGTAAGTGCACAGAAGCTTAGGAGGAGCAATGACAGTCATCGGATCGGCGGAGAAGGAGATCTAGACCGTTGGTTTACACGTCCAGGAAGGCGTCAAGAGAAGCGCACAGAAGGGGAGATCGACAGTCGTTGGATCTCATACAGAAATCCCGCCAACCGTTGGATCGGGAGAAGATGATCAGATTTTAGCCTCTGGAGGAGCGCACAAGAAGGACGGATTTGAACCATCAGATCTTGAACAGATACCCGTCAGCCGTCGGATCGAACAGGAGCTGCACGAGGGTTACCATCGGGATTTCAGCCATCGTGAAATCGGGAGTCACGAGGACAAGAAAGTCGAGACACTTCAAGTGTCGAAACGCCGGAAAGATCTGGACCGTCCGTTGGTGGAGACACGTGGCGAAGATCGAGGCATCAGGAGTCGGGATATCGGCATTCCCGTGGACAAGAGATCGGGGAATTCCATAGTGAAAACCCCGGCATAATCTAAGCCGTCCGCTTGGGGAGATAGGTGTCAAAAATCCGAAGAGAGTTGGGATATTCGACATCGGAAAGTCGGAGTTCCTAATGTCGAAAGAGTTGGAACATCACAAGTCTCGAAATCCCAGAGAAATTGGGACCGTCCAGTAGAGGAGGACGCGTGGCAGAAATCGACGCCATCGGGGAAAGTCCCAACAGGAAGTGGTTGATCGGCGTTTGGGTCATCGGGATATCGGGAATCCTAGTGACAAGGTGTTTTTGCATTTTGAAATCGCGAAGTCCGAAACCCCGATAAGTGGGAGCCAGCTGTCAGCATAGCGAGAAGTCGGGATTTGGAGGATCGAGAATCCCGTGAGCAATTGCATTTTGGCATTGAAAACCCCGAAACCTCGACGAGGGGACTGCGGTCACGGGGATAGTGGTCATATGGGCCAGGAGCCTAGCCAAGAGGGCTAACACGTAAAGGGCGCGTCAGGATTCGAGGGATCGCGAATCCTGAGGATGATTGCATTTCAACATTGGAAAGCTCGAAACCCCGATGGGGGACAAGGCTGCAGTCTTGTGAGATAAGGGTCACGTGGACCAAGAGTTTAGCTTGGAGGGCTAACGGGAATTGGAGAGCGTTGGGAAATTAGAACCCAAAACCCCGACAGAAAGACATAAGGCTGCGGTCTTATGGAGAGCGGTCATATGGACCAGAGGACATAGCCAGGAGGGTTTAAAGCCGGAAGAGAGCTCATCGGTGATCGGGGATTCAAGAGTACATGAACTCTTGACTTCAAAAAGTTCAAAAACCCCGAAAACCTAAAATTAAGATCAGGCGAAGAGTGTGGTCATGTGCAGAAGGTCGTGTGGGAAAAGAAAGGACCTATGGATCGGGTTTTTAGCAGAGATTCCATTGGGAGTCCAAGGAGTCGCTTCAGCTCAGAAGGAATTTGAACGATCCTTAAAGACCGGGAGGTCAGACGCAGAGACCCTGCGGGGTATGTAGGAGCGTCGCGCACCATCATATACATAGTTAAATCCTCAAGAGGGAAACATATACAGGGCAAAGGGAAAGCTCAATGCTCTCACAACTATGTACAATGAGGATGGAGTCTTTTCTTTTATGGTAGATGCTTCCATGCTAATTGCTTAAGCTACAACTCAACTAGATTTGTCTAAAATACAGAGATTCTCAAAGTTAAGCTTACTTAAACTTGGAATCCATCAATGCATGGATAAATCAAGAAAGGTTAATAAAAAATCAACCTTATCTTAATAACTTCAATGCCTTATTTTGAAAATTACAAAACTATTTATTATGCATAATTTTTTAATTAAATGTTAACAAATAACCAAATAATGGAAAAAATAATTATGTTAAAGAATCAAAAGATTAAGTAAATTAGAAAACTAATATCCCAAAAAAGACATTATGTCGTAAAACACCATGAAATGACATAATGTCTTGTACAATCTTAGCCATTGTTATAAACCCATATATTAAAAATTAGGTTTAACTAATCTTACTTGTTATAGAGTCTCAAGAAAATATTACCCATTGTATGATTACCTTCATATTACTCATTGTAGGTTTACCTTTATAAACTGCAACTTTACATTACCCTTTATATTACCCATTGTAGGTTTACCTGTATAAAGTGTAATCATGTATAGTATCTTAGCTTCATGTATGAAGTTAAGTGTAGGTGGATACTTTATACCATATGATCTTTGTCTAACCTCAACAATGATTGAGCAAGGGGGATATTGGGTATCTTGGGATACTATAGATACTACAGGGAGTTGAAAGTGCTCTTTTGATCTTGGAGTAAGACTTAAAAAAGTTAGTCTTTTTAAGCGTCCAAAACTTAAAGATATATGACAAAAATGAAACTCCACCTCTTACAAATCACCAACAAATTATTTACATAGTTTTTCTTAAATAATAATAATAAATTAACATACATTTACATATAACAATTTATTATAATAAACAAATCAATTATGCTAAATTTTAACCACATTTTAATATACACTTATAATAATATAATGACAAATACAATCTTGTTATGAAAGTAACATCTAAGTTGTTTTGAGTAGTTGACTCCAAATAATTATTAAGTTTTTTTTAACTCTTATTGTTGGAAGATTGACACTTTAAGTTACACTGGGATGTATTCAATTATTAAAACGATTTTATATCATATTCCAAAACAAATTATTTACACTAACCTTAACATTTCTATTAAATTATTTGATTTTTCTTTTAATCAAAAAGGATTGTAGATTATTTTCACGTATTCATTTAGGCTAGCAATATCCATCATGTTAGGTAGCATTCAATGCTAAGACAAAGGGTATATACAATGTCGGATCACCTTGATATATATGTTGGGATATATTGAATGGTGTTTATACCAATTGTCGCAACATTATTGATCGTCATTCTAAATAACCAGCCTCGTGCACAACATTCAATGTTGTGGTAGCAGGTATATACACAGTCGAATCACCTTGATATATACATTGGGATATATCTGACGGTGTATATAACAATTGCTATAGCATTGAACGTTGAACAGCAGGTTGGTTATTGCTCTGGAATAACCAGCCTCCTGGGCCGCATTCAATGCCGAGGTAGTTGGTATATACAGTGTCGGATCACCTTGATATATATGTTGGGATATATTCGATGGTGTTTATACCAGTTGTCGCAACATTGAATGATGCACAGCAGGTTGGTTATTGCTCGTCATTCTAAATAACCAGCCTGCTGCACAACATTCAATGTTGTGGCAGTTGGTATATACACAGTCGAATCACCTTGATATATACATTGGGATATGTCCGATGGTGTATATAACAATTGTTGCAGCATTGAATGTTGAGCAGCAAGTTAGTTATTGCTCTAGAATAACCAACCTGCTGGGCCACATTCAATGTTGAGGCAATTGGTGTATAGAGTGTCGGATCACCTTGATATATATGTTGGGATATATTCGATGGTGTTTATACAAATTGCCGCAACATTGAATGATGCACAGCAGGTTGGTTATTGCTCGTCATTATAAATAACCAGCCTGCTGCACAACATTCAATGTTGTGGCAGCCGGTATGTACACGGTCGGATCACCTTGATATATAAATTGGGATATATTCGATGGTGTATATAACAATTGTTGCAGCATTGAACGTTGAGCAGCAGGTTGGTTATTGCTCTGGAATAATCAGCGCACTGGGTCGCATTCAATGTTGAGGCAGTTGGTATATACACTGTCGGATCACCTTGATATATATGTTGGGATATATTCGATGGTGTTTATACTAGTTGCCGCAACATTGAAGGATGTTCAGCAGGTTGGTTATTGCTAGTCATTCTAAATAACTAGCCTGCTACACAACATTCAATGTTGTGGCAGCTAGTATATACACGGTCGGATCACCTTGATATATACATTGGAATATATCCTATGGTGTATATAACAATTGTTGCGGCATTGAACGTTGAGCAGCAGGTTGGTTATTGCTCTGGAATAACCAGCTTGTTGGGCCGCATTCAATGTTGAGGCAGTTGTTATATACATTGTCGGATCACCTTGATATATATGTTGGGATATATTCGATGATGTACCAGTTGCCACAACATTGAATGACGCGCAGCAGGTTGGTTATTGCTCGTCATTCTAAATAACCAACCTGCTGCACAACATTCAATGTTGTGGCAGCTGATATATACACAGTCAAATCACCTTGATATATACATTGGGATATATTCGATGGTGTATATAACAATTGTTGCAGCATTGAATGATGATGTTTATATCAGTTGCCGGAACATTGAATGATGCACAACAGATTAGTTATTGCTCGTCATTCTAAATAATCAGCGTGTTGCACAACATTCAATGTTGTGACAATTGGTATATACACAGTCGGATCACCTTGATATATACACTGGGATATATCCGATGGTGTATATAACAATTGCTGCAGCATTGAACGCTGAGCAGCAAGTTGGTTATTGCTATGGAAGGATTGGCAGAGCCAACTCATATCTCTCAAGGCCATGTAAATCATGGCCAACAATAACCAACCTACTATGTAGCATTCAATGTTCGAACAACTGACATATACATCATCGGATATATCCCAGCGTATTCTGAAAACCCCGACAAAAATGTTTTATATTACTGCATTTGGACAAAATCGTTCGCGTTTGTGCATGCCTGCCGCGACTTGCTTTTGATCGGAATATCTGCTGCACGAAATGAGTAGACATAAAGCCTCTACCCAACGGTGGCCAATCGAATCGAGGCGTGTCCATATCTCTGGTCTGCAACAACAGTTACGTACTCATACATTACTGGAAAATATGAGGCACTCGTACATGCCAAATCCGTTTCAAGATCCCATGTAACTCTGGGAACACCCACGGACAGAACACGGCCATGGTTTATATTTCGAGGTTCTGCTCAACAACAGTGGATGGTGATGTCAGTAAGCATTGGAAGAAAGGAGTGGGTTAATTTAAGAGCAAATTTTTTTTTAGATTTATTTTTTTGGCAAGTTTTTCAGCAGTGTAGTTAGGCCGAAAGGCTTACACCTATTGACAATGGGTACAATTAATGATCTTTTAACCTTATTTAACCTTAAACTCTAATCTGATGGCTATGCATTGAAGATGCTGGCATATTCTTAGTTGTCCTCTAGAATCAATGGATCAGATTTATTGTTCATAACTTTCTTGCATTTATCAAGGCATCCTTTAACATGTTTACTTTTTAACATTTACCTAATCACATTAAAAAATCACTGTAAGGATATGTAATTGTCACGTTCCATTTATCAACCTAATGCAGCGAAACTTTTCATATTACCACAGAGGGATTACCACAAACGTTTTATATTGGAAACACATGTTCTGAGTATATTGGGGGCACGCGTTCTCAACTGTTCCCACGAGTTAGCGGTTATGCTAGTTTTAAATTTTCAACCAATTTAAAATTCTAATTGATTTTTTGAGTATCTCGATTGACTTAAAATGAGGCAAAATCCCTAGGATAAAATTCTGAAATGCATGAAATTAGCTTATTCCCCATAAGAAATAAGAGCTTATACATATATTAAACATTTAAATTTTAGAATAAAGATCATGCATCTTGCAATTTTGCATTAAATGAGATATATTTTCAAAAAGTGTAGTTTTGAATGATACTTATATTTTCAAAAACTTATGTTAAGATTTGGATTTTTTTTGTTTAAAGTTTTGATTGCTTTTATTAAAATTGGGTTAAAAGTTAAAAAGAATTATTGTAATTTTAAAATTAATTATTTACATTGAATAATTCCAGTTTAATAAGGGTGTTTCGGGATGTTGAATTATTTAAAAATTCAAAAACATAATTTTAATCTAAAAAATTGCAATTTAATTGAAAATTATATAATTTATTTTAAAAAATATTATTAAAAAAATCCAAATCATACAATGTTTTAACTATTTTTTTCTCGAAAGTTAAGTCTCCCTGGTGTAGAGTAGTGGCTGAGAAAATGAAAACACTCCATAAATGAAATCACCTATTGAAACCTGATTCTAAACCTTTGGGGACACCTAAAATCAAGAATATTTACTTTAAAAAATGACTTCTTCTTAAAATCCAAGCCCAATAAAATTGTATATATTTGAAAATACAATCCAAGTTTACTGTAGTGCTTACTCCGTCATTTTAGTTCCATGGAGTGCTTACTTACTGCGTCATTTTAGTTCCAAACAATTTTAATTGGAATTAATTGGAATGATAAAAATACCACTGTCTCCCTATCAATCTATTCTCTGTCAGAGGTTATCACGGGCTATGACCGCACTAAAATTTGTTACAAAGCCTTAATAATTACTCCCAAACACGCTCTGACCTGAGTGTCCTAATTGTCACCTCTCACACATGGACGGAATTTGGAAAGTGCTTTTCAGTTTCAACTTTTTTTAGGCTAGTAATAACTAGCATGTTAAGCAGTATTCAATGTTTTAGCAATTAAACCAGTTTGCAACATTAAATGTTAGACAACATTCAATATTAGGTAGCAGACTCATTATTGCTTTTCCTGTATATACCACCTCTCACAGTATTGAATGTTGTCTAACAAATTGCTTGTTGTATATTGTTGGCCATCATTTTAACGTTTTAACCATAAAACTGAAACTTATATTATGATTTCACACTAGTTAATATCATGATTTCACATATATTCTTATTCTTCTGGACAGTGAGTTAATGTCTTGTGCCATATTTGAAAGCCAAACTGTCCCACCTATATTCTTATTCTTGACAGTGAGTTAATGTCTTGAGCCATATTTGAAAGTCAAAATGCCCCACTGTCAGCAATTTGTCTGTCAAATTCCAGCCTGTTTAATAGAATGACACCACTACTGCTGATTTCCTTTACCACTTAGCAATTTTTGCCAATTTATATACTGGAGAAGGATTATTGTAAGTCATAGAATACCTTCTCAATTTTTGTTTTCTGGTTTTTATGATTTTAGAGTTCTTTTTTACTGTGTTGCAATATCCACTATTGATAATAACTGCACAAGAGATTTTAGGGTTTTCTAAATTGATTCAAATAATTGAAACTGCAAATTTAACAATA
>ML786639.1:1176297-1214839 GCA_009831015.1 Picea engelmannii | reverse complement strand
TGTGTAGCAGCTTCCGTGTTTCAGCATCAGCTCAACAGCGGCTTTGGGCAGTTCTGTGTTTCAGCATCGGCCTTGAATACTATTCTGCAAATATAGATACTTATGCACTTCTAATCAATGGTTAGGTTCAAAATTAATGTAAATTATTATGTAAAACGGATTAAGCATATAATAATGAGAAAGGACGTTGTGTACCTTGGAATGATCAGGTGAAATGATAGTATAAGTCAAAATACAGGTGATGAAGGGTATAATAATGGCAAAAAGTATGGGCAAAAAGGGTACAATATGTGGTCCTAACAGATGGTTGCCATGTTTATTTCATCCTGAATTTCATACTTCAGGCCATTCATATACCTGGCCACCTTTTCGTCATTTCTTTCACGATGACCTGTCCTGATATTCAACCTATAAAATTCCTCAGTATACTCCTTTACTGTCATCAGCTTCTGTCTTAGGTTCTGCATCCTCCTGAACAGAGAAATTTGATAATCCCTGGGAATGAATTTTTCCTTCATCTTTGCAATCATCTTGTCCCAGCTCTTTATTTTCGGCTTGCCTTGGCAACGCCTGTGAGCTTGTAGTTCATCCCAACACAAGGCTGCATGTCCTTTTAATCTTGTGACGGCATGCCTGACCTTCTTATCCTCTTCGATATCTTCATAATCGAAGTAAGTGTCTAGAGATCTAATCCAATCTAGCATCTCTTCCACATCCAGATTTCCCTCATAAACTGGAATATCCATCCTTACCTTTGTACTCATCCTTGCAACAACTTTAAGTAAGCGTTCACTCGCTGCATCTTCCGTGGGGATTTCTTCTCCTCTGTGTCCAGCATCCTCTTCATCTTTAGATTCACTGATATCTCCTACATCAGCTTTGTGCCTTCGTGATGTCTCCATATCCTCCATTCTGGCACGAAGATTTCGTATTTCTCTCTCCATGTCTGGATTCTTCACTTGCCTACCTCTTTCTATGGAAAATTCCCTTTCCTCCTCTGGATCGGGTGATTGTCTACCACTTCTCCTTGGTGGCATGGTGAACTCTCCTTGTCCTCTGCTACAGAAAGTAAAGAAGCTTTTCTAAGCTCTGATACCACTTGACGCAGAGCACTCCACCCAGAGCACGTCCACTCACAGGACCCTATTGGGAATTTTCCTTACGCACAACAACACTCCAAGTGATCTCCCTTAGTGATCGATAAATCGGAACTCGCAGCTTCGCAAGCTCACTGTTTACCACTGGGCTCTCGGATCCCGAGACCCGATGGCCAGTCAGTACTAATTTCTTCCCGTACCTATCGGGACTTCTGCCCTATCGTGAATTCGCAACTTGCGATGACTTGCACTTTGAATCGACGACTCCCGATACCCAATGCGCACGTGTGAATTGACCCTTCCACACCTCGTCACTTCTATCTAGACTTTGAGATTTGCGGGATCGCGAATCCTGATGACAAAGGTTTCGGGACTTGCCTATTCCCGATCCCCGATTGGGTGACACCTGTCCTCCACTAACTCTGGCTGTGGCCCACACGACCCTTCCGTCGAGATATCGCGGATCGTGATTCTGGGCGGCGAGATTTCTTTACTCTTGAAAACCCCGATTTTTCAAACCCCGACTCCTCGGGATCTCCCGACATGCGTCTCGAACAATGGGCAGTTCTGATCTCGTCGGAATATTGTGCTTCGCGACTTCACAGCTTCTGTTGTCAAGATCACGGGCTTCAACCTACTAAACCCCGATACATGATACCATGTGCAGATCCGACGGTTCTCCTACGATCCAGATTCAATGGATATTCTTCTTCTCGCTCCTCGCGTCTTCGTGACTTGGAGTACCCAATGCTTGGGCTCCCACCCTGCGAAC
The DNA here is from genome assembly GCA_009831015.1 of Picea engelmannii. Taxonomy (NCBI): domain Eukaryota; kingdom Viridiplantae; phylum Streptophyta; class Pinopsida; order Pinales; family Pinaceae; genus Picea; species Picea engelmannii. The sequence goes on along the minus strand of ML786639.1, from coordinate 1,212,970 downwards.
TCCCGAGTTCGCGAGATCTCTCGACCTCTGCCACCTGTCCTTTGCAAATGGATGGCTCCTAGTCCTCTTGCCAATTCGTCGCTTCGTGTCCTCGCGTCCTCATGACCCTTGACACCATGTTCTCAGCCCTTCCGCTCATGATATCCCGACATGCGATGTGCCACCTATCCACTTGCCAACTCCTATGGTCGCACACCATTCTCGGAGTAGCCGAGATATCGCGTATCGTAATATCGTGATTCCTGTTACCAAGCTTTGCACACTTTTCTCACGAGGTCCCGATAGGCGATCTCGTGAATAATCCAACGGCCCTGACTGACTTGGATCAACGGTTCTGCCCTCCTGAGCTTTGAATCCTTTCCACACTTGCGCTATAACTACCTCGCGCCTCTGAAAGATCTAACGGCTCTCGGAACATTGTGAAATATCCTCCAAAGATTTCATCCATCCATTCTCCTTTTGAGGATTATGTGAAATGAAATAAGTGCCTCTCCATGAGACTCCTTCGCCGCTTCAACAACCTGCGACGTTTCTTGCAACTTCAAGTCGCACTTATCTACACTGATCTTCAGCGACTCAGAGGCCTACCCTTCCTGAGATTTTCTAAATTACTTCAACCTCAACGAGGTTCTTTGCACGCACTCCTTGCAGCAAACCTGCAAACACTTCAACTGTTCGAGCTTCCTTTGACTCTGTGCATGCCCGTAGAAGCAGTCCTCCAAAGATTCTGCTCAGATTCATGACTGAGGCTTCCTCCCTTAGCCTGCGCACTCCTTGCATGTCTCCAGCAACCCACGTTCACTTCTGAGCGAACGAGAACAAGAGTTAAACTGTCTGAGCTTCCATGAATGCACTCCTTGCGGATGTTTTTCACTGCACTCCTTGCAGATAATCCTTACTCAGATAGAGAAACAATTGAACCTCATTCCATCTCTCCTTCGGATTTCAGGTTGAAACATGAAACCACATGCACATCATCTCAAAACAAATACATAACAGAAAACAAATGTTCACGAGCATATTATCAACACACATACAGAGAGAACACAAAACCGTGAATCTGAATCAGTTCCTTCTATTAATTCAAGATCTATACATGGATGTCTTCTACAACTCTCTGCTATTCTCCTATGCTCTCCCTACTCTGAATTAAGCTGGCTAATGTTACCATGAGAAATGAGGGTGTCTATATCCGTTTTCCCTCCTGCGCTCTAAAACTATCTAATCTAATATTCAATTCTACCTACTTACATTAAATGCCTCCATCTACTTCAGAGAAGAGCGTATGGCTGGAGGTCTGATTACATTTTACCAAGGCACCTAAATTAAATGATCTCATTTATGTTTAGCGCATCAACTTCAAGGGAAAAATTTAAAAATTGGCGCTGGCACGTGCTCAGCTATCCTTTGTCTTCTGTGCTAGCTCGCTTGTCTCGGGAGATGCTCCTGCATCATACTCCCTCACTTGAAATTTTTCATGGACTCCTATCCATGAGCTCCTGCACGGTATGTCCATGCTTCCGTATCTCTGCTTCAGTCTGCCAGCTGGCATCTTCAACTGAATGGTCCTTCCACTTGACCAAATAGTCAAAATATTCTTTCCTTATGGTTTTCTTACCCACTCGTTTATTCATTATATGTTCCATCTGTGGCTTCTCTGCAACTGGCATCTGCTTCTGCCACTATATCTCTGGTTGATCATCACTTTCTGCTCCTGCTTCATTAGCTTTATATGGATATAAATCCCAAACATTAAATGTCATAGATATTCCGATCCCATCTGGTAACTCAATTTCATAAGCATTCTATCCTATTTTCTTCAAGACCTTGCATGGCCCAATTTTCTTCATTTTTAATTTATTATATGTTCCCCTCAAGAACCTTTCTTTCCTCAAATGTGCTAGAACTAGATCACCAACTTCAAACTGAATTTGTCTTCTACGTTGATCGGCTCTGCGCTTGTACTCCTGGCTTGATTTCAATAGCCGATCCTTCACCCTGGTGTGAAGTTATTTCATCACTTCAGTGAATTCTTTTGCACTAGTGCTGCTAGTCACAGTCTATTCTGAATCCCTCAATTCAGAAACTCCTCTCGTTTGCCTTCCATATACAATCTAAAATGGACTTCGGCATGTGCTCCTATTCACTGAATCATTGTATGCGAACTCTGCTTGCGGCAATACGCTATCCCAGCTGCTATGGTGCTCTGTCGCCAAGCTCCTCAACAAGTCTCCCAGACTTTTTTTGACCACTTCTGTTTGTCCATCCGTCTGAGGATGATAAGAAGAACTAAACATCAAATTAGTTCCTAGATTCTTACATAATGTCCTCCAGAAATTCCCTATGAATTTTGTGTCTCTGTCCAAAACTATGCTTTTCGGCAATCCATGAAGTCGAACGACCTCCTTGAAGAACAAATTTGCAATGTGAGTCACATCACTGGTCTTCTGGCATGGGATAAAATGTGCCATATTGGAAAACCTATCCACTACCACAAAGATGGAATCAACACCTCTTTGGGTCCTTGGCAACCCCAATATAAAATCCATGTTAATTTCATCCCACGGCTTGTTTGGTATGGGAAATGGCTGATAAAATCCTGCATTCTGCTTCCTACCCTTTGAATGCTGGAAAATTCTACATCTGTCAACAAACCTCTTGACCTATGACCGCATCCCTGGCCAAAAGTATGACTCGCTCAGCTTTGCAAATGTCTTCTCATGACCGAAGTGTCCGGCCAATCCCCCACTATGTATCTCTTTCAACAGATTCTCCCTCATGGAGCATGTTGGAATACACAACTGATTGCCCTTGGACAGCAACCCTTCTTGGATCACGTACTCTATCCACTGACTTCTATCTCTGAGAACTGGATTCTCAGCTGCTTCATACGCTTCCTTAAAGTCTGAATCATCTGCATACATGTCCTTAAGATCATCAAAGCCTAATGTCAGGACTTTGAACTCCTACAACAGCAAACACTTCGTGCTCAAAGCATCAACAACTTTATTAGCAGTACCAGAAATATGTTTTGTCACAAAAGTGAAATTTTGCATGTATTCAACCCATTTAACATGCCTCTGATTCAATTTTTCCTGTTGAGTCACGAATTGTAATGCATGGTTATCACTATATAAAATAAATTTCTTTGGAATCAAATAGTGTCTCCATTTCTTCAATGCCTGTATGATGTCATAGAATTCTTTATCATACGTGGAGTATTTTCTTTTGCCTCATTCAGCTTCTCGCTGAAATATGCAATCGGCCTGTCTTCCTGGCTCAAGACTGCTCCTATGGCAAACCCACTTGCATCACATTTTACCTGAAATATTTTCTGAAAATCCGGCAACACCAAAACCGGTTGCTCCGTAATCTTCTGCTTCAACAGATTGAAGCTCTTCTCAGCCTCTTCCGTCCAGTGAAAATATTTATGTCTTTTTTTCACTGTATCCATCATTGCTGCACTAATCCCGCTGAAATTTCTAATGAATTTTCGGTAGAAACTATCCAGTCCATGAAAAATCCTCACCTCAAATACGTTCCTCAGTGATGGCCAATTCTTGATTACCTCCACCTTATCTGGATCCATCCTCAATTCATTTGCAAATATAACAAACCCCAAATAAATGAGTTATGTCTTCATAAATGACGACTTCTTTATATTTATCAACAACTTCTCCTGTTATAGCTTCTTCATTACAATGGCCAAATGCTTCAAATGCTTAGCTTTTGTCTTGCTAAAAATCAATATGTCATCCAGGTACACGATGACAAATTTCCCAATGAACTCCTTCAGGACTTCATTCATCAACCTCATAAAGGTACTCGGTGCATTCATCAACCCAAATGGCATGACAAGCCATTCATACAAACCTTCATTTGTCTTGAATGTTTTTTTTCCATTCGTCACCTTCTCTCATACGAATCTAATGATATCCACTCTTCAAATCAACCTTTGAAAAAAATTCGGCTCCACTTAAATAGTCCATCAAGTCGTCCATCTGTGGCAATGGAAACTTTTACCTGATGGTTATATTGTTAATGGCTCTTGAATCAGTGCACATCCTCCAACCTTTGTCTTTCTTTGGACTGAGTACTATTGGAACAACACACGGACTCAAACTTTCCCTAACCAACCCTTTTTCCAACAACTCCTGGACCTGTCTTTTAACCTCTTCATTCTCTTGTGGCATCAATCTGTACGCGGATTTGTTTGGAAAACTAGCTCCTGGTATGAGGTATATATGATGACTCACACTTCTAATCGGTGGAAATGAATGAGGTAGTTCGTCCACTACAATATCAGCGAACTCTTCTAGCAGTTCCCGAACTTCTTCTGGAAAATCATCCACCCTTGTACTAGTCAGAACTATTCTTGGTTTTCTGACCACAAAGAATTGTGGATCCTCCTTTTTCTTAACTTCTGTAAGAAGTTCCTTCCCACTCATGAGAAGTACTGTGTTGTTTACCTCTGGATTCACCTCTTTATATTCAATTGGATACAACATATGAGTTCTCCCATTCCTCTCCAGGGTATATGTATTCATTCTCCCATCATGAATTACATTTCTATCATATTGCCATGGTCTGCCCAACAATAAATGATAGACATCCATAAGAATAACATCACATAAAATCATCTCATTATATCCTCCTATCTTAATGTCAACTAAGCACTATTTAGTGACATTTACCTGATGTCCCTTCTGTAGCCATGAAACTTTGTATGGACTCGGGTGATCAGTTGTCTCCAGCTCTAGCTTTTCTACCATCTCGATTGAAATGAGATTATCGATGCTTCCACTGTCCACGATGATCTTGCACACTCTATCCTTGGTCTTGCAAGTAGTCCTAACAAGACTGTTCCTCTGCGCTGAATTCTCCATCTCCTTCTCTGGCGTCAAAAGGACCTTCCGCATCACCAATGATCTTCCGCGTTCATCATATTCTGCCTCAACATCTTGCCTCTGTGCCTCGACGATGTGAGTCTCTCCAGTTTCTTTCTTTTTCTCTGGACACTCGAATGACTTCCGCCCATTTTTCCCACATGTGAAGCATGTGATTACTCCACCTCTTCCCCTTCCTCTACCTCTGGTACGAGGAAACCTATTATTATCATCATATCCTCCTCTCTGCTCAGTATGATGTTCTCTTTGCTCAGCATATCACCCTCACTGCGAACTTCCACCTCTCTCTGTTTGAGTCTGAGGTTTCTTCCAATCGTCCTTGGGCTTCTGGTATTTATCTTGGGCAACCGATTTTCCTTTGGGCTGACTCCTACCTTTGCCTCGCTGACCTTTCTTATGGCTCAGCTTCTCTTCAGCTTTCAAAGCCATTTGATAGGCATCCTCCACCGTTCGGATGGTTGCCATATTTATTTCATCCTGAATTTCATACTTCAGGCCATTCATATACCTGGCCACCTTTTCGTCATTGCTTTCACGATGACCTGCCATGATATTCAACCTGTAAAATTCCTTAGTATACTCCTTTACTGTCATCATCTTCTGTCTCAGGTTCTGCATCCTCTTGAACAGAGAAATTTGATAATCCCTAGGAATGAATTTTTCCTTCATCTTTGCAATCATCCTGTCCCAGCTCTTAATTTTCGGCTTGCCTTGGCAACGCCTGTCAGCTTGTAGTTCATCCCACCATAAGGCTGCATGTCCTTTTAATCTTGTGACGACATGCCTAACCTTATTATCCTCTTCGATTTCTTCATAATCGAAGTAAGTGTCTAGAGCTCTAATCCAATCTAGCAGCTCTTCCGCATCCAGATTTCCCTCATAAACTGGAATGTCCATCCTTACCTTTGTACTCATCCTTGCAATAGCTTTAAGTAAGCGTTCACTCACTGCATCTTCTGCTGGGATTTATTCTCCTCCATGTCCAACATCCTCTTCATCTTTAGATTCAGTGATATCTCCTACATCATCTTTGCGCCTTCCTTATGTCTCCATGTCCTCCATTCTGGCACGAATATTTGTATTTCTCTCTCCATGTCTGGATTCTTCCCTTGCCTACCTCTTTCTCTGGAAAATTCCCTTTCCTCCTCTAGATCGGGTGATTGTCTACCCCTTCTCCTTGGTGACCTGGTGAACTCTCCTTGTCCTCTCCTACAGAAATAAAAGAAGCTTTTCTAAGCTCTGATACCACTTGACGTAGGGCACGCCACCCAGGGCATGTCCACTCACAGGACCCTCCTCTCTTGGCCCGAAGAACTCAAATGTTCCTCTAATTCCCTATCAAGAATTTTCCTTACCCATAGAAACACTCCAAGTGATCTCCCTTGGTGATCGGGAAATCGGAACTCACAGCTTCGCAAGCTCACTGTTTACCACTGGGCTCTAGGATCCTTGAGACTCGATGGCCAGTCAATGCTGATTTCTTCCCGTACCTATCGGGACTTCTTCCCTATCATGAATTCTCAACTCGCGATGTCATACGCTTTGAATCGCCGACTCCCGATACCCGATGCGCACGTGTGAATTGACCCTTCTACACCTCGTCACTTCTATCGGGACTTCGAGATTCTCGGGATTGCGAATGTTGATGACAAAGGTTTTCGAACTTGCCTTTCCCCAATCCCCGATTAGGTGACAGCTTTCCTCCACTAACTCTGGATGTGGCCCACACGACCCTTCCGTCGGGATATCGCGAATCGCAATTCCGGGCAGCAATATTTCTTTACTCTCGAAAACCCCGATTTTCTGAACCCCGACTCCTCGGGATCTCCCGACACACGTATCGAACAATGGGCGGTTATGATCTCATCGGAATATCGTGCTTCGCGACTTTGCAGCTTCTATTGTCAAGATCATGGCCTTCAACCTACGAAACCCCGATACATGATCCCACGTGCAGATCCGACGGTTCTCCTATGATCCATATCCAACGACTATTATTCTTCTCTCTCCTCGCGTCTTCGTGAATTGGAGTACCCAATCCTTGGGATCTCACCCTGCGAACTCCCGAGTTCACGAGATCTCTCGATCTCTGCCACCTGTCCTTTGCAGATGGATGGCTCCTAGTCCTCTCACCACTTCGCCGCTTCGTGTCCTCACGTCCTCATGACCCTTGACACCAAATTCTCAGCCCTTCCTCTCACGAGATCCCGACATGCGATGTGCCACATGTCCACTTTCCAACTCTTGTGGTCCCACACCGTTCTCGGAGTAGCCGAGATATCGCGTATCGTAATATCGCGATTCCTGTTACCAAGCTTTGGACACTTTTCTCACGAGGTCCCGATAGGTGATCTCGTGAATAATCCAACGGCCCTGACCGACTTGGATCAACGGTTCTGCCCTCTTGAGCTTTGAATCCTTTCCACACTTGCACTGTAACTACCTCGTGCCTCTGAAAGATCTAACGGCTCTCGAAACTTCGTGAAATATCCTCCAAAGATTTCGTCTGTCCGTTCTCCTTTTGAGGATTCTGCGAAATGAAATAAGTGGCTCTCCACGAGACTCCTTCGCCGCTTCACCAACCTGCAACGTTTCTTGAAACTTCAAGTCGCACTTATCTACACTGATATTCAGCGACTCAGAGGCCTACCCTTCCTGAGATTTTCTAAATTACTTCAACCTCAACGAGGTTCTTTGAACGCACTCCTTACGGAAAACCTGCAAACACTTCAACTGTTTGAGCTATCTTTAACTCTACGCATGCCCGTAGAAGCAGTCCTCCAAAGCTTCTGCTCAGATTCACGACTGAGGCTTCCTCCCTTAGCCTGCACACTCCTTGCACGGCTCTAGAAACCCACGTTCACTTCTGAGCGAACGAGAACAAGAGTTAAACTGTCTGAGCTTCCATCAATGCACTCCTTGCGGATGTTTTTGACTGCACTCCTTGCAGATAATCCTTACTCAGATAGAGAAACAATTGAACCTCATTCCATCTCTCCTTCGGATTTCAGGTTGAAACATGAAACCACATGCACATCATCTCAAAAAAAATACATAACAGGAAACAAACGTTCACGAGCATATTATCAACACACATATAGAGAGAACACAAAACCGTGAATCTGAATCAGTTCCTTCTATTAATTCAAGATCTATACATGGATGTCTTCTACAACTCTATGCTATTCTCCTATGCTCTCCCTACTCTGAATTATGCTGGCTAATGTTACCATGAGAAATGAGGGTGTCTATATCTGTTTTCCCTCATGCGCTCTAAAACTGTCTAATCTAATATTCAATTCTACCTACTTACATTAAATGCCTCCATCTACTTCAGATAAGAGCGTATGGCTCGAGGTCTGATTACATTTTACCAAGGCGCCTAAATTAAATGATCTCATTTATGTTTAGCGCATCAACTTCAAGGGAAAAATTGAAAAATTGGCGTTGGCGTGTGCTCAGCTATCCTTTGTCTTCTATTTTGGCTCGCTTGTCTCGGGAGATGCTCCTGCATCACCTCATCACCTTCTCTCATCCTTATATGGTGATATCCACTTTTTAAATCTATTTTTGAAAAAAAAATTGCTCCACTCAAGCAATCCATTAAGTCATCCATCCTTGGAAAATGAAATATGTACCTGATGGTGATATTTTTTATAACTCTTGAGTCTGTACACATTCTCCATCCTCCATCCTTCTTCGGACTTAACATAGTTGGTATTTCACATGGACTCAATATTTCTTTGACCAAACCCTTGTCTAATAAATCTTGGACTTGTCTCTTTACCTCCTCATTCTCTTGGGGTGTCAATATATATGTTGTTTTCTTTGGTAGACTTTCTCCTAGTATTAGATCAATGTGATGGTTGATACTTATGATAGGTGGTAATGAGTTTGGCAACTCATCCACTACTATGTCAGTGAAATTCTCCAACAAATCCTTAACTTCTTGAGGCAGATCATCCATAGAAGTACTTGTAAGGATGACTCTAGGTTTCCTCACCATAGAAAATTGCATCTCCTGTTCCTTCTTAACTTCTCTCAAGAGTTGCTTCCCACTCATGAGAAGTATACTTCTGTTGGCTTCTTCCTTGACTTTCTTCTCCTCAATTGGTAGCAACATGTGTTTCCTACCATTCTTCTCCAAAGTATAAGTATTTTTTCTCCCATCATGAATGACATTCCTATCAAACTTCCATGGTATCCCTAACAAAAAATGACATACATACATGGGAATCACATCACACAGAATTTCATCTCTATATCCTCCTGTTTTAAATTCAACAAGGCATTGTTTGGTTACTATTACCTGATGACCTTTCTGCAACCATGAGACTTTATACAACTTCATATGTGCAATCGTATCCAACTCCAATTTCTCCACCATTTATATGGATACTAAATTATCAGTGCTCCCACTGTCAATTATCACTTTTCATACTCTATATTTAGTCTTGCAAGAAGTCCTAAACAAATTGTTCCTCTGGACTGACCTTTCAACCTCTAGCTCTGGTTTCAAGAGAAACTTCTTCAACATCAGGGATCTTTCATCTTTCGCACCTTCTACTTCAACATTCATCTTCTGCACATCCTATATGTGAGGTTCACCTCCTTCTTTCTTTCTCTCGGGGCATTCCAAATACATGTGTCATGTATTTCCACATGCATAACACCTTACCTCTCCTCCTTTGCCTTTTCCTCTTCCTCTAGGAAAGTAATTTCTTCCACCATTCTGTCTCCCTCAGGAACTTCTTCCTCTTTCTGAGTGATTATGTGGTTTTTCAGTCTCACCCTTGGGATTATGTGCCTTGTCCTAGGAAATTCCTTTACCTTTGTTTGGACTTCTTCCTCTACTTCACTAGTTATTTTTCCTGGCCAACTTCTCTTCTACCTTCAGAGAAATATGATAAGCATCCTCCACTGTCCTCACTGTCATCATGTTGATTTCATCCTAGATCTCATACCTCAGGCCATTTATATACCTTGAAACTTTCTCATCATCTTTCTCCCTATGTCCAATCTTGATGTTCATCCTGTAAAACTCCTCTGTGTACTCTTTCATTGTCAATCCCTTATGTCTCAGGTTCTACAATTTCCTGAACAAATTTATCTGATAATATTTGGGTATGAACTTAGCCTTCAACTTGGCTACCATTATGTCCCAACTCTTAATCTTTTTCTTACCTTTGCTTTGTCTATTAGCCTGCAATTCATCCCACCATATAACTCCATGTCCTTTTAATCTGGTGACAGAATGTCTCACCTTCTTCTCCTCATTGATGTCTTCATATTCGAAATATTTATCCATTGCTTGCATCCAATAAATCAATTCTTCAACATCTATATTTCCTTCATACATCGGGATGTCTATATTTTCTCTAGCTCCCAATTTGACAACCGATCTCAGTAAGTGTTCCTCGGCAACATATTCCCCTACAACTTCTTCAACTTCTATTTCTTCACTTTCTGCGTCACTGAAGTCTCCAACATCATGTTCTCTCCTTTGTGTTGTCTCCATAGCATCAAACCTTGCGCGAAGTTCTCTCATTTCTCTTTCTACAACTCAATTTTCTACATGCGGCTTTGCATGTCTTCTAGGTAGCATTGTGTTGACCTTTTCTCCACTTACACAGAGTAAACTTGAGCTCCTTACACTCTGATAACACTTGACTCAAACCCTCCTCCTCTCCTCGAGGTTGCACAACCTCCCAGTCAAGGATATTTAAGTACTTGAGTTGTATTATCTCTTTGGGCCTTCAACATAACCTGAATGATTAACACACAGGTCCCCTTGATGTTACTTGCAGGTTCATGTTACCCGCAACCCTGCTCTCTAGCCCTTTTGGAAACACCAATATTACGAGTGCTAGCCCTGCGCTAGATTCTTTTTCCTATGTGACCACGGGTTGTGACCGTGAGTCAGCTCTTCATAACTTTGGGATTCATTAATATCACAACCTCTAAATTCGTGGATCTCTGTTGCGTGTCCACCTAGATCCAATGTTCGAATTATGCTTTGGGTTTCGTGTGTTCGCGGATACTTTTCCAACTCTACATGCAACATCTCCGAACCTCTATCTCCTGAATTTTCTAATCAGTTGCCACATGCCTCTTCGTAGCCAACAGTTAGGATCCCTTCATGACTTCATAGATTTGCGAGAGTGGTTATCTACTTGGTGAAAATTCTCTGAAGTTGTTCTTTGTAAACCCACTTATCCATTTCCACGTCTCCACCTTCCATCCAATGGTTGGGATCTCTTCATATTTTTGGACTTCGACAGTTTTCACCCTTCTACACTATAAATCCTCTGAATCATGAATTTCCAAAGGAAATCACTGTTAACCACTATGCATCTTCTCACAAATTTGACAGTTTGAAATGACTCTACCTCTCCAGAATGGATCGTGACCACTCAACTTGAAAATTCTTAAAACTCCTCCTTTTTGAAGGATTTATCCCGCCCTCTTTTTTGGATCTTGTCCTTTCTTAGAGATTTGTACCCTTTGAAAGGTTTCTTCGACACTTAGTTGAAATTCAGATCTATGCATGCCTTGTAATAGATCTTTGCACACACTTCTGTGATTAATTTTTCGAACTACTCCTCCTGAGATTCTGAGTCAAACTATTCTGTCAATGCACGCCTCGCAAACGTTTTGCACTCCTTGCAAATAAATCTTCAAGGTATCTCTTCTGAGCAGCTAAGTTGAAACATACTATGTCAATGCACGCCTTGCAGACACTTTTCACTCCTTGCAAATAAAAGCTTCAAGTTATCTCTTCTGAGTGGTTGAGTCGAAACAGACTCTGTCAAGGCACTCCTTGCATAAGATCGTGAAGAGAAACAAGTGAATATTATCAAATATTTCATCGATTCATACATTCAACAATATAACTCATGAATTTATGATAACGAAAAATAACAAAGACCATAATATAAATAAAAATCCTACCATTTACTCAGATCGACAAGCAATAGAGACACATGCATTTGGGTCAATATTTCTCTGCTATATTCATATAAACCTACATGAGCTATGTCAACATTCAACAACTTCTAACTAAATTTCAACAACACCAATATTCAACTAATTCGTATCTACTATAATGTTCAACAAACCCATTTGGGCATACAACATTTCTACTTATACCAAAGGGCTCTTAGGGTTCCCTCCGACTACCTATCTTCTCGAAGTAAAATATAACTACCACTTAAGCACCATTTTGGTAGTCCCATATGATTTCGTTATTTAAACAAGAAACTACACTTTTTGTAGTTGCCTTCACCTCATCTTGTAAATATTATCATTTTGAGATGATTACTGGATTATAAAATATGTTCATTAATTCTTTGAAGTTTTCCTTTTCATTTTGTTTTCATGTTTGATTCATGACTGAAAGCATGAATCAAATATGAAAACTTAGCTTCATATTATGTTTTCTATACAAAGCATTCTTTTGAAAGATCATCATGCTTATATCCAGTCTAAATCTAACACTTGAATAACTTATCTTTGGAATGTTTTGGGTATTGATATAATTTTTATATTCTTAGATGGTCTTACATTTGGATTATGAGAATTTTGTTTTGATATATTTGAACTCGTTGCAAAAACTATGGTTGTGCTAGTCATGGAAATTAGTGCGCAACTTTTGTACCTTGTACTTAATCCATCTTGTTGGCACAGTGAATTAATAATCCTTTCATTATGGGTTATAGGTTTTCATGCTTTGTACGCAAGGTTTTCATTACCAGGAGTGGTCAAGCATCAAGAACAAACCCTTGATGTTCATACTATGATTGCAAAGAGGCTTTGTTTTGTTTGCTTCCATTTTATCCATTTGTATTTGTTTCTTTGGCTCCTACCATCCAAAAACATAATTGTTTTGAGTCGCCCCTTTTATAGTCCATTCATATTTGTAATGGCCCCTGTTGTTCGATTGGAGCCAAATGGTTTCCAGGAGCTTCTCTGCCACGATGATGCAATCGAATATTTAAGAGGTCAGGGTTGGGATGGCTTCATAAAAAGGTTCAAAGGTTATAACCTTTATGTGGCTAAGGAATTTGTGTAGAATTTCGATTGGTTTGTGAGTGAAGCCATAGGAATTCCATCCACCGACGCGAAATGGTTCAAAAACTCAAAGATTGAAGAAGTGCCATGGAGCCTCTTCATGACCTCTAGGAAAATCAATTGTTGCGAAAAAGGTATCCCTATTTCTTTGGTTAAATAAAGGTGGCATGGTATGTTGTTGATCCTCAAACAATTTGTGACCTGTGAAGGTCATTATGGTTTAGTTTTTCTCTATCATATATGACTACTTATGCATTTCATAGGTTTTCAATTAAATGTGCCCTACTATCTGTTGAGAAGCTTGTACAAAATTTCTAAAAGGTATAAGAGACACAACCTCGACTCTAGTATTTTTCACCACGGATTGATTAAAATTGTGTTGGTTCACCATTTGACAACCGTAGCTGATTGTTGGGATGGATTTTTAATAAGAAATGGTTTTGAGACAACCATTCCTGTAGAAACCTCTATTTTGGGTGAACACTGATAAGAAAATAGTTTGACATTCCAAATAACAATCCAGACTCTCTAAATAGAAGCCCTCGAGATGAGGCAATGCCCATTCATTCTTAACATGAGAAACAGGTTGTTGGTTTCGAGTTGAGTAACCTCCCTATGCATGAATTAGATGTTGGCCACAACGCCATTTTAAAACCCGACATCAAAAAATCCTACAATCAGACAAAACAAAAACACATGGCTCTAGGGCTTTAGAACAAAAGAGTTGGTCACCTTATTTCAAGAAAATTGAGGAATCAAACTCAACCTCATTTGAGCTCAATCGACCTGATCGAGGTCAATGAGGTCTCAGATCTTGAAATTGAAGACTTCCTATTTTTAGAAGACCTGGATTGTCAAAGATCTGATCCTTCTCAACCATACGACTTTGTTACTAATCTTCCACCATGTATCGAGGGTAAGTATTTGTTCATTGGTATTAGGCGTGGTCAAGGGCACATAACAAGTAATGTCAATACAACTAGGCTTGACTGTACACTTTCTCAACATATCGTTCCTCCTGTACAGTGTGAGTTTTGTCTACATTGGATTGAAAGATACTACACTAATATTCCCATCCTTCAATCTTGGATTAAAATACTCACAACTCAATGTGAGTCACTAGAACAGGAAAATCAGGACCTCAAAGTAAATGCAGAGAGGAAAGTTAAGGACCTTAAGACAACAGGGAACGTAATAATAAAAAACACAAACAATGTTAAATCCATAATAAATTCCGAGCTACCCTGATCCATCTTTGGTCATCTATTGTACTGGTAAAACAATTTTTTCTTATTACTTTCATGTTATCTATTTTGAATCAAATCAGTTGAAATTATTATTTGTTTCCTAAGATAAGAGTAGCTACATAATCTTTCGATTTTGTAGCCAAGTCATTTTCAAATAAAAAATTAGTAATTAGTTGTTAATAATTTATCTAACTTATTCTTGTTTCATTTTCAGGATATGGTATATCTTCATGTTGATCATCTGAGGGGAAACATGTTCGATTTTGCATTTAGATGATTAGTATTTCTTGCTTGTTGATTTTGTAAAAAAAAAAAACGTTTATTTTTAAAAAGAAACCAACTCAATTATGAGTGGTTGTAGGCCTTCTATTTTTGTAATATTTTGATCTTATGAGATCCTATCCTATCCTAGGAGATAGGAAAATAGGATTTCAAAACACTTTAAATACTCTTCTTTTTGTAAGTGAAGAGATCTTTTCCTGTAACACGTTATGTACAAATTATTTTCAAAACTTAATGGAACAACTTATAACAGTTCGGCGTTAGACCTATGTGATTGATGTCTCATTTATGTTTTGTCTTTATTTTTTTGGAATAGTAATGTGTTGTATAGCTTTAGTCTCTATGACATGTGATATTCCATCTTATTTGATGTTTTAATGTTGTCTCTAATTCCTGTTTCAATTAATCACCACTGTGATCATCATATAAATTGGCAGATTATGATTTTTCTCTAATGTTAGTTCATTGATAATATGAACATTTCACATTAAGATTTATATTACTATGATTGTTCATAATAATACGATCATTTTGTATACCTGTCTATTATTTTGTTCTCATATCTTGGCTGCCAAAAAACATTATGGAGTTTTTTTTAGAAGCATCACCATAAGCTTGTCAGAGATTTTTATTATAGGAAACAACTAGGGGATTTGACTGCACAGGAGATATAGACATGATATAAAATTCAGGTTAGCTTTATTTGATTTCTTTCATTTTGTGCATTAGTGAAACAGGAAAGTTTTAGTTTGGATTTGACCATTTGTACATCCTTGTTTCATAACTTAGTTAATTCAAGCTTTGTTAGATTTATATTTAGAAAATAGAAAACACAAAAATGTTCTTTCTTTATTTGCTTCTGAAAAAAAATTTATTTACATTGATTTTGCCAGCTTTTCATTAAAAATTTCAACCTGTAAATTATGTTCATAAGTGGTATGTTTATAGTTTCTTTTTCTGTTTAAATACATTTGTAAATAATTAGATTAAAGTTCATAGATTATTATAGTTTTAGCATTATATAGTTTTCCTCTTTTCTTTGTTTTAGGAACTTAGCTGGCTAACAGAGCCATTAAACCCATCAGAATAGGTTACATCAAACGGCTTGGGTTATTTAGACAACTCCGGACCAGATCTATTCTTCCAGTTGACGGTAGGTCAAATTTTCCCATCAACAAATGGCGCTAAAAGGATGGCATGATTTCAATTCATGGAACGTGGAGGTCGCAAGACTCCCCCCCACATACTCGCTCCCCTATCGTAACACGTAGTCACTCAGAAAACAACGTTACAATTGAAACAACAACTACCTCAAACAGGAACCCTAAGATTACCGTTGAATCGATAACACAAGCTCCTCAAGGGGCCAACGTTGAAGAAATTGTTCATCAGTCACTCATAAGGACACATAGTTCCTTAGCCCATATCAAACAACCTGGTAGGCCTTTTAATCAACCCTTATATTTATCGAATATCCAAGAAAAACTTCAAGGCACTAGTCTTCCTGACAACGTTTTAGGTGATAATAATAGCAATCTTAACCAAACACCTATCCTTGGAGAAGGAGGATCCAGTATTCCACCTTCTCCACCTGGTTCATCTCCATCCTCTTCAGAAAGAGAGTCATATGATGAAGGCAGTTCCTCATCTAAATAATATCAACCTTCGACACCACCACCACCCATAGAAAACCAAAACAATCCCGCTAGACCTTGGCTCGATCAAGATGTCGTGGTTGTACCTGTACCTCAACACCCATTACCAAAACACCCGGAGAAATGGATGCCTAAATTTGATCCATATTCTAAACAATCTTTTGAAGATCACATAAAGAATTTTATGTTGGCCATTAGACTCTGAAGTGTAGACCATGAAGATGTAGTATGAAAACTTTTTCCTTATACATTCAAGGGAAATGCCTCCATGTGGTATTCCACCCAACAACCCCAAACCATTCTCTTGGGACAAGTTTGAAACATGTTTCTTAGAGAAGTTTGGAGATGATAAATCTCCTGAAGTCTTGGTTATGGAGCTCTCCAGCCTAAAAATGAACCCTAAGGAGAAATTAAAAGATTTTAACTAGATATTGCTTATGTTAAAGAATCGAATTCCCACAGATTCAATGCCCACTGAAATTCTAATTGTTGCATATCACACCAAAGCTCTACACAACAACATAGAAATTTGGGTCAAAAGGTCTAAGAAGAACACATGACTGGAATCCTTTGAGGAGAAATCCAAATTGAAAAGGATATATTAATCTTAAAAGACAATCTCAATAGTAAAGCTGAAATAGTTTCATCCTCTAAAAAGAAAATAGAAATCCTTACTAGGCCTCCCCAAGCCAAAAGTCAACCTGAAACTTTAGACTTAGAAATCTTGCAGAAATATTTCCAAAAACTATCAAATAAAGTCATGGACTTGAAGAGATCAGCCGAGGAGGCATCCTCAAGAAAAGGAAGTTTTAAACCTCCATTCAGAAAACCATTTCCTCCCAATCGGCCAAATCCAACCACTGAAGGTCTCAATTTCAAAAGCTTGCAGTACGCTTTGTAGACTATTCTAGAAGCACATGATGATCTTGCCTCTGAACCTCCTAAAAGTTATGAAGACATAGCTGAGGAAGAAGCATTGGAAGAAGAATATTTATCCCCCAATATCTTCGGTCACTTCTCTGACAGTATTTTCCAAGCAAATTTTGAACCTGTCCACCCCTACAACACAAGAAGCAAAACACAGAACAAACCTTCTTCTGAAGAAAGTAATGATGTGCTTACAAATCAATCGAAGCAAGATGAAATTAAACAAAGTGTAGCAGCCCCTGTTTTAGAATATGATTTAATTGAAGATCTGAAAAAACTGAGGGCTAATATTTATGTTTTCGAGTTGTTGAAATTTCCCCTTATTCTGTAGAAAATGCTTCAAAGTATAGCAGAAAATAGTAAAAACAACAATCCTAGCAGCAAGAAAAATACAGAAATTGGTTCTAAAATAGACAAAAAGATCCCAACTAAAACGACATATGAACCTTCAGATAAAATGGATTTAGCTCAGAAAATTGTATCAAATGTAGATAAAATTGTTCCAGGGACAACAGCAAAAAAACAGTAGAATTTTTTTGTTAATGCTGGTAAAAATGTCTCGCATTTCTTATTAACTTTTGAAATTTTTAATAGTAACGTACATAATTGCATGGTAGATTCTAGCGCATCATCAAATGTGATTACTTTATTTTTTTGTCAAAAAATGAACGCAAAAGTTCAACCTTCTAATCTCAAAATCATTTATCTTCATCAGGCGAATGTTAAGGTAATCAGTGAACTTGAGAGTGTTCTGGTTAGGTTATCTTCTAATCTTAAGGTTCACCAAATGATTGACATCATTGTTGTTGACATCCCTGAAGTCTATGGTTTTTGTTTAATAAGGGACTGGTCCGAACAACTACATGGTTAGTTTGCCACAGATTGGTCTCATTTGTGGCTGCCATAAAATGGACAACTCAACAAAATTAGGATAAATCGTGAATATTATCTCAAGAACACCATGACAGATCTAAATGATGCAAATGAACCTTTTACCAAATCTACTAATTCATCTGAAATGCAAGGAATGAATACCTTCTTTGGTAACTTTATGACCGAAAGTTCCCCTATCACTAATCCATGGCAACAATCAGATATTATGACCTATACTCAGTCATTAGCTTTTCCAAGTGTGAAAAACACTACTGATGAATCTCATATATGGTCGTTGTACTTTGATGGATCCAAATCTAAAGAAGGATTCGGAGCAGGATGTGTACTCATAGATCCCGCAGGTAATAAGACTTTCATTGCTTGTCGATTAGAGTTCGAGTCCACTAATAACACCACCGAATACGAAGCATTTTTACAAGGGATTAGGAAGGCTTTGGATATGGACATACGAAATTTAATGGTATTTGGTGATTCAGAGATCGTGGTTAGGCAGGTAAGAAACTCCATACATTGCCTATCGCCACATCTGGAAATTTATCAAACTGAGGTATGGAGTTTAATGAAAAAACATTCATCATTTAACATAAATTCCATTCCTATACTAAGTAATTCGGAGGTCGATTTATTGGCTAATGTTGCTTCTAAACTATTTCCCGTAGAAGGTATTTCTTGTAATTCATTTTCGATTGAATTGTTGTTCAGGCCGTCGATCCCGGAAAACATCACCAATTGGATAGTGCTCGACGATGACTAGCAGATCATCAACTTCTTTCATATGGAGGACACCTTCCAAGGTGCAGTCATCGATGAAGGCACTCACGATGAAAACCTCCGCAACTTCACAGTAATATCAGATCCTAGATCTCTTGAAATGACGTCTGATATGGTAAACTCTATCCCTATATTTGTTGTAAGACTAGAGAGGTTTTATGACTTGCATGATAAGTTTAGAGGGTCATTTAATTGTGAAACAAACAGTTCTTCTTTGACTTATGAAATGGTAAATTTAGGGACTAAGGAAAATCCTCAGAATATTAATTTGGGAACGGGATGCTCTGAGCAAGAGCAATCTTCCTTTGTAAAATTGTTTAGAGAATTTAAAGATGTTTTTTCCTAGACGTATGATGATTTGAAAACTTTTGATCCTAATATCATAAAACATGTCATCCCCATGAAACCCCAGACCCAACCTTTTTAGCAGAAGCTAAGGAATATGCACCCTAAGTTGGAACCCGTTGTCAAGAAAGAGCAGAATAAATTACTAAATGCAAAGATAATTTTCCCGGTGAGACACACACAATGGGTCTTTAATATAGTTCTTGTAAGGAAGAAAAGTGGTGAAATTTGACTCTATGTCAACTTTCGTAACTTGAACCGAGTGTCTGATAAGGATAACTATCTTGTTCCTCCAATGGAACAGATCCTTCAACAGGTATCTGGTTCCGAAAGACTATCATTTTTAGATGGTTTTTCAGGATACAACCAGGTCCTCATGTCTCCCCCAGATACACTCAAGACCACTTTTTGTACCCCATGGGGGACTTATGCCTACAGGAAGATGACTTTTTGGCTTATAAACTTCGGGGCCACTTTCCAGAGAGAAATGGACAATGCTTTTCATGGTCTTGTAAATCAATCAGTAGTGGTCTATCTTGATGATGTTACCATTTTCTCTAAAAACAATAAAGATCACTTGTCTCACCTTAGTAATGTCCTAGAATGATGTTGCAAGTATGGCATATCCCTCAACCCTAAGAAATCAGTCTTTGCAGTAGAGAAAGGAGAACTACTTGGTTTTATAGTGTCCAAAGACGGAATTATTATTGACCTAGAAATAACCCAAGCTATTGCTAAACTCTCCCCTCCCTCTTCCAAAAAATCCATGCAATCCTTTTTAGGCAGGTTTATTTCGTTAGAAGATTTGTCCCAAGTTTCTTAGAAATGGTAAGGCATTTACATAATTTAATTAAAAAGGATGTTCAATATCATTGGGGACGCCAAAGATTCAAGCTTTTGATTCTATTAGAAAAGAAATAGTAGAAGCTCCTTCCTTAATAAGCCCCATTTTTTCCCAAGATTTCACACTTTACACCTTCACTTCCGACCGATCTTATGT
This sequence comes from Picea engelmannii, assembly GCA_009831015.1. NCBI lineage: Eukaryota > Viridiplantae > Streptophyta > Pinopsida > Pinales > Pinaceae > Picea > Picea engelmannii. Next base: position 1,192,872 of record ML786639.1, on the reverse strand, counting down.
TGTTATGTTAACACAAAAGAATGTTGAAGGAAATGAAATACCCATTGCCTTCATGAGCTCATCTTTCAAAAGGGAAGAACTAAATTACTCAGCTGTATATCAACAGGTGTATGCTGCTTTTAAAGCAGTGAAACACTTATGTTCATACCTACTGAAATCCAAAACTAAAGTCATTGTTCCTTACTCTGTTGTAAGAAACTTGTTAGTACAAAAGGAATTGGGTGAAAAACGGGCAAATTGGATGACATAATTACACGAATACGACCTCGAAATAGCTCCTATACAAATTGTTAGAGGTCAAGGCCTATGCAAACTAGTGGCTGATTCAGTTGAAGGACAGGAAAGTCAAATTAGCATCTCAATTGTAAATCAGTACAATGAGAAACAAATCAGTTGTACACAAGTTCTTGCTAATTCTTGGTATGGTGATATTAAATTTTATTTAACATATGGAGTTGCTCCTCGCCATATTGACCCTAAAAATAGAAGAGAAATCAAGTTAAAATCTGCATCTTTCCAACTAATAAATGATGTATTGTTTCGAAAGAATTTCGACGGTGTTCTTATGTGTTATTTGGAAAAGGATGAAGCAGAGAAAGTACTATCTGAACTCCATGCAGGTGAGGTTGGTGGACACTTTGGTGGAGACACCACTACTCACAAAGTGTTAAGAGTTGGGTACTATTGCCCATGTTATTTAAAGATTCCCATGCATTGTGTCGTAAATGCATAATCTGCCAAAAGGCTGCTGGACGGATGAAGAATGCAACATTCCCTTTGCATCCTATTACTGTAGATTCACCATTTCAGCAATGGGTTCTTGACATCATAAGACAAATTAAACCTGTTTCTTCATAGCAACACAAATATATCATTACAACAACGGATTATTTTACCAAATGGTTCGAAGCTGCACCTTTGAAAGTGGTAAACATGAATTAGGTAGCATCTTTCCTCAATTCGCATACCATTACTCGTTTCAGTATTCCCGAATGTCTGGTTTTCGATAATGCTTCTTACTTTTCATCCCTCGATATGAACATTTTTTCCTTAGAAAAATGGATTAAATTGAAATATTCTTCCAGCTACTACCCCCAAGGAAATGGTCTAGTAGAATATACAAACAAAAATTTGATCAAGATCATCAAGAGGACAGTTTCTTAAAACCACAAGAACTGGCACAACGCACTATTTAATGCACTCTGGGCTGATAGAGTGACACCAAAAATATCTGTTGGTAATTCCCCTTTATTTCTTGTCTACGGGAGAGAAGAAATCCTACCTCCGCATGTTTTACTTCCATCTCTCCAATTATCTCAGAAACTCCAAGAAGAGGACTACCCTCCGCTAGAAATTCAAATTAATTCCTTGTTAAAACTAGAGGAAGTAAGAGAACAAGCAGAGAAGAAGCTGGATCAACATCAACAGATTGTAAAAATATGGTTTGATTCAAACTCTTCTTCAGATAGGAACTTTGAGGTAGGAGACTTGGTTCTAAAATGGGATAGACCCCATGAGGGAAAAGGGGAACACACCAAGTTCTAGAATCTATGGTTGGGACCGTTTGTAATCTTTGAAAAACTAGGTCCTAACTCTTTTCGCCCACACAATTTGGAGGGATAGCCAAAAACTTTCCCAGTGAATGGACAATATCTCAAAAAGTATTTTTCCTGGTGATTTCAGATCCACCCCTCTCTACATATTTTTCTATTTTAAATTTTCTTTTTCTTTTTTTGATTTTGGTTCTTTTCATTTTGCTGGTTTTCACTATTTTATGAACAAATTTATGTATGTGTCACCATTTAGTTAATGAAAGGAAACCAGAAGGTCTCACTATAAAGCAGCAGTTGAGTTCATTTCAGAGCATTAGTGTTGTAAATTGACAAAACTCAGACTAGCTAAGGAAACTTTTTGTTCAGAATAGTCTTCCTGGTTTCACTTTATAATCACGGGAAGATATGATCATCATTAAAACTCTTTATGATGTCCCTATTTTTAAAGAAAACAACTCATGCATGCCTTCCTTTCCTTGAAAATTTGTTCTTATCAGAAAACTAAGCTCAGATCACGATGAAGGCTGTCAAATGAGATATTAAAATGGAAAATACAAAGTTTTTCAAAATCTGAAATTTTCAGCATCACCCCACTCTCCTGAAGATCATAAAGTTTATGTCAAAATTATAAATAACTTCTAGAGAGATGAAAACACTGAAAAGTGTGGGAGGTGTCTATAAACCTGCCGAGATACTGAATAGGTCTGCAGGCAGCGGCTAAATGCATGCATGATGCCAAGGAAACTTCGTCAGGGTACTGAATAGGCCTGCCGGTAGCGAAGCAATGTCGGGTTCATGAAAATTATCATGTATAAATTTTTGTATTAATCGTAAAATGTCCTTCATTTTGAGTTCATACTTCTTGGACATGATAGAGGTGTCAGAGTGGGATAATTGACATCCATGCCGAGGCTATGGATGCCTGCTGGCAACAGTGGCCCTGTCAACGGTATTGGAGTCATTTTCCTAAACATCGTCTCGCTCGTAATTAAAACTTGTCACCGGTTTTCATTTGGACATAAATACATCTGACGCTAGACTATGTGATTTTTGATTTTGATCAAGATGATTGATTTGTTGTCGAATGTTCTTTAATTTTTCAATCATTATGATCAGTCCTGACATGAACTTTATGGTGATGCAGAGATAATTTCTTCTCCTAGTAAGTCGCCATTCTTGGCATCCCCATACAATTTCATTATTTAAACAAGAAAATACACTTTTTGTAGCTTCCTTCACCTCATCTTGTAAATATTATCATTTTGATATGATTACTAGATTATAAAAGATGTTCATTAATTCTTTAAAGTTTGCATTTTCGGTTTTTTTTCATGTTTGATTCATGACTAAAAGCATGAATCAAATATGAAAACTTAGCTTCATATTATGTTTTATATACAGGGCATTCTTTTGAAAGATCATCATGCTTATATCCAATCTAAATCTAACACTTGAATGACTTATCTTTGGAACATTTTGGGTATTGATATAATTTGTATATGCTTAGATGGTCTTACATTTGGATTATGAGAATTTTGTTTTGATATATTTGAACTCGTTGAAAAAAATATGGTTGTGTTAGTCATGGAAATTAATGCGCAACTTTTGTACTCTGTACTTAATCCATCTTGCTGGCACAATGAATTAATAAGCCTTTCATTACGAGTTGCAGGTTTTCAAGCTCTGTACACAAGGTTTTCATTACCAGGAATGGTCAAGCATCAAGACCGATCCCTCGATGTTCATACTATGATTGCACATAGGCTTCATTTTTTTTGTTTCCATTTTATCCATTCGGATCCGTTTCTTTGGCTCCTACCATCCAAAACCAAAACTATTTTGAGTCACCCCTATTACAGTCCAGTCATATTTGTAATGGCCAATGTTGTTCGATTGGAGCTGAATGGCTTCTAGGCACTGCTCTGTCACGATGATGCAATTGAATATTTAAGAGGTCAGGGCTGGGATGCCTTCATAAAAAGGTTCAAAGGTTATAACCTTCATGTGGCTAACGAATTTGCGCAGACTTTCCATGGGTGTAGGGAGAAAATTGGAGATATCTAGTTAGAGGTAACTAAGGAGTTTGTGAGTGAAGCCATAGGGATTCTGTCCATCGGTGAGAAATGGTCAAAAAAATCAAAGATTGAAGAAGTGCCATGGAGCCTCTTCATGACCTCCAGGAAAATCGATTGTTGCGAAAAAGGTATCCATGTTTATTTAGTTAAAGCAAGGTGGCATGGTCTGTTGTTGATCCTCAAACAATTTGTGACCTGTGAGGGTCATTATGGTTTAGTTTTTCTCTATCATATACGACTGCTTATGAATTTCATAGGTTTTCAATTAAATGTGCCCTACTATCTGTTGAGAATCCTGTACAAAATGTCCAAAAGGTATAAGAGACAGAGCCTTGAATCTAGTCTTTTTCACCACAGCTTGATTAAAATTCTGTTGATTCACCATTTAAAAACTATAGGCAATTGTTGGGATGGATTTTTAACAAGAAATGGTTTTGATACAACCATTCCTATAGAAACCCCTATTTCGGGTGAACCATTGATAAGAAAAAAGTTTGACATTCCAAATAACGAGCCAGACTCTCTAAATAGAATCCCTCGAGATGAGGCAATGCCTAGTTAATGTTCACATGACAAACGGGTTGTTGGTTTCGAGTTGAGTGACCTCCCTATGCATGAATTAGATGTTGGCCACAACGCCATTGTAAAACCCGGCATCAAAAAATCATACAATCAGAGAAAAAAAAAAACACATGGATCTAGGGTTTTAGAAAAAAAGAGTCGGTCTCCTTATTTTGAGAAAATTGAGGAACCGAACTAAACCTCATTTGAGCTCAATCGACCCGATCGAGGTCAATGAGGTCTCAGATCCTAAAATTGAAGACTTCCTATTTTTAGAAGACCTAGATTGTCAAAGATCTGATCCTGCTCAACCATATGACTTTGTTAGTAATCTTCCACTATGACTCGAGGGTAAGGATGTGTTCACTGGTATTAGGCGTGGTCAAGGGCACGTAACAGGTAATGTCGATACAACTAGGCTTGACTGTACACTTCGTCAACATATCGTTCCTCCTGTACAGTGTGAGGTTTTTCTACATTGGATTGAAAGATACTACACTGATATTCCCATCCTTCAAGCTCGTATTAAAATACTCACAGCTCAATGTGATTCACTAGAACATGAAAATTGGGACCTCATAGTAAATGCAGAGAGGAAATTTAAGCACCTTAAGATGACAGGGAGCGTAATAATAAAAAATGCAAATAGTGTTAAAAACATAATCAATTCCGAGCTACCCTGATCCATATTTGGTCATCCGTTGTAATGGTAAAATGATTTTTTCTTATTACTTTCATGTTATCTATTTTGAATCGAAACAGTTGAAATTAGATTTTGTTTGCTAAGATAATATTGGCTACAGAATCTTTCAATTCTGTAGCCAAGTCACTTTTAAATAAAAAATTAGTAATTAGTTGTTAATAATTTATCTAACTTATTCATGTTTCATTTTTAGGATATGGTAGATCTTCATGCTGATCATCTGAGGGGAAACATGTTCAATTTTTCATTTAGATGATTAGTATTTCTTTTCTGTTGATTTTGTAAAAAAAAAAACTTGTATTTTTAAAAAAGAAACCAACTCAGTTATGAGTGGTTGTAGGCCCTCTATTTTTGTAATATTTTGATCTTATGAGATCCTATCCTATCCTAGGAGATAGGAAAATAGGATTTCAAAACACTTTAAATACTCTTCTTTTTGTAAGTGAAGATATCTTTTCTTGGAACAGGTTATGGACAAATGATTTTTAGAACTTAATGGAATAACTTATAATAGTTCGACAGTAGACCTATGTGATTGATGTCTCATTTATGTTTTGTCTTTATTATTTTGGAATAGTAATGTGTTGTATAGCTTTAGTCTCTATGACATGTGATATTCCATCTTATTTTATGTTTTAATGTTGTCTCTAATTCCTGTTTCAATTAATCACCACTGTGATCATCATATCAATTGGCGGATTATGATTTTTCTCTGATGTTAGTTGACTGATAGTAAGAACATTTTACAATAAGATTTATATTACTATGATTGTTCATAATCATAAGATCATTGTGTATACCTGTCTATTATTTTGTTCTCATTTCTTGGCTGCCAACAAACATTCTGGAGTTTGTTCTAGAAGCATCATCATAAGCCTGTCAGAGATTTTTCTTACAGGAAACAGCTGGGGGATATGACTACACAGAAGATATAGACATGATATAAAATTCAGGTTAGCTTTATTTGATTTCTTTCATTTTGTGCATTAGTGAAACAGGAAAGTTTTAGTTTGGCTTTGACCATTTGTACATCCTTGTTTCATAACTTAGTTAATTCAAGATTTGTTAGATTTATAATTAGAAAAAAAAAAACACAAAAATGTTCTTTCTTTATCTGCTTCTGAAAAAAAAAAATTATTTACATTGATTTTGCCAGCTTTTTATTAAAAATTGCAACCTGTAAATTCTGCTCATAAGTGGTATGTTTATAGTTTCTTTTTCTGTTTAAATACATTTGTAAATAATTAGATTAAAGTTCATAGATTATTATAGTTTTAGCATTAGATAGTTTTCCTCTTTTCTTTGTTTTAGGAACATAGCTGGCTAACAGAGCCATTAAACCCGTCAGAATAGGTTACATCAAATGGCTTGGGTTATTTAGACAACCCCGTACCAGATCTATTCTTCTATTTGATGGCAGGTCAAATTTGCTTGTCAACACACTGTCACATTAAAGTCTAAGAGTGAAACTCCCAGATCTCATGCGATCGTTTCAACTTCCAAGAGTTTTGATCTTCTTTAATCATCTATTCAAAATGATTTGCAGGAAACGCCAGATTTTAGAATCTCAACAATAATTCAAAAGGCGCACTAGGGCACTGAGTTGTCTCTCCATGTGTGCTTTGTTGATGATGCTCCTGCATCAGCGTGGTATTCATTTTTCTATGAGTCCTATTGACTATAGATATTCTACTATTATTATAATAAAAATACTCAGAGTAAAACACCTCCTCCACTGGTTGAGTGATGGGTTGATCGCCTGAGCACAATATATTACTCAAAATCTTCAGGAATATAAACTATTTATGAAATAGGGTCCTAGGCTTTCTCCTTTTCTAGATAATCCTTTTCTATACCTTTTTTATGTTCACTAGTTTTGTCCTCATATGTGATATTTTCTTAAGGTTTATATTGGGTTTCTTCCTCTTTCATTTATCCCACGGGTGATGATAAATCTATTACTCTTTCATGTGGCATGATCCGTGATTTTCTGTGTGATATTTCTCTACAAAAATCCTTCACTAATGACCTTTTAATGACGCTTATTTTCATGTGAACATGAGTGAATAATCATTAAGCATTGCATATAAACATGTGCAAATTTTCATCATGATGTTCATATATTTAATTAAATATCTACTTAATCAAGCGAGAATGAAAAATAAAACTCACACATATAATTTGACACCCATGTGTTAACGAACTTCACCAGAACCTTCTAGCTACATCTCCAGATCTTCTTGGATTATGAATTGGTTTATTTTCCTTCCTTTAATAGGGATTGAAATCATCTCACAAAATGTGGCACATAATCCTTATCGGGAAGAAACCCCATAGAAACCTTCTCTTGTACAAAGATAACTTAAGGCTCTCACATAAGTGAAATTTCTTCAGACACCAGAAGGACTATATTGGTCCCCATGCATGGCTCTCTCAAAGGGGTGTTGATTAATTGGGTTGGTTGTTATTGATGTCAACCCTTGAAGAAAGTTTGGTAGTGAATTCTGGTAGCACAAATTTTTGGGTAATGGACCCAAGATTTTTTGATGTATAATGGTATGAGTTTTGATATATTTGCAGGTAAGACTATTCTAGATGGATAATACATGTCATGCAATTTTCGGTGGTATGTGGAACGTCACATAACTCCTCACTGTTAGAGAGTTATGGTCATGTGAAGTTGGAGAACCCTCATGAGTCATATAGAAGCCCCAAAAGGTCTAAGTAGTCAAAGTGCTTGCAAATAAGAGATTATTTAAATAATAAAGTGAAGTGACAAAGTCAAAAAGGATTATTTAAATAATAAAGTGAAGTGACAAAGTCAAAGAGGATTATTTAAATAATAAAGTGAAGTGACAAAGTCAAAGAGGATTATTTAAATAATAAAGTGAAGTGACAAAGTCAAAGTGGATTATTTAAATAATAAAGTGAAGTGAAGAATTCAAAGAGGATTATTTAAATAAGAAAGTGAAGTGACAAAGTCAAGGAGGATTATTTAAATAATAAATTAAATGGATAACTTTTTAATTATGGAAAGTGGTTATAAGAAGGTTAACCCTAAAATGAGGAAAATGGGTTAAGTGGTCAAGTGGGTATTGGATACATAGACAAGTGGCAGACTGGGCAAAGTTGGACATAGGTGACTATGTGGACAAAGTGGCTATGTGGGAAAAGTGACCTAGAAGATGCTTCTAAGGAAGCTACTTGGAGAGTATAAATAAGAGGTGAGGCTCTCTCATTTTGATCACACTTGAGCATATTGAATATCTACAGGTGACTGAGGTAACCAAAGGATATCTAAGTCAAATTTCAGAGGGAAGGTGAAGTAAATAAGGCCAAAATTCGAGGGAGGATAAATTATTTTGATGATGCTTTCTAAGGTATGTTATTTACAGGTCATCTCACCATTTCCACAATAAAAAAAATTCTAGAATGATTTAGACCGTGAAATTGGGAGGCCATTGTGGAAAAATATCCAAGTAGCTTTGGTATGACTTTCAGCTGGTGGGTCATTGTATTTTTGGAGTTACACTACGTGGAAAATAGGGTTTGTGGCTAGTCCTAAAACTAGTCTAAAATAGGTGTTTCAGGTAACAAAGTCATAAGTTATTCATAATAGATCCAAATTTAGTAAGAAAAAATGTGTTGGTTAGAGTAAAGTCTTTGGTATTTTTTGTACAATTTTCATATCCATACATCAAATATTTCGAGCAAGGAACACTCTACAAGTTCACTCTTTAGAATAAGCCAGAATTCAAAAAGGTATGCCATTTTTTCTATAACTCCTTTTCTGATAGGATCCAAGTAGTGACACCTGGAGGAATTTCATAAAACACATTGAAGAACATTGTATATTATTTTCATATCTTTATTCATTACAAGTACATAGTTATGATTATTCCAAGTTAGGGTTGTTGACTAATCCAAAACTAGTCATGTGAGACTAAAGTAAAGTTTGATGAAAATGCTAGTCTATTGTTGTTAAAGTTAAGGAAAGTTTGCAAGTTGAGGTACAAGTTGGTGAATGGTTGATGCACTTGTTTATGGTACAAATTGATTGTAGTTTGTTTGGTACAGGTTGGTGCATGGTCGATGCAATTGTTTATGGTACAGGTTGATTACAGGTTGAGGTATAAGTTGATGCATGGTTGATGCATGGTTCAGGTTATTGGTATAGGTTGTTTGGTACAGGTTTACAGTAGTATATATCACAGTGATAGTGTGACAGTGGTTCCATCATTATACTTATACATCAGGGTGGTTGGAAGGGGAAAGGACAAGTGGTTGTAGCCACCTTTCGGTTGTAGTGGGAGAACATAGGGGGTTGTAGCCTCCTTCTGGTTGTAGCTGAAGAATTGGGGAGTTGGATATTCCCTTAGGTTGTATCCTAAGAAACTAGGGGGTTGGAGTCTCCTTCTAGTTGAAATTGGAAAACAAAGGAAGTTGGTGCTTCCAAAGAATGTAATTCTTCAAGACATATAAGAAAAAGCATTTCGTGGTTTTTTCCTGCTTTGGGTTTCCACGTAAAAACACTGTTGTACTGTGTATGTGTATGATTATTCATTTGTTCATTGTTTATTTACTCTGGAAATATTGGATGATAATGCTACATTGATATAACACTTGCATTATATGGCTAAAAAGGATTAGATTTCTCTATTAATGATTCACCCCCCCTCTCAGTGATCCAAAAATTGGTATCAAAGCGGGTTCCTTCAGAAATCAGTTTAACCACTGAAAGGTGGATCATGGAGAGAAACAACATGTATAAAATGGACTACCATAGCTTGATGGACAAAAGTATGCATTTTGGAGCATAAGGATGAAGACATATATACAGGAACATGGATTTGAAATTTGGCAATCAATTATAGATGGATACACAACAACAGCAGTTCCGCCGACAAATGACAAAGAAATGAAACTCTGTCAAAATAATTCCAAAGCCACAAATGCAGTTATGAATGGTCTTGGAGAATCGATATTCACCAAAGTTTCACATTGTAAATCCGCTAAAGAGATTTTGGAAAAACTTCAAAATATTTATGAAGGAGATTCAAAACTCAAAGCAACAAAGATTCAAACTTACAGAGGTAGGTTCAAACAACTAAATATGAAGGAAGATGAGAACATTGCAGCTTACTTTTTATGAGTCGATGAAACAATAAATGTAATCTTGGGATTGGGAGAAGAAATCAAAGAATCTGTAATTTTTCAAAAGGTACTAAGATCACTTCCTATGAGATTTGACCCTAAGATATGAACACTAGAAGAAAGAGTAGATATAAACTCAATAAGCATGGAGGAACTACATGGAATCTTCACAGCATATGAAATGAGAACTGAATAGGAAACTCCAGATATAAAAGAAGCATCCTTCAAAGCATCCAAAAGTTCAAATAAAAAGGAAAAGAAAAGAGAAAAGGAACATAGAATAAATAGTGGAATCTCAGAATATGATGAAGAAGCGACCAAATTTGTCATAAGATTGAACAATGGAACCAGTGGTAGGTATAGAAGTAAGCTTCATTTGATTTGTTTTAATTGTGATTGTATTGGTCATTTTTCTAACAAATGTCCCCATAAGAAAAAATATAAATGATGAAGGTTACTCAAATCATATAAATGCAAAAGAACCACAAAGAAAGTTTTCAAGAAAATCTTATGCACCAAAGAAGACATCTCATCATCAAATGAAGATGAAGTCAGTGACAGTGAGACAGAGAGAATTCTACTCATGGAAGTAGAAGACTCTGATAAAGAATACTTCAAAGAAGAATATGAAGAGGATGAAGAAGAATATGAAGAGGCAGAAGTTGACTACCGAGAAGAATTGTTGTGTGCCATAGAGGTTATCAGAAGAGAAAATAAGAAAAACAAGAAACTACAAGAGGAACTAGATAAGAAATAAGACACTCGGGAACTAGAACAAATGATGAAAAAATTGAAGGTTCAAATTGAAGAAGATAAAATAATTGAAGAAGCACTCAAATAACATCTATAGGAAGAGAGAGGATCATTGGAAATTTGGAAGAAGAATTTGTCACATTAAGAAAGTATCTTCAAAATAAAAATATCCAGAACATCTCAAAAGTTTTAAATGACATTATCAGCAGTCAAAAACCTCATCATGACAAGTCCAGACTTGGATACAATCAGACAAAAAATGGATCAAGCTCCAAAACAATAGAATAAGAAACATATCCAAAAATCTATTCAGAAACAATCAAAGGGGATAGGAATGTCTACAAAGAAAATTATAGGGACACTCCTCCACCGAGAAGATTCAGATTTCAGAATCAATGACCAATAGAAATAGATAGGCCTCAGGAAGAAGAAGGATTCATAAGAGTACCTCCTTTCATAATATCTTCAACTCCAAGATATCAAACAATATTTTTTGGTTTATGTTATGCATGTAATAATTTTAGACATAAAGCTGTGAATTGAAGAGCTAAAAACAGGAACATAAACAACTTTGAAAGTCATACACAAAAGGGTTATCCAAGAAGGCCTAGTGAAACATAGAGAAGAAGTTACAATAGGTTTGAATATTTGAGCACTGAAGTGGAATGCTACAAATGTAACAACTTTGGACACATGGCCAAAGATTGTAGAATGGTGGTCCCTCCTAGAGAACCATAATAGAACAACAACAGTCACAGACATGAACCTCAGAAAAGGACATGGATAAGAAAGTAGAATCAATATAGCAGTGAAGAATGCACGCTCGCTCTACAAGCTAACCAGAAGAAACATGGTTGGTATGTTGATAATGGTTGTTCAAAACACATGACAGGTGATAGAGACAAGTTTCTTACATTAATAAAGGAAAGAGATGGATTAGTCTCCTTTGAAAATTATGATTCAACTAAAATCATTGGAAAAGTCACAGTGAGAATTGGGAACAAGAATACCAAAGAATAAAATGTTCTACTAGTAGAATATATGAAACATAATCTTCTAAGTGTGATTCAAATGTGTGACCAAGGTAATAAAGTTACTTTTGATTCACAAAAGTGAAACATAAGAAAGGAAGGTCCAGAAAAATTGATTGCAAGAGCTTCGAGAACTTCAAGCAACATATATGTATTAAGTGAAATTGGAAATGAAAAGTGTTTCCTAGGAAAGGAAGATGAAAGTTGTCTATGGAACATAAGAATGGTCACATACATTTTGATAACCTTTTCAAATTTAGAAAAAGGGAGGCAGTTACAGAAATGCCCCAGATCACGAAACCAACCAAAACTTTATGCAAGCATTGTGAACAAGGAAAGCAAACAAAGACCAAGTTTAAATCAAAATAATATTCAACGATGAGACCACTGGAAATTATGCATATTGATCTAGTTGGATCAACTACAATAAAGGGTTTAAAAGGTGAGAAATGCTTTATGTTATTGGTTAATGATTATACAAGAATGACTGCAATTTGATTTCTCAGGAATAAGTCAGAAGCTTTTGAAAACTTCAAGGTCTACAAGGAAATGGTTGAAAATGAAATGGATTCAAAAATCAAATGCTTGAGATCTGATAATGGAGGAGAGTTCACTTCAAAGTAATTTATGTACTACTGCAGCAGGCTTGGAATAAAAATCCAATTATCTGTTGCTAGGACACCTCAAAAGAATGGAGTTGTTGAATGAAAGAACATGACAATACAGGAAATGGCTCGAACAATGCTAATGGATTCCAAATCGACATATATATTTTGGACACATGCAGTGCATACATCAATTCACATTCAAAACAAATTAATGCTAAGAAACAACACTGAAATAACTCTCTACGAGCTATGGAAAGGAAGACCAACGAATGTGAAGCACTTCAGAGTTTTTGGAAGTAAATGCTACATCAAAATAGAAGATGGAAGAATGGGAAAGTTTGACTCTCGTGTGGACAAAGAAGTAATTTTTGGTTACTCAAGTAAAAGGAAAGAATACAATTTGTTATCACTAAAATTTCATCCGCAGTATCACATGAAAATGGTTACAAGAATGCATCATCTCCAAGCACCTATTAGTTCACCTTCAACCCCAAAAATTCATTTCCAAAAGGCACAAACTATACAGCTGGTCAAAAAATTGACATGCGTTGAAACACTAAAGGAAGCGTGTGCACGTGCGCAGGCCAAAGAATCCAATAGAGCGCACATGTTACATATGTGTGATTGTGTACGAGAAAAGACATCCACTCCCGTGAACAACGCATTTATGGTTCTTGTAAGTGCCTCACCCACTTCTGGACCAACTCCAAACTTGATTTGACCCTCAAATCTAAGCTAAATCTGAATGGGGGGTTGGTTAAAAACCTAAGGGTGCTCTAAAGGGCCCCTTGTTCACACTAAATACCATTTGGATATTGCCTCAAAGACATGCTATAAAAGGAGGCCATGGGTGCACTAAGAATTCAATAATCACATAGTATTGTTATGCTACCTCTATTATCCTTCAAGGAACCTCTTTTCTTCTTGGAGCATACTAGAAACATCTCAATAAGATATTCACCTCACCTCTTGAGGGAATATGCTTGGATTTCTTCACCATTTTCTTTCTAGTTTATCATTGTAAGAAGAGCTCTCACATAGGGGACTCAAGAGCCCTCCCAAGGAGGAAGAGAGGATCCATAAGCCCTCCTTTCTCTATGGTGTTTGCCCACTAATATAGGTATTCATTGGTGGCATGATTATTGGTCATTTGGTTGATTAATCATGGTTCAAAGTTTCTTATGCATTTTAGTCTCATTTTTTTAGTTGTTTTCTTAGTTGTTTCTAGATTAATTGTTTGTTTATTTCATGTGATTGAATCATTTGATTCATACACTAACCTATGTCTTGTCTAGCAGACCCAACTAGACAAGTAAGTGCCCTTCTTTTGCTCATTCAAGTGGAAAAAAGGAAACAACACAAGTGTTACAACCTGAGATTGAACAAAGTTGTAGAAAACATCAATGTAACAATTGATGAAACAAGTAGACAAGTAGTAAAGGAAGAAGAAAATGAATCAATGGAACATCTCTATAAAGAAGAAGAAGAAGATGAAAAATAATTAGAAGGGGAAGATGAAGAGGCTCTAACTGAAGCAGAAGAGAAAGTTCAACAAGTGCCTCCAAAGACACCTAGCAGACGAGTCCAGAAGAATCATCCTTCAAATCATATTATCAAAAACAAACATGTAGGAGTTGAGACTAGAAGAAGAATCTCTTCACCAGAACAAATGTACCTAGCACTCTCATCTACAATTGAACCAACCAGTTTTGAAGAGGCCAGCAAGGATGAATTTTGGAATAAGGCCATGGATGAAGAATTGGATCAAATAGAGAAAAATGTCACTTGGGAATTGGTTCCAAGACCAAAGGATAAGAATGTGATTGACACAAAGTGGGTATATAGGAATAAATTGAATGAAGAAGGACAAGTTACAAGGAACAAAGATATATTGGTATGTAAAGGATATGCACAAGTTGAAGGAATCAACTTTGAAGAGACATTTTCCTCAGTTGCCAGAATGGAAGCAATCTGATTTCTTGTAGCTTATGCATGCTCCAAAAATATTAAAGTGTATCAGATGGAGGTAAAATCATCTTTTCTGAATGGGGAACTTGAAGAAGAAGTCTACATTGAAAAACCAGAAGGATTTCAGTTGTCATAGAACCCAGATTATCTGTGTAAATTAAAGAAGGCCTTGTATAGTCTAAAATAGGCTCCTAGAGCATGGTACTCTAGACTGGATAAATATCTACAATAGTCAGGGTTCAGAAAATGAAGTGCAGACAACAACCTCTACATCAAGGTAACTAAAGATAGTATTTTATTAATTTAAGTTTATGTTGATGATATTATTTTTGGAAGTATTGATGACAAGTTAAGCCATAAATTTGCAAAGGACATGTAGAATGAATTTGAAATGTAATTACTTGGATACCTATCCTTCTTTCTGGGTCTTCAGATATGCCAAAGCAACCAAGAAATTTTTATTTCTCAAACCAAGTATATCAAAGAAATTCTAAAGAGGTTAGGAATGGAAGATTGCAAACCAATTATCACTCCTCTTTTCTGAATGGGGAACTTGAAGAAGAAGTCTACATTGAAAAACCAGAAGGATTTCAGTTGTCATAGAACCCAGATTATCTGTGTAAATTAAAGAAGGCCTTGTATGGTCTAAAATAGGCTCCTAGAGAATGGTACTCTAGACTGGATAAATATCTACAATAGTCAGGGTTCAGAAAATGAAGTGTAGACAACAACCTCTACATCAAGGTAACTCAAGATAGTATTTTATTAATTTAAGTTTATGTTGATGATATTATTTTTGGAAGTATTGATGACAGGTTAAGCCATAAATTTGCAAAGGACATGTATAATGAATTTGAAATGTAATTACTTAGATAACTATCCTTCTTTTTGGGTCTTTAGATACGCCAAAGAAACCAAGAAATTTTTATTTCTCAAACCAAGTATATCAAAGAAATGCTAAAGAGGTTAGGAATGGAAGATTGCAAACAAATTATCACTCCCATGCAGACCAGTTGCAAGTTGAGCAAAGATAATGATTCAAAGTCTACAGATTTGTTGGCACAGGGGAAGACCCAGGGTTCAATTCTTCAACAACGCATCAACAAAATCCTAACTATTGGTCCTTTCGGCAACACCTGCGAAGTAGATGAAGTCTCACTCAAGGTATAGGTAGGGGGGGTTGTAGGACTCAAGTTTCTACAACCTAGCTAGGACACAAATCTGTGATCAAATACTTAACAAAGAACTTAGTAGTTCAAATTCTTTAGTCTTTAACCCTTACTCACATCGCAGGTTAAAACCCTAATTACATAACAACACAGTATTAATCAAGATATAAGAACATCTAACCATATAGCACATAGCATCAGAGTAGATATAACATTCATTCATATAATAAGCACTAAGAATCCATGGATCTACCTATCATACATTAAAATAGTTCACTAAGCAAATACATGAGAAATATAACACAAAGCACAATAACACAAGATATATGTGGTTCACCCCAATGTGGTAATACATCGACCAACTCTTCTTCTTATTGATTAGCTTCTTCCAATATTCTTACATGCACAGAGCCACCACGCCCACTCTGCATAGGACATGAGATCTACATGCACCTCGCTAGATCCTCCTTCCCTGAGTTAGGCCCAAGCACAAAGCCTTACACAGTCTGTGTTAAGAACCAAACATCAATATAGCATAGAAAAACCTCAAGGAAAGTACTCAACGCCTTGAAAAAGAGATAATTTCAGATAATAAGCCTCTTCGAGGGGGAAACCTCCTTTTACCCCACTTAAATGTTCAAGTACAAGATGATTCAAAATGAAAATCTCTCCTTGGTATATATAGGAGACTAGGAGGTATAATTACAACTAATGGCCTAAAGCCGACATAAATAAAATAACATTACTAATCTAATATGCCCCAATTAAGGGGTAATGAGCCAATATTAGGGCCTAACATGCCCCTCCCCTTGAGACAAGTGTTGTTCGCAACGCTTGAGTAACTCTGGATGCTTCTGTATAAAAGACTCATCTTCCCAAGTGGAATCTTCAGCCGATAGTTTTCTCCATTTAATGAGATACTCTGAAATGGATCTATTCCTTAGTTGGTGAATTCTTGTGTCAGTGATGGCTTCAGGCTCCAATATGATTTTTCCTTCCT
>ML786639.1:1112490-1171642 GCA_009831015.1 Picea engelmannii | reverse complement strand
ATGAAAATGTCTCCTTGGTATATATAGGAGACTAGGAGGTATAATTACAACTAATGGCCTAAAGCCGACATAAATAAAATAAAATTACTAATCTAATATTCCCCAATTAAGGGTTAATGAGCCAATATTAGGGCTTAACAGTCTGCGCACACAACACTACAAGTCACTTTCACTTAGCTATGCAAGTCTCAACATATGATATGCACAGAGAATTCACAAACATTTTCACTTACCACACTGGTCTACATATCTTGCACAAAGCCCACTTAGATATCAAACTCTAGCACTTAGCACTACCTACATACATCGCCTAACTACTTATTTATACATTATAAAAGGGGCCTAAACATGGGTAAAACCTATGGTCCAACATCCCATACCCGTTACATAAAACCTAAAACCCAAAAATCCCGCAAAGGGGGGCGAGATCTTGCGATCTCTACTTCGCTTGGGTGTTTCGTCTTCTACCAGCCTGTTAAAGTCCCAAAAATGGTCAAATCACGACCAAGTTTCTTAAAAACTTGGTTGAGGTCCAACAAGATCAGAGGCGATACATGTCAATGATTGGTAGTCTACTATATGTGACAACATCCAGACAAGATGTAATGCAGGCAGTTGGGTAGGTGGCGTGATTTCAAGTAGCACCAAAGGAATCACATGTATTATCAGTGAAGAGGATTTTCATATATCTCAAAGGAACATAAAAGTTTGGATTATGGTATCCAAAAGGAAAGGATCTATCACTTATTGCATACATAGATGCAGATTGGGTAGCTTTCATTGATGACCAATGAAGCACCAATGGAGAAACATTCTACTTGGGTGAGTGTTTAATATCATGGCTAAGCAAGAAACAATCATTAGTATCCTTATATACATCCGAGGCAGAGTATATTGTAGCAACATCATGTTGTACACATGTTCTATGGATGAAACAAACTCTGATAGATATACAGATTGAGTACGATGAGCCCATTCCAATCTATTGTGATAATACAAGAGCCATCAGTATCTCAAAGAACCCGATGATGCACTACAAGATGAAGAACATTCCAATCAAGTATCACTTTCTACAGGAACATGTTACAGAAAATAACATTAGAGTTGAATATGTGGGCACAAAAGAACAAGTGGCACACATCTTTACAAAACTGCTTCCATGGGAAGCCTTTGAGTATCTTCGTCAGAGACTCAGATTTATTTCTACTCCAAAATGAATGATTTTGAATACTTATCTTATATGTCTTAGATGTACATGAGGAAGCACCATAAAGAGGATAGTTCAGGTTGGGAGATCACATGAGTCAGTTAGGGGGAGCAACCCCAAATGGAAAGATACATTTTCCATTGATGAGAAATTGGGAGAGATTTATCAGATGCAGAGGACAGAGGCATGGTTCCAGGGGGAGCATTGGTCACAAAGATACAGGTATGGTTCTAGGGGGAGCATGAGTGATATGATTTTAGTATTGCATCAGAGTGTTTCCATCAATGCCAAAGGGGGATATTGTTGATTAATTGGGTTGGTTGTCATTGATTTCAACTCTTGAAGAAAGTACGGTAGAAAATTATGGTAGCACAAAGGTTTGGGTAATGGACTCAAGTTTGTTTTATGTATAATTTTATGAGTTTTGATATATTTGAAGGTAATACTATTCTAGATGGATAGTACATGTCATTCCATTTTTGGTGGTATGCGGAAAGTCACATAGCTCTTCACAGTTAGAGAGTTATGGCCATGTGAAGTTGGAGAACCCCCATGAGTCATCTAGAAGCCCCAAAAGGTAAAAGTAGTCAAAGTTATTGCAAAGAAGACACTATTTAAATAATAAAGTGAAGTGACAAAGTAAAAAAGGATTATTTAAATAATAAAGTGAAGTGACAATGTCAAAGAGGATTATTTAAATAATAAAGTGAAGTGACAAAGTCAAATATGATTATTTAAATAATAAAGTGCAGTGACAAAGTCAAAGAGGATTATTTAAATAATAAAGTGAAGTGACAAAGTAAAAGAGGATTATTTAAATAATAAAGTGAAGTGACAAAGTCAAGGAGGATTATTTAAATAATAAAGTAAATAGAGAACTTTCTAATTATGGAAAGTGGTTATAAGAAGGTTAACCCTAAAATGAGGAAAATGGGTAAAGTGGTCAAGTGGCTATTGGATACATGGACAAGTGGAAAATTGGGCAAAGTTGGACATAGGTGACTATGTGAACAAAGTGGCTATGTGGGCAAAGTGACCTAGAAGATACTTCTAAGGAAGCTACTTGGAGAGTATAAATAAGAGGCAAGGCTCTCTCATTTTGATCACACTTGAGCATATTGAATATCTAGATGTTACTGAGGTACCCAAAGGATATCTAAGCTGAATTTCAGAGGGAAGGTGAACTAAAGAAGGATGAAATTCAAGGGAGGATAAATTCTTTTGATGATGCTTTCTAAGGTATGTTATTTACAGGTCATCTCACCATTTTCTCAATAACATTTTTTATAGAATGATTCAGACCATGAAATTGGGAGGACATTGAGGAAACATATCCAAGTAGCTGTGTTACGAATTCCATCTTCTGGGTAATTGTATTTTTGGAGTTAGACTTCGTGGAAAATAAGGTTTGTGGTTAGTCCTGAAACTAGTCTAAAACAGGTGTTTCGGGTAAAAACATCATAACTTCTTCATAACAGATCCAAATTCATTAAGACAAAATGTGTTGGTTAGAGTACAGTCTTTAGTATTCTGTGTGCCATTTTTAGATCCATACAGAAAATATTTCGTGCGAGGCATGCTCTACAATTTCACTCTTTAGAATAAGCCAAAATTCAACAAGGTATGCCATTTTTTCTATAACTCCTTTTATGAGAGGTTCCAAGTAGTGAAACCTGGAGGAATTTAACAAAGCACACTAAAGAACATTGTGCACTATTTTAAGATATTTATTCATTACAGGTACATAGTTATGATTATTTCAAGTTAGGGTTGTTGACTAATCCAAAACTAGTCATGTGAGACTAAAGTAAAGTTTGATGAAAATGCTAGTCTCTTGTTAAAGTTAAAAAAGGTTTGCAGGTTGAGGTACATGTTGGTGCATGGTTGATTCACTTTTTTATGGTACAAATTGATTACAAGTTGTTTGGTACAAGTTGGTGCATGGTTGATGCACTTGTTTATGGTACATGTTGATTACAGGTTGAGGTACAGGTTGATGCATGATTGATGCATGTTTCAGGTTTTTAGTATAGGTTGTTTGGTGCAGATTGATTGGTATAGGTTTACATAAGTATTTCTCACAGTGATAGTGTGACAGTGGTTCCATCATTCTACTTATATGTCAGGGTGGTTGGATGGGGAAAGGATAGGTGGTTTTATCCACCTTCCGGTTGTAGACGGAAAAGATAGGGGGTTGTAGCCGCGTTTTGGTTGTAGCCAGAGAATTGGGGAGTTGGAGCTTCCCCCAGGTTGTATCATGAGAAAATAGGGGGTTGGAGCCTCCTTCCAATTGTAGCTGGAAAACAAAGGAAGTTGGTGCTTCCAATGAATGTAATTCTTCAAGACATATAAGAAAAAACATTTTGTGCTTTTCTCCCGCGTTGGGTTTCCACATAAAAAAACTGGTGTATCGTGTATGTATATGATTGTTCATTTGTTCATTGTTTATCTACTTTGCAAATATTGGATGATAATGCTACATTGATATAACACTTGCATTATATGGTTAAAAATGATTAGATTTCTCTATTACTAATTCACCCCCCCTCTCAGTAATCCAACAAGGGGCCTAAAGGGCCTCCAAGTAGTCCTCCAAGTTCTCCCCTTTACAATGTTTACATAAGGAAATTATACAATTTCCCTCTCTCCATAATTCAAGGATATAAGATCCACAATTTTAGGATCTAATAACAACTCAAGGACAAAAATGAGAAATCATCTCAACCAACCTTAACTTCCCCTTGAGACTAGGAAACTAGTTGGGATATATTGAGGAATAATCCCAAACCAACTCATGATACTTCCAAATTCCCCTTAAAATTAGGAAACTAATTTTTGAGGTAATATTCTCACATAAAACTAATTTCCCATTAAAACTAGGAAAGTAATTTGTGAGTTGGATTTCCTCACTTAATTTCAAATACCTTTTTACAAATTAAATGAAAAACACATGAGTACATTATGCTAAAAACATTTAATCATTTTTACAATATGAAGCATTAATCATTCCTTTTAAATTTGTCACCAATCATCAATCACCATTTTAATGATCTTATCCATGGTGTGCAAAGTAATGAATCTTTGTGTGGAGATCCTCTTGGATCATACCTTCCCACAAAAATTACTTTTGGTCCTCCAAAATTATAGAGAGAAACTTTAACTTGAATCTTTGCAACCATCTTTTAGGAAGTGTCTTATACTCCATGATGCACTTTCCCACTACTTGATCTACATAAAAAAATTCTTTGAAAGGAAACAGCCATCTTCTCCTTGAACTTTATGATTTGGAATGAGGATGATGATGAAAACACTTGCACCAATGAAAATTTATAGTTGATTCCTTGATATTCATAACAAATATCTCTGAAAGGATGCACCCTTATTCTCCTTCACCTTTGTACTTCAGAATGAGGATGTTGATTCCAACACTTTCATCTGTAGCTAACAATACATGGATTACAACTATGTAGTTTTCAAAGAAATACCATACTTTCCAAGAGTTTATAAACACTCATGGACAAAATTACAATGATTTCCAAAATAGGCCTAGGAAAAACAATGCCTCTCACTCAATAGTGGTTACAAGACCCATTACAATGTTGTTAAACAGGACTAGGTAAAACAATTCCTCTAACTCAACTGTGGCTACAAGACCCATCACAATATTTCCAACACATGTCTAGGAAAAAACATTCCTCTCACTCAACAATGGCTACAAGACCCATTACAATGTTTCCAAAACAGGCCTAGGAAAAACAATGCCTCTCACTCAAAAATGGCTATCAGACCCATTACAATTTTTCCAACAAGGCTTACAAGGTTTAGGCATAGAACAAAATCCCTCTCTCTCATCATCACTTTCAAGAGTAACTATTTATAACCTTTTACATCATTAACTTTAATTTCAAGGAAACATTACCACTAAGGAAAATACCCCCAAATGTGCATGAGTGGTAAACTCAATGGTTTTTAAACCCCCCATTACAAACATGTGAAACACAATAAATAAGGAAAATACCATCATCATCATACTTGTCTCGCAATCCTGATACTTTTGGATTTAAACATGACTAATTTATGTCAAATTTTCAAAATGGCCTCTTACGACACAATCTTGGTTTATGTCCAAGGCTTAAACAATAAATTTCCTACAATAATTCAGATCTTATTGTCTTGTCTCAAAGATCATAAGAATTTGCAACATACATTCATTCTTTTGCAATTTCCAAAAAGAGGCAAAAATCATAAATGCATAAAACTTAGATTGGTTTTCATGCAAAGTTACTCAAAGCGTTGCTCAAATATCAGTATACATAGCACAATAGGTCTGTCTTGTCATTCTACAACTTTTGATTATAAACTCGTCCTGTCATGCTAATTGTAGCTTTGCCTCAAAGTTTGTTCCATGCATTAATGACAAAAGTGGGATTTTTCCATGAGCCCTAAAAATGTGATGCTTAGATCACAAAACAAAATACATCATTGTATTTGTCGTGAGAAATTGTGCAAAAATATCTATACTTTCATACAATTATGTCACTGTCACTTTAGGACCCCCCTGGGTTCACTGCCTGATTTTCCATGCCACATAGGTTCATACCTCTACAATAAATGCCTAAAAAACCTCGAAATTCATGCCAATAATGGAACACACTTGGGCGCTTGTTGTACCTCCCCCACAGATGGAAAAATAGTGGTTTATATTAAATTTTGTGGGCAAATTTTACAAAATGCCACTTATGGTGCATTGGTTATAGGCACTGCTAAATTTGGGGGAGGTCCGGGGGTCAGACCTCCGGCCCTCCCCATTTTGCATAACCATTATATTGTGTTGTAAATATATATTTTTTAAACTGTATTAAAATTAAACCATTCACTAATATCCTATTAATTAATGCTCCGGTTCATTTTTTGGTTGGCCATGAGCTGGTCCAACCGCTGGGTCCTACACTGATCGGTCCATTGGCCAACCCTTTACATTTTTTTTTGGATTTTTGGCACCTATTCCTCTTTGGGAAAATTTTGATTGCCACATGGTATCTCATGATTGGCCCACATGGTGCTCAACCCCCCACACAGTCAACACCACATCACTTGTATGATGCCACATCAATAGTCTATTCAACGTATAGTAAACTCCCAGTTAGAACCTACATTATTTCCACATCATCTTTCATACTGCTCAGTCACTTCACCATGTCACTCTCCATGCCACCACATCAATAGGTACGTTAGCCTCCATACTGCCACATGGCATCCATACGAATGCAACATGGTAAATTTTTACTGGTCCATTTGGACCCATGAAAAGGCCAAATCATCCTCACACATGGAATCCTATGGTGTTCCCACGCCATCCATCATACATACCATTTAGTAGACACATCACTTCCACATCATATTTCATATGGTACGTCAACACCTAGTCATCATGCCACTTCATTTTTCGTACTGCCAGTCATTAGACCAGTCAGTGCCACATCAGTCGACATGTCAATGTATATCCTGCCACGTCATTCGTACAATGACACATTGTAATACCCCAAGGCCGAACCAGAACTGTAAATGTAAATAAAAATGTACTTAAGCTGGTGAGTTGTTGATATCATTTTTGCATGCACCTTCCCTGGTATAGTGCGCACATGTATTGTGCACTAAAATGATGAAGTGTGCACATTCCAGGATATTGCTCGCAACAAACTTAAGTGCGTGTGATTTTGAGGAAAGAGAGTCTTTGTGTATATGTTGTGTTTTATAGGTTGGTGAGCCAGTTATTATAAGCTAGGAGGCTTATGTGATGAATTAGGTCAGAGAGCCTAGACACTAAAGGCCAGTGAGCCTATTTTTGTATATGTCTTATCATTAATATAATACATCAATGTGAGTAGATCGACCATGATAAAAGAGTATGGGGGACTAAACTCCACTAGTTAGGGAAAGGGGGATGAAAGTTAAGGATAAGGGGCTAAGATAGGGAGATCAAGACAAAAAGGAACATTATATTAATATTCCTTAAAGTAAAAAGTATGAATAATTATTTTATCCTAAAGTTCTAAGGATGGGGACAAGTGGACCAAAGTAGTCCTCAACATGACAAGTGTCAAGTTGGGAACATGCATACATATAGTTTGGACATAGTTCATTTTCCATGGGATTCCATCATCATTCAGTCACTCATTCAACTATCCTTCATTCCTTCCTGTACCTGCATTTGTACCTCTACCTGTACCTCTACCTATATATGTACCTGGTTAGGTTAAGAGCTAGACTAAAGAAGCGAGTTGTCAAGCTCATGGGGTATTGAAGAGGCATGTTCTTAGGCTCATGAGCAATTTTCTTTAGGTGAGAGAATTGTTGGGAATTGATCTCCCAAAGGTGCCAAACTGCAGCTATTGGGATTTGAGACTTCTTGTCTGGCCTATCGCTGAAGCCTTGGAAAGGAAGGGGTGCAACCGAAGGACTGTTGAGAAAAGATGGGGAACACTTTCTGGGGTGGGACAAACATGTCGGGAATGAGGGAATGCAGGATATTAGTTTGATTTGGCACATGTTACAGAGTTCTTCTTGTTGTCTAAGATACATCAACCTGGTTAGGAATCCTTTTAGTCGGGTGGAGTTTAGTCCTAGCTCGGAGGTGACCCACTACCGAGAGTGATGAGTAGTGTGGTCTAAGTATGGGAGGTTCATGGAAGGTATAAACACAGTTGGTGATATTTTTACCAAGATAAGTGTCAATTGTGTGTTAAATTATGTGTTGCATTATCATTTATGCGTTTATTTTTATGGGTTTTTCCTATGTGTGTTGCATGTGTATTTTTATTATTATGTTGTATGAATCTGTGCATTTGCAGAATGTGTGTGTTTGTTTTAAGTTATATATATATATATATATATATATATATATATATATATATATTTCTACAAGATTTTATGTGTGTATATGTTTTAATTTGTATACAGTTCGAAACTTTTATGTGGCATAGCCCAGTTGGATGCTTGGGATGCTATAATATGGTATCAAAACTCCAGTTTTCAAAACTGATCCTGGATGGGCCGAGCAAGTTTAATTGAAGTGAAATTTCACAGAGAATTGATTTCGAAGTGGCAAAATGTCAACTTATAGAGCGCCCATGTTAAAAATTAGAAGCAATTCCATGGAATTGGGAAAGAGCCCCAATTTATGTTGTTAAATTCATGGGAAAAATGAGAAATTTGACCAAGCATTGAGATATTCTTAATTTAATATCTTTTCTAGCAAATTCAGACGTAGTATTGGTCGAATTTGAATTTATAGGGAAGCCATGACATATGGAGCGAGATTAGTTGATTAAAGTTCTCAATTTGTGAATTAAGTTTGGGAAAATTCATTCCAGGAATGTCAACCAACATATATTTGTTGCTGCAGAGGTTGAATTGGTGTTATCGAGGTGAAATTGAAGAAATTTCATAGTTTCAGAATGCCTATGGTGAAAATTGGGAATTGTTTTGGCAAAATCCCCAATTTCTACAATGAAATTCACGAGGAATTGATGTGCATGAAAATGAATGTGCATAGGTGTGTGCAATAAAAATGCATGATAAACAGTGAAAATCTTGTAATGCATGGAAAATATTGGTCTGTGGGTGTGTGCACTTAAATTTGGCGCTACGCGATGCAGAGTTGTCATGCACGGAAAATATTGGTGTGCATGTTTGCGCACTTAAAATTGGCACTGTGTGGTGCACAATGGTAATGCGCATAAAATATTGGTGCACAAGTGTGTGCACTTAAATTTGGTGATGCACAGTGGAGAGTGGTAATGCACGGAAAATATTGGTGCGTGACTGTGCACACTTAAATTTGGCGTCGCTCGGTGCAGAGTGGTAATCCGCGGAAAATATTGGTGTGCAGGTGTGCGCACATAAATTTGGTGTTGCACAGTGCAGAGTGGTAATGTGCAGAAAATATTTGGTGCATGGGTGTGCACAGTTAAATTTGGCATTGCATGGTGCAGATTGGTAATGCGTGAAAAATAATGGTGCGCGAATGTGTGCACTAAATTTATCATTGTGCGGTGCATATTGGGTTTTCTCATGCATAATATTGGCGTGCATGGTGTGCGCAGTATTGGCAGAGCGTAGAGGAATTATATTGGTGTTCTTACAATGTAGGTATATTCATGTTGTGCGATAGTTTAATTAATGGTACACGTGGAGTACTAGTGCATGGTGGGAGCATACTAAACTTTGGAATGGTGTATTGCATAGAGTGCAATGTGTGCATAATATTAACATGTGACAAAAGAATTGCATGCAACAGGTATTAGTTCATGAAACAAAATTGTGCGCGACAGATATTTGCACACGACACAAAAGTAGTGTGCACCAGTTATTGACGCAACAAAGAAATGATCCACATTGGTTATAGGTGCATGGAGCATGTGCTACCTTATGGTGTTGCTACACATGCTAAATATGGGTGTACATGCTCAAATTTGTGCACACAAAGTCGTTTGGATGGTCTACAACAGTATAAAATCAGTGAATTTCTACGACATTTTATACTCTTTGAAGGTCATATTTTTGCAGCACATTTTTTAGGCCTTAAACAACACTTTTAGCTACTCAAAAACCCTGAGAACACAGTGTACCAAGGTACAATTCGTCTCTACAACTCAAATTAAAGAGCCCGAAGAGATATTTCTAATGGTGTAAATTGTTCGTCAAATGGAGCTTTTATGAGGAAGTTTTAGGAAAAATAGTGGAGGGTAAATTTTAAGAGCCAAATAACTTCGAAGTGCCATAAATTTATACTCAAGACTCAGAATTGACCATGGAAGAAGGCATTGGAAAGGTATTGGACAAAAAAATATAATTATTCACCTAGAAAATTGATATGGGCATTCAATTTTCAGGAAATCAGAAGAAATAATTGTAAATGTGTTGAACCTACACAAAATATATATAGCTAGAAAATGCCACACATTTGTAGGGATAAATTGAGAAAGAAGAAGAAAGAGAGAAATAATAGAAGAATTCTCATTAACAATAATGAATAATGAATAATTTACACATGATATACTCTGTATAATTCAATCAATGCACACTGGAGGAGAACCAATACACCATAGTGGTGGTCTAGAGTGATCTGAACACACACCAACAGTTACGGGAGTGAACTGCCACCTAGTCTAGTCTCTCAGGAAGTTACGAGAGTGAACTTCCACCTAACTAAGTTAAATAGTCAACCAATCTTCAATTGACTAACTGAAACATAGTGTAGTGAGGAGTAGATCAAGGAATCAAGGGTAATGATCCAATATGGTGATGAAACCAAAGATAATGTGCATTATCATGGTGATGATCCCAATGATGCATGGTGACAAAAACAATGAAACATCTAGACTCAACTCAACTAGTCAAATTGAAGTGTCAACTGAAGAGAATATTCTCCAGGTGGAAAATTTTCCCCTAAAATATAGGAGACTGTATAATGACTAATCATGACTAATAAACAAGGAAAAACCTTAGGAAAAATAAATCCTAGGTGTGTGTGAAGTAACTCCAACACCCCCCCCCTAAACATTACTATGGTGAAAATAAATAATGGGTCTCAACAACGAGGCCATATTAGGTACCCAAATACAAAAGATAAACTGAAAANACAATGTATGTAAAAATAAGAACTGACAATTGCTAGGAAACTGTGTCATTCACTCCAATATGACTTTGCATAGAAAGGAACTTCTTCTTAATGAAGGTCTTGGTGAAGATGTATGTCGTATGTTCTGTTGAAGGACAAAACTATAGATCGATGATCCCCTCCTGTACTAAGTCCCAGATGTAGTGCATGTGGATCTCGATGTGCTTCGTTCGTTGCCTCTGAACTAGATATCTGCAGAGGTTTAGAGTGTTATGGTTGTCACACCAAATGACGACTGGTCAATGAAACTGAATGCCCAATTTAGTGAGAAAATGTTGTAGCCACATAGCCTGAATGGTTATGTTAACTACCCCTCTATAATATGCCTCGACTGAAGATAGAGAAATGTCATCTTTCTTCTTTCTCAACCAACATATATTCCTAGAACCAAGACTGAGTGAGTAACCATATGTGGAATTACAATCAGTGATGTCGCCAGGCCAGTCAGAATCAATAAACCCGATGAGATATAATGTAGAGTCTACTGCATAATGAATCCCAAAGGTGATGGTTCCCTTTACGTATCAAAGGATACACTTTGCAGTCTTCCAATGTAGCTCGTGTGGCTCCTGCATGAACCTGGAAACTGCATCAACTGCATAGGAGAGGTTTGGTCTGGAGTGTGTGAGATAAAACAAAATCCCTGCTAGTTGTTTGTAGAGTGTGCTGACAACCAGTGGAGCGTCCCCGCCATCCTCAAGTTTGACTCCTGATAGGAAAGGAGTCAAAGAAGACTTATAGTCTGTCATGTGAAATATATCAAGGAGATCCCGTGCATACTTGGCCTGAGACATATTGATGCCTAATGCATCCCAACTGATCTCGATTCCAAGGAAGAAGTGTAGCAGACCCATGTCCGTCATCAAAAACCTTTCATGTAGAATAGACATTTGTGTCTGATTTACAACGTAAAAAGTTTTGTGTTGACAGGTAGAAGTCTATATTGGAATACCATGCCCTTGGAGCCTACTTGAGGCCATAAAGGGACTTCTTCAATCGACAGACCAAAGATGATTCCTGCATAAATCCGTGGGGCTGCTCCATATTGATCTTCGCAGAGAGATCACTGTGAAGAAATGCATTCTTCACATCCATCTGATGGACTTCCCATCCCATGTCTCCCACAATGGAAAGTGCCAATCATATGGAATCCATATTCTCTACTAGAGAGAAGGGCTCATCATAGTTAATGTCATTAACCTAATGAAAGCCTTTGGAAACAATCCTTGCTTTGTATATTCTAATATGTCCATCCATTATGCACTTGGTCCTGTAAACCCATATGCATCTGACAATTTTCCTCCCTAGAGGAAGGGAAACAAGATTCCAAATCTGGTTCTCGAGGAGGGAGTTGTACTCCTCCTGCATGGCGGATTCCGAAAAGGGATTTCCAATAGCCTCTCCCTAAGACTGTGGTCTGAAGACTTAACCAAGAAAATATGCCTGGAGGGAAATGGTTCACTGGCAGTGAGTGAAATAGGAGGCTCCTCGAAATAAGATTGAGTCCTCCTAGTATCGGTTGGATCACCAACAATATCCCCTTCATCCTGAAGAGTAGTATGTGCCTACATGGGCCTCTTCTTTGGCTCTGCATATGCATCTGGATGCTATGACTCTGCATCTGACTATAATGACTCTATATCTGAATCATATGATTCCTCTGAATCATAACTCTCATCTGAAGAAGAGTCATCATGTGCATTCGCATCATCTCAGATAGGTGGGAGAATGAATGTGTTTTCATGCGGCTGTTAAGGTACATGTTGTTGGTTGTGGAGCCTGATTATCTTCCTGATTCAGAGGTCCTTGCTTCTAGCCATGTTTATACCCCATGAAGTATTTACACCAAAGAAGTATGTACACTCTTCGACGAGAGGGAGTGCAGAGGGGGGGTACCCCCTCTGCGGGGTCCGGGGGGGCTATCCCTCTGACTGGAGGGTATAGGGGAAAGCAGACCCCCAATAGGGGTTCAGGGGCGAACTCCCGGAAGGAAAAATTGCCTTGTAAATGTATATTGTAATTTCATTGTAAATCTGGACCATTCATTATAAGTTCGCAGATCTAACGGTAGAGATTATGTTAGGGTTTTTTTCCCTAGAAGGTAACCCTCTTTTATGAGGGAAATGTATTGTGGCTATGGTTGATTGTGAATATTGTATTCCGAGATAGGATACTGTGAGAGAAAGAAGAGGAAGTTACAGTGGGTTTTCTATAGGTTGTATCCCTTCATATGATGGATAATAATAAAGGAAGGACCTGACAATTTCTCTGGTGGACGTAGCCCACACTAGGTGAACCACGTAAATCTGTGTCTCTATTGTATTGTGTATCTTCTGTGTTTTGTTTCCACATTTGTTTTATTTTATTTCTCCATGGTCCTATTTTTCTAACACATGTGAGACACTTTCCTTGAATTGGACACTTCTCTCATATATGAGTCGGTCTGAGGAAAGATCAGTAAGTTTTCATCCCTTCACACCATTGGGGTATCCAACAAAGATACACTTTGTGCTCTATGTATCAAGTTCCTTCCTCTTTTCAGAGAGAAACTGGGCCCATGTACGTGAACCAAAAATATGAAAGTGGGTCCCTTTTGATTTGAGGTCGGTCCAAGATTCATAGGGGGTCTTATCCTTGACAGATATATGGGGAGATATGTTTTGGATTTAGGTTTCACAATTAACTTCTTTGGCCCATAGTCTCTGTGGTAGTGACTTTAGATGTAGCATGCAAGATCCCATCTCCTTTAGAGATTCATTTTTCCTCTCAACAACTTTGTTTTGCTGCGGAGTGTAGGGAACTATGTGATGCAACTGAATCCATACCTCATGACAAAGATTTTGGAATTCATGATTGACATACTCTGCCTTGTTATCAGTTCTAAGGACTTCGATTTTTTTTCCTGATTGTGTCTCAACCAGGGATTTGAAATCTTTGAGGTGCTGAAAGACCTCGTGTTTTTTCCTGAGAAAGTAAATCCATTTGAAACGTGAGAAATCATCAAAAAAAATGAGAACAAACCTTGATTTGTTGATAGATGGATGCGAAAAAGGAACCATGAGGTCACTATGGATCATAACTAAAGGATAGGAATCTTTGTGAGTCTTTCCTTTTTCGAACGTTTCTTGAGGGTGTTTTCCAGGAACACATCCCTCAAATACTCCCTTGGAGAAATGGATGTCTGGTAGATCATAAACCAATATTTTATTTCTAAGTTGTTGCATATATTTGAAATTCAAATTCCTAAACTTTTCATACCATATCCTACTACTTTCATCAACATGGGTAAGCAGTAAAGTAGAATATGGTTCAATAAATTCAGAAAATGTATACAATCTAGATTATGATTTACCTCACTGGTAGCAACCCTGGAATTGGTTTGCATGTCATAGATTTCCACTTCATTTGGTCTTAATATGAATTTGTTTCCAGTGCCATAATTCATCATATAATACACAGAGAGAAGGTTGATGGAAATTTTGGGAATGTGCAACACATTCTCGAAGCTTCCTTTGGTGAGTTCAATCCTTCCTTTGTCGGTGACTTCAACTGAAGAGTTGTCCCCCATTAGAATAGGAGAACCTCTGCATGCTTCCAATGAAGAATATACTACTTTTTTGGCATCCATGTGATGTGATTCTCTTGAATCTACGATCCAAGAATCAAGAGAAGAGTTTATGGCAATCAAGGTATGGCTAGAATTTTCTTTCTTAGGATTCTAATATTTTGGCTTCTTCTTCTTGGTACCCTTGGGGATGTGATATCCAAGGTTTTTTTTCTGAATTATTTGAGTTTTTATATCTATTTGTTTCTACATGCATGTGTATTCGATATGGAATCATGTATGGAAGTATGAGCATTTATTCCCTTTTCTTCCCTTCCCCACTTTGGATCTGGAGGCATCGGTGAAGGGTTTTGTGTACCCTTCCTTTCTCGGATGTGCATGATATTTTATTTTGTATTTATATTTATATTTATGATATTGATGGCTGCCATATTGCATAGTAAGTGCATGTGCCTTTGAGCCTTTGATTTTTCCCATATTGATGAGCTTGGTTTTCGCTTGTGTCAAGGATTCGATAAAGTCCTCAAGAGAAGGCATCTTCCAGGTGGATCCAGAGGAGAACTTGACTGAATGGAATGTTGATACGAACATGGAGAATTCAGGACCAAGTTTGGAGAAAATGGTGAGAACCATTTGTTTCTCCTTAGATTTATCAACCCCTCAAGTTTTGAGTTGCAATAGTAAATCCTTAAATTTTGTAAAGAAATCTTGGATATTGTAGAACATTTTTGGATCTAATGTGAGAAATTACACCTCAATAATGTGTCCCCTCATATCATCCTATTTTATAAACAACCCTTCCAAGGTGTTCAAGGCTTCATTGGGGGTTTTACAGGAAGATATGTGAAAAAGGAGATCAGGAGAAATAAGACTCCAAATCGTTTTGAATGCTTCATCCATTCAATTTAGATACTTGGATTTTCTATGGCTGATTTTGGTTCTGTGTCTGTATTCAAGGTTAACCTATACAATCTTCTGGTTTAAATATGTATGACTATTTTCTCCTTCCATGCAAATTAATTATAAGGTGCAAGAATGGATTCTTTTGGGAAACCCATCTTTCCACTGTCTTCAATCTTTTGTACCTGCAAAGAATTTGGTGTATCTTTTGCTTAGCAGTCTATCATCTTTGATACCATGTAAATGTGTTGAACCTGCAAAAAATATATCTAGCTATAAAATACCACACACATTTGCAGAGAGAAATTGAGAAAGAAGAAGAAAGAGAGAAAGAATAGAAGAATTGTCATTAACCGTAATGAATAATGAATAATTTACACATGATATACTCTGTATAACTCAATCAATGTGCATTGGAGGAGAACCAATGCACCATAGTGGTGGTCTAGAGTTATCTAGATAGACACCAAAAGTTATGGAAGTGAAATTCCACCTAGTCTAGTCTCTCAGGCAGTTACGGGAGTGAACTGCCACCTAGTTGAGTTAACTAGTCAACCAGTCTTCAGTTGACTGACTAAAACATAATGTACTGAGGAGAAGATCAAGGAATAAAGGGTAATGCACAATTTTGGTGATGAAACCAAGGCTAATTCGCATGATCATGGTGATGATCCCAATTTTGCATGGTGACAAAACCAATGCAGAATCTAGACTCAAATCAACTAGTCAGTCAACTGAAGAGAATATTCTCCAGGTGGAATGTTCTCCCCTAAATATAGGAGACTGGATAATGACTAATAAAAAAGGAAAAACCTTAGGAAAAAGAAATCCTAAGTGTGTGTGAAGTAACTCCAACAAGAATTCTGATGCATTATTGAACCACAATGATTCATATTTTCATGAAATTATTGAAATAGTTAGCCTGACAAAGTTCTCTTGGATACATATTTTGCAAAGTTAACAACAACTAGATCATATCAATATCAGCACAGAGTGCATAGGAATGGAATATGCATAGGGGGCTTACATCTAGGAAGATGAGATCAGAGCGATGGATTTCCATATGGGTATTGAAGGAACAAACTCCAATGGACATGGAGAAGGAAAAGATGAAAACATGAATACGGTAGAGACCATTAAAAATTTGCATAAGGATTTCCAAAGCCATAAATATGATAATGAAATACAAAGAGAAATAGGAGGTCTTCAACATGAAGTTAATGCAGATCTTGAATAGAATAGAAAATAAATTGGATAAGGAGAGTGGCTCAAGTAAATCAGGAAATAACAGGTCTCCTGATGAGAAAATAAGAACAAGAAGTGTTAGCAGACATCACCATCAATCCTTGAGGCATTCTAATAGGAGAGCACACAACAGCTCAAATCCATCCCCTGTCAAAAAGAATAAGAGATCCGGGGTCGATGAGCTACGAGGAGAAATGAACAAAATCAAGACTCCTACATTTGATGGTGAGCACAAGAAGGATGAAGATGCGCAGACATGGTTATTGTGCATGATAAAGTATTTTCAATTGCATAATTATTCTTCTCATGTAGAAGGAATAATTTCCATCTATGAACTCAAGGGAAAGACATCCATGTGGTGGGATTATCTTGTGCAGGTCCAACACATTAAAGAGAAAAATGTTACTTGGAAGGAATTCAAGAAATATTTTGAAAATAAATATTTGACTAAAAGATACTATGACAAGAAAATGAAAGAGTTATTTGAACTCAAGCTTGGGAGTATGACCATAGATGAATATGAAAGAATGTTCTTAGAACTACTAAAGTATGTTCCTATCATCAAGGATGTGACATTTAAGATTCAGATGTATTTGAGTGGATTTCCATCATTGATCAGTGACAAAATACAATATGATGATCCCAAAACATTGGAGGAGACCATAAGTCGAGCTAAATGCCTATGTGATCAAAACAAATCAAGGAAAAATTTCCAAAAATCTTGGGAAGACAAGAATAAATTCAAGATGGATCAGAGGAAGAAGGGGACTAAGACACCATTCTTCAGGGGGTCAAAGTCCAAATAAGCCACATATTTAATGTTGGGGTTGTAATGGGCATCATATGTGTAGAGATTGTCCTCACCGAGGTGAAAAAGTGAGGAATGTTCACAATGTCTAGCAAGCTAAAACAGTGGAGTACATGGAAAGAAATGTACCAAGGATATATGAAGCCCTAGACAACAAGCAAGTAGAGTATCAACCACATATTATTGAAGTGGAAGGTATGATCAACAACCAAACCATTTCTATTTTAATTAATTTAGGAGCTAGTCATAGTTATATATATCCTAAGATGGTGGAAAGTTTACATTTTCAAAGAAGAAAGCATGGAAAATCTTGGTTGGTGCAACTGGCTACCAAATCCAAAAGAAACATTAATGAGAGGGTTAAGTCATGTCCTATGGACATGAATGGACTGAACAACAAGGAATATTTGAACATCTTACCTTTGGGTTCCTATGACTGTCTAATTGGGATGGATTGGTTGGACCAACATCATGTTATCCTAGAATGTCATAACAAGGAATTTACTTGCTTGGATGAGGAAGGGAACCTAAGGACAGTACAGGGAATTCCCAGGGTAGCAATTTTCAGAGAAATTTCAACATTGCAACTGAAGAAATGTTATAGAAAAGGATGTCAAATATTTGTAGCTCATATGGAAGAAACATCTAATGATAAGCTGTCAAATATTGAATATTATGCAGTCCTAAAAGAGTTTGAAGATGTGTTTAAGGAAATACCAATATTACCCCCTAAAAGAGACATTGATTTCTCCATAAATCTAATGGCTAAAGCATCTCCAGTATCCAAGACTCCCTACAGGATGAGTAAACCAAAATTGAAGAACTTGAAAATGCAACTTGAAGAGATTCTGAAGAAGGGTCATATACACCCAAGTGTGTCATCTTATCGTGCCCCAGTTTTATTTGTCAACAAAAAGGATGGAACACTGAGACTTTGCATTGACTTTAGGCAGTTGAACAAAGTAACTATGAAGAATAAGTATCCTTTTCCAAGGATCGATGATCTCTTTGACCAGTTGAAAGATGGAAAAATATTCTCCAAGATTGATCTCAGGTCAGGTTATCATCAAGTAAGATTTAGAGAAGAAGACATTAGCAAGACTGCTTTCAGAACAAGGTATGGTCATTATGAGTTCATAGTGGCGCCATTTGGATTATCAAATGCAACATTCATCTTCATGTGCTTAATGAATGGTATTTTCATCGAATAGTTAGATAAGTTTTTCATTGTATTTTTAGATGACATTCTTATATATTCTAAATCAAAGAAAGAGCATGAACAACACTTGAGGATGGTATTACAAGTATTAAGGGAGAATTAGTTGTATACCAAATTGAGAAATTTCTCATATTATCATAAGCAAATTCATTATTCAGGCCATATCATTTCAGAGGAAGGGATAACAGTGGATCTTGAGAAGATAGAAGCCATTAGAAGATGGTCACCGCCAAAGAATGTGATAGAGGTCAAATAATTCATGGGCCTTGTAGGATACTATAAGAGATTTATTGAAGGATTCTCAAAGATTGCACACCCAATCACTTCCTTGAAAAACAAGGGTGTGAATTTTGAGTGGACATTGGATTCTGAAAAGATTTTCCAACAATAGAAACAAGTATTAACCAGTGCTCCAATTTTAAGGATTGCAGATCCAAATGAAGACTTCATTATATGCATAGATGCATGTAAAGAAGGACTTGGTGGATTCCTCAGTCAAAATGGATTTGTGGTATGTTATGAATCCATGAAGTTGAAGGAGAATGAAAGGAACTATGCCACTCATGATTTCGAGTTCGAAGCCATAGTTCATGCCTTGAGGAAGTAGAGGAAATACCTCATGCGGAAAAGGTTCGAGCTGAGGATAGACCATAATGGTCTCAAATATTTATTTGATCAACCAACTCTAAATTCTAGGAAAAACAGGGGGTTAGAATTTCTTAGTGAATAAAGAATATCAAAGGGAAAGAGAACAAAGTGGTTGATGCACTCAACAGAAGAGTGCATGTGTTGCATGCTACAACCATTAGCATGTACCAATCAGATTTGAAAGACATAATTTTGGAGGCTGCAAAATAAGATTTTCCATATAAGGAGTTAGTCGCAAAACTACAACAAGGTATTTTGTAGAAGAAAATTGAAGACTATAAGCTAGAAAATGATGAAATTCTCATATACAGGGGAAAAAGTTATATACCAAATTCCCAAGAATTGAAAAATATGATATTGTGAGAAATGCATAATGTACCTTATGTTGGCCACCCAGGTTATCAAAAAACTATTGCAGTTGTCAAGAGCCAATATTATTGGCCAAGAATGAAGAAAGAAGTTGTTGATTTTATTTCCAAATGTTTAGAGTGTCAAAAAGTAAAGGCTGAGCATAGACACCCAACTGGTTTTATACAACCATTAACCATTCCTGAGTGTATATGGGAAGTTGTAACAATGGATTTCATCACAAAACTTCCCAGAACAAACAAGTAGCATGATTTTATTATGGTAGTGGTGGATAAGCTTACTAAAGTTTCCCATTTTATTCCAGTAAAGATCACTCACAAGGAAGCCAACATTGTTGATGTTTATATGAGAGAAAATGATTGATTACATGGTATACCCAAGACAATTTTTTTTGACAGAGATCCAAAATTTACATCAAATTTTTGGAAAGGATTATTTAAGGGATTTGGAACAAATTTGAATTTTAGTACACCTTATCATCCATAATCAAATGGACAAACAAAGAGGGTGAATCAAGTGATTGAGGATATGTTGAGGATGTATGTGATGCACAAACCATCAAAATGGGAAGACTGCCTACACTTAGTAGATTTTTCTTATAAGAATGGGTACCAAACATCTCTAAAGATGAACTCGTTTGAGACACTTTATGGCAGAAGGTGCAACACACCAGTAAGTTTGGACAACCCAGTAGATAGAGAAATAGTTGGGCCATAATTACTCAGGGAAATGGAAGAGAAAATGTTGAAAATAAAACAAAATTTAAAGGTTTCCGAGGATAGGAAGAAAAGCTATGCTGATAAGGGAAAAACTCACATGTAATTTAAAGTTGGTGACCATGTGTTCTTGAAAGTAAAGGCCAACAAAAGTTCCTTGAAGTTGGGAAATTGTTTAAAGTTGGTAGCTCACTATTGTGGGTTGTTTGAAATCCTAGAGAGGATTGGGCCTATAGCATACATGGTTGCCTTGCTTGCATCAATGTATTCATAATGTATTACATGTATCATTTCTTAAGAAATATATACATGATGCTAATCATGTTATTGATTGGAATGTGTTTTAGGTGGAGCAAGAAGGTTCTTTCCAAATGCATCTGGTACACATTCTGGGCCAAAAAATCAAATAGATTCAGAATCTAGCCATAGAGCTTGTAAAGGTCTAATAGACTTGATACAGTCCTGAGGATGCAACTTTAGAGTATGAGGGTGCCATGCGGGAAGAATACTTGGATCTCTTTTAGTATTTTTGAAATTTTGGTTCTATATGTGTATATTTTGCACTGAGGATAGTGCATAAATAATGGGAGGGGAACGTAATACCCCTAGGCCGAACCACAACTGTAAATGTAAATACAAATGTAATTAAGTTGGTGAGCTATTAATATCATTTTTTCATGAACCTTCCATGGTATAGTGTGCACATGTACTACACACTAAAATGATGAAGTGTGCACATTCTAGGATACCGTGTGCAGAAAACTTAAGTGCGTGTGATTTTGAAGCCAGCGAGCCTTTGTGTATATGTTTTTTTTTATAGGATGGTGAGAAAGTTATTATAATATAGGATTCTTATGTGTTGAGTTAGGCCAGAGAGACTAGATGCTAAAGGCCAGTGAGGTTATTTTTGTATATGTCTTATCATTAATATAATACATTGTTGTGTGTAGACCGACCACGATAAAAGAGTATGGGGGACTAAACTCCACTAGTTAGGGAAAGGGGGATAAAGTGAAAGGGGGATAAAGTTAAGGATAAGGGGATAATCTAGGGAGCTTAAGACAAAAAGGAATATTATACTAATATTCCTTAAAGTATAAAGTATGGATAATTATTTTATCCTTAATTTCTAAGGATGGGGACAAGTGGGCCAAAGTAGTCCTCAACATGACAACTGTCAAGTTGGGAACATGAATACACATAGTTTGGACTTAGTTCATTTTTGGGGGGATTCCATCATCATTAAATCACTCATTCAATTGTCCTTTGTACCTTTCTGCACCTATATCAGTACCTGTACCTATACATGTACCTGTATATGTACCTGGTTTGTTTAGGAGTTGGACTAAAGAAGCGGTTTGTCAGGCCCATGGTATATTGAAGAGGTGGGTTGTCAGGCCCATGAGAAATTCTCTATAGGTGAGATAATTGTTGGGAATTGATTTCCTGAAGGTGCCAAACTACAACTACAAGGCTTTGAGACTTCCTGTCTGGCATGTTGTTGAAGCATCAAAAAGGACAGAGTGCAGCCAAAGGACTATTGAGAAGACAAGGGGCACACTTCTTGGGTTCAAACATGCATGTGAGAGATGAGGGATTGCAGGATGTTAGTTTGAGTTGGCACCTATGATGGAGTTTTTCCTGTTGTCTGAGATATATCATCCTAGATAGGAATCTCTTTAGCTTGGTGGATTTTAGTCCTAGCTCGGGGATGATCGAATTCTGATACTGATGAGAAGTGTGGTCTAAGGATGGGAGGTTCATGGAAGGTATGCATGAAATTGGTAATATTTTTACCAAGATAAGTGTCGATTGTGTGTTAAATTCCATGTTGCGTTATTATTTATGAGTTTATTTTTATGGGTTTTTCCTGTGTGTGTTGCATGTGTATTTTTATTGTTATTTCGTATGAATCTATGCATTTTCATAATGTATGTGTTTGTTTTAAGTTTTATATATAAAGTTCTGTAAGATTTTATACATGTATATGTTTTAATTTGTATACAGTTCAAAATTTCTATGTGCCATATCTCAGTTTGATGTTGGGGATGATACACACATGGTACTTTATTATTCATCCAAATATACCCCCAAACATTCCAAATATTCCTGACATGTGGCATCCTGTGGTGCTTCCATGTTAGCATGCTAACATCATCAATGTGCAGACTTCACCAGATTTGCCTGTTTTCTGAAAATTTCATATGGCCATAACTTTTTCATCTGGATTTCATTTGAGGTGTCATTTTCACCATTTGAAATATCTCGTCAAGATCTTTGACTTGGTGTTGTTTTTGTCAAATTCTTGGAATTTTGATTTTTAACCATTTTTTCCAGCTAAGGAATATCCAACCTCCAACTGCATATACTCTATATGTGCTTATTTATTTGTGTACCATGAAGCTTGGGGTGAAGCTTATAATATTTCCTAATCCAGTGACCACTCATTTGGAAGTGAGTGCAATAATTGTGTGACTCCATGTTTGTCTCACTTTCATTGTAAAGAGATTTTTACTTGCAACACTTTGCAACAATCTTGTTGTCTCAATATGGTGTTGGTGATGATCTTAGCTCTTTTCTTGAAGAATCCTTTGCTTCTATTTCTTCTGAGTATTCTCTTTCACCATACCCCAAGACCACATATTGTGGTCTTCCTTCAACCTCTAGTTGTTGAATGATTCCTTGGAAATCAATACCAATACTCCTCCTTTATAACCCATCTTTGTTATAACCCTAAATTGCACCACACATGCTTACCTTGCATCAGGCCAACTCATATCCCTTATTTACCAAAACATTGTTGAACAACTCTTTGAAAATCCTCTCTTATAAAGGCCCACACACCCTAATCCATTACTGCACGTGTGTACATGCTGGCTGACCCAAAATAGCCCACGTGGACCGACAAAAGCATGAAAAAAGGAAAGTTGTCGACGGAGCACAAAAGCTATGGGTGA
Source organism: Picea engelmannii (assembly GCA_009831015.1). Taxonomy (NCBI): domain Eukaryota; kingdom Viridiplantae; phylum Streptophyta; class Pinopsida; order Pinales; family Pinaceae; genus Picea; species Picea engelmannii. The sequence continues at coordinate 1,148,326 of ML786639.1, read as the reverse complement.
GTTAACTGAAACTCCTGGCCATGCATGGCTGAGGGTTCATCCAAATGCCTAGCTCCTTCTAGCCTGTAAAAGAAGGGGTAGGGGTCCCATTTGGAGGAGGAAAAATATAGCAAAGAAACTATGCCCATTTACGTATTCCCATTGTCCCAACCCTTTAGCCTTTCCTTGTGCCAAAGGAGATTCAAAGAAAAGTAGTTGGAGGACAGAAGAAGAGGAGCCCAGGATCAGGTTCAAGGAGAGGTGGTTGGTCTCAACTTTTATAAGTTGACTCATTCAAAGTAATAAAGAAAATGCTTTTCCGGTCCCAATTCATGAGCTGTTTATAGTTTGATCAGTATATGTTTGGATTTCTAACCCTTTAGTATATAAGTAATATGCATGCATAGTTGTTGCTTGTCTTGGATGCAGGTCATCTTTGGAAGGAGTATTGCGAACAAGTAATCAAGCACAACGGTGGATCGAAATCAAATGTCGGGAACGAGGTAGGTTGATCTTTCCATGCATTTACTAAGAAAAGGGGATTTAAATCTAGAGATGAAGGTAGAAAGTAGTTTCTCTTCGGTTATATCTTCATGCAAAGTCTGAACTCTATTTGCTAGTCCGTAGGGAGATTTTCCCCACAACAGAATTAGCGACTGTACTGGGGAAACTCTCTAGGGTTCCTGGAATTTTATTTAGTTTTTGGGTAGTTTTAAAAACTAGTTTTTCTTGCCTGTTTTTTCTTTTAATTTCTGTAAGGTCTAAGCTAGCAGAGAGTCTAGTTTACCAGTGTTCTCTGATTTGCTTGACTGTGTTTGTCAGGACCCATAGAGGTACACATGGCATGTATAAGGTCTACATGCATGTGTCGGTGCCCTACTCTCTTACAGCTCGCGTGTGAACTCTAGCTGAAGAGGTAGCAGTAGCGTGTAGAGTTCAAAGAACTTTAGAGGTAGTCATCCTCTTCCTTGTCAGAATTACACATTCTCAGGGGGTTTTATGAAATTATGTATGAGTCTTGTTTGCTAGCAGTCCTATCTCAGATTGTTTTTGCCTTATCATTTTTTCCTTACATTATTTATTTTTCTGTCAAAAAGAGTGTCCAAGCCTTCAAGGGATCCTGGTTATCAATATCAGTAGTCTCTTCCTGGTTTGGTCTGTTTGTTTTCATTTTTTCTCAGAATTTACATATACACATGGCTTGTACAAGGTTATCCCGCGTGTACACACCCTCTGTCTATATCCAGCACCTGTTTGCACGCGTGTTGTTTGAGTAATCGTCGCGTGCTTGTGCATGATACTTTTTGTTGAGGGTAAGACAATCATCCTTTCCTTTGATAAGAATTATTCCACTCAGGTGTTTGAATCTCTATTTGACCAGTCAATAGCTTAGGATTAATATTACCCTTACCCTGCTTTTTCTTAGTTAAAAAGTTGTCATAAAAATCAAAGAATTTTTAAGGTTTTTAGACAAGTGTGAGTCACTGTTTTTAAAGAAAATTGCTAGTGTGTGATTTTTGACCCGATTCTTTGCGATCTGCGATTAGGATAGAATTGTTTTTCTTGGTTTTTTGCTTGTCGGTATTTTTCCTTTCTTGCTTTACTAGCATTTAAATAAATAAAAAAATCTCTTTTCATTTTCGTATTTGGTTGAAGAGTCTGTTTCTGCATTTTTAGCCAGGGAAAAGTCGTTTATTTCATAAGTTTTTGCAGTTCACTTAGATCATAAGTAGCTCGTAGTTGAGTGAAATTCCTTTGAGTTTGATATCCAAAATCTTAGAAAAGTTAAAAAAAAATAAAAAATTGAAAAGTTGTTGAAATTTTGCATTCAGTAAAAGTTTTGTTTCCATCTTTTTTATTCGTTTTTTGCTTTCATCTTTTTTCACATCATCAAATTCACCTTCATACACCTGGATGTAAGACAAATCCATAAAATTAATGCTAAATTTAAAATCTACTAGAATTTTATGTTTGTAGGGTTCACCAACTAGTTCAGGATTAGGGCCTTGGATTAGGTTAGAGAGGAAACTCTTCAAGGCCATTTAAAATCAAACATTGGAGTCTGAGTTAGGGAGTGTCTAGGTCCAGTGTTGTGTAAGTTATCCAGGACCCCCCTCTAACACATGGGATAAACACGAGGTTGTGTGCGGAAAGGTAGTGGAGATAACCCTTCCAAAGTTGGACCAATCGTAGTGGAGAACACATATAGAGGGCTTGTTTTGGGATTCCATCGTTTGCATTTGGCACGGGGCTTCATGGGTCTTGAATCTGTTTGCGGTCCTCAGTTTTCTTTTGGACCATTTTCTCTCGATACCCTTGATAGGTTTCGGGCTCAATACCCTACTCATTATGGTCTACCCGACTTTCGACTATACCCGCCTAGTGACTGTTCGCGTGCAGGTAACCTAGTTGCCAATCTTTTCTAGGGACATACACAGGTGACTGTGGGGGTATACCACGGTACCTAGGATAGAAATTGGGCCACGCTTTTTAGAGTATACTCGGAGGGTGTTTCCATGTTCGAGTTGCACTTGCACCGGTAAGTTGCTCTAGTGTTGGTTGTTGTAACTATTCTTCCAATTAATTTAGTGTTTGCCTGTCTTATCTTCTAGGAACTTTTAGTGTGTGTTACTTTTGAATGTTTAGACTACCTTAGAGTGTCTTGGATCTTCTCACACAATGGAGGATCCCAATCTCTTCCGGTCATGAAGGCTTCTTGGCCTACCGCCGATTACACTGGAGCCACCCCCGCCACCATTAAGGTGAAAGCTAGACCAACAAGGGTCTTTTGAAGCGACCGGGTTACAAACCATTGTGCCCGACCAACCCCCAGACAAATCGACCATTTTGGACCTTGAAGCAACCGCTCTTGGCCTGGTTGAAACCCCAAGCACTGATTTCTTGGCACCTTTCATTGTACCAATTCAATTTTACGAGCGCCAAACAATGTCGCAAACAACAATGTAAACAAATGATGTTACTCCTTCTGGGAATTCTTCAATTCCCACCACGGTTGTCACCACAGGAGAACTTTCATCTCCTAACCCACTGACATCGATATGAGCTACCATGGTCTCGACCGCAACTACTTCGCATAGTGGTCCGATCCCGTCTTTAGTGGCGGCCACAACCCCTTTCACACCAAGTGCGACAGGCCCTTCGTTCTCATACGGGATGCCTAGTTTGGGTACCAGTCCTGTACTTTCCTATGCCACTTTACAAATTTTGGGTCTGGGGGAAGGGAGCTCTAGCATTCCTCTACAAGGTCACATGGGGGGCACTCCTTCTCCTTTTAATGATTTCCCTTACGGAGGAGGTCATATCCCTCCTTCTTCCCCTTCACTCGGTGGCTCGCATCAGCAATCTGTCAGGCAACCTACACACAATAGTTTATTTGGAGTGGGGAGTCAAGGACCACCTTCGCATAGTATGCCGGTAGGTTCAACACCATTTTCTTGGAACAAAATGTTTGGTAACAACACCTTCTTGTCAGCCTCTTTCCCGACTGGTGGCAACCCCATTTTTGGACAATCTACTCCTGTGCATGGTACTATTATTGCATAGGGGGCACACCTAGCAGGACCTTGGAATTCAGAGTAGGGATCTGTTCCCTCATCCGAAATGATGATCTGGGGTACTTCTTTCCACAATCAATGGAACCCTAGACAAACTACTATGCCTATCCCCATGGGACCGACATGGGGCAATCCTTCCCAAAGTCCTTCGAATATAATGCATGCCCAACCATCTATGTCCTATTTGGGAAACCAACCAATGATGTCTCCTCATATGCAAAATCCTTACGCTGGCCAGAGCCATGGTTTCTACCAGAATCTGGGCCAGCAGCCAAACTTTTCCTGGCAACCTGGTGACAGTCAAACTCTAGGCCCCCTTTTCCTAGGTTATCAGCAACAACCCAAACTACCATTCCTGGTAACTTTACACTTGCCATATTTGACAAGGTTGTTGAATGACCCTATTTGTCACGATCCGCGTTGGCCTCCTATATCGATGAAGTTTCCTTCGGACATTCCAAAGTTTGAAGCCAAGCCTAATGAAGATCCAGGAGATCATGTGACTACCTTCCATCTTTGGTGCTCATCTAACTCATTGAAAGATGACTCCGTACAGTTGCGATTGTTTCAACGTACTCTCATTGGGAGTGTCGCGAAAGGGTACATTGAGCTCGATCGCTCAAGATACTCTTCTTTTGGCGAACTGGCGATGGCTTTCCTGAACCATTTCCAGTTACCTGTGAGATACGATGTTGGCACAGAGCTTCTCACCAATTTTGAACAGACAACAACGAACCATATCTCTGATCACATCTGAGAACGGAGACGCTGAAAGAGTTTAATCAAGGTACCAGTCCCACCAACATTCCTGCTTGAGTGGTTCCTTAAGTCTTTGGTCCCGCAGTTATCCAAAGATGTCACGATGTCTGGAGTTTTCTCCGAAGAAGATGCCATCATGAGGGATCAATAGTTTGAGCTCATCTATTCTCAGTCTGGTTTATCATACAACATCTTTCCAGATGCGTCACATTCAATACTGGATAAAACTAGACAGAGAGCTGGACCACATGCCAATGGTATTGTCAGTTCAGCACAAACAAATCCCGCTGATCAATTGACAAAGCAGTTGCAACAATTATCCATACAACACATAGTGTCCAACCAAACTACTTCTTTGGCTACTCCCTCTACCAAAACGTCGGAAGTACACACCATGTAGTCGACTAACCCAAAGGCCACCCAACACCCTGAAGGGAAGAAAAAACAATGAAAGAAGAGTAAGGGGGATAAAAAACCCACTGATAATGCTGGCGGGGAGAACACTGAAAAGCAGAAGGCGAGGTATCCATGCAACTTGTGCACAGAAGACCACCCAACCCATCTATGTCCTCGACTTGCAGAGGCCCAAAAATTTGTCATGCAGCAACAACAGGCAGTGTTGACTAATCCTTTTCAACATGGGAAAAATCTAACTCAAGCCTCTGCAAGCACGGAATGGGGTAGCCAAGAAACCTGCCCACCTCTGAACAACCCTACATCTGTGAACATATATATGGTTACGGGTGATGCTTTCATATCGACTAGAGCGCACGATTATAGTAAACCAAGCACTTATGAGAAGGATAAAGAAGCTGATCTCCCATATCTTCCTCTACAGATTGAGAAGACGTTGGGAAAAACAATGACACACATTCCAAAAGGTGCATTTAAAAAAGCTTCTCATAACCCAAATGCAAGGGCCGCCCAGAACTACTCTGTGGTGGAAGATTTATCACAAACCCCTTGTGTGATATCTGCTTTGGAGGTCCTCCAAAGCTACCCTTCTCAAGGAAATCCTTGTTAACCACTTTGGGCTCTACTGAGACTTGTAATCAAGGTACCATCATGTTATATACAACCAACTTAAAACCTCGTCTTCCTTACCACATAGCGTTTCAGATGGTAGTGGCTTATCCCACGAAAACGTTTACTTAGAATATCTTTCGCATGGTAGTTGATGAGGGATCCTCGACATGCGTTATGTCATTGGCATGTTGGAAGGCCATTGGCCAGCCCGTTCTGTCTCCATCACCTACTCTTCTCACTTCTTTCGATGGTCGTTTGTTCCAACCACATGGAATCGTTCCTTCTTTCCCTATGCAATCATGAGGAAAGACCATGTGTGTCGAAGTAGAGGTAGTCAATGCTCCCCTCAACTATAACCTCTTGTCAGGATGGAGTTGGACTTATGCTATGCAAGCTATGGTTTCTACAGTTTTGCAGGTCTTGTTGTTTCCACATGAGGGTTTCATAGTGACCATCGATCAATTGTATTTCTCTAGACCTGACCCAGCTTTGGGGCCATCCACAGTCTTGATGATTGATAATCCTCAACTAGGTGTCGTCAATGTAGGAGTTTGTTTGTGCCCATCCTTGATGGGTACCTTCGATTACCCACCTCCTCATGACGATATCAAATTTATATGCAATCCCCATAAGGTTGAGATTTTTCAAGTTTCATCATTTCGTACAACTTACTTCGAGGATCCATGGATACTTCCTTCCCCATCGGCCACGATGGATGAGACAAGGCACCCAGGCATGTCCATGCCCTTGTCTACCACTGAAGTAGCATACTCTTTAGTCCAACAAGCTTCAGCTAACACTGATCTGACTCCTGCACAAGAGTTAGATCCACTTCTAGAGCCTATTTGAGCTCAGGGTTCTCTCACTAACATTGATTTGTTAAACTTAGTCTTGCCTTCTGATGAAGCAGTAATCGAAGCAATGACTAGTCTGAACAAACCTTGGGAAGATCTTCATCTTAGATCATATTTTCTCCCAGAGTTAAGCCAAATCGAAGTAGGAGAATTCACCATGACCATGACGGGAGATCAGTCGCGTCCTATTAATCTCTTAGCTACACATGAAATTTATGTTGAGGGCAATATGGAAACTATCGCTGAAACTATACCAATCAACATCTCCCAAAACCCTGGCGTCGTGGAGAACATCTTTGTCCAAGCAAATTTCTCCCCCGAAAAGATTCAAATCTACATGGATCTTTTCAAAGAATTTCACGACGTTTTTGCCTGGTGTTATGAGGAAATGCCAGGTATTGATCCAAAAATAGTTGAACATGAAATCACAATGTATCCTGATGCCAAGCCTATCCGACAGAAGCTTCGTCCAGTTAATCCTAAGAAAGAAGTAGCCATCAATATTGAGGTAGAGAAATTGCTAAAGGCAAGTTTTATCTATCCTATCCATTTGACTCAATGGGTGTCAAATCCTGTGCCGGTCAATAAAAAACAAGGCACAATTCGTGTATGTACTGATTTCCGTGATTTGAACAAGGCATGTCCCAAAGATAATTTTCCAACACCATTCATCGACCGGATCATTGATGAATGTACTGGTTGTGAAGCGCTTTCTTTCATGGACAGTTTTTCGGGATATAATCAAATCCAAATCAAACCCGAAGACCAACACAAAATGGCATTCATTTTTCCTTGGGGTACATTCTCATATTGTAAGATGCCTTCAGTGATGATTTATAATCATGATCTCGCAAGAGAACAGATCATCCCACACACCTTAGACTTATCTTTGAACGTTGTCACTACTTTAGGACTCGCTTGAATCCAAACAAGTGCAGCTTCTGCGTAACGTTGGGACGTTTGTTAGGTTTCATCGTATCAACAACAGGGATCATGGTCGATCCTCTCAAGGTGGAGGCAATAATCCAGTTGCCCCCCCCACACACAATCCTTCAACTTCAGAGTTTACAAGGCAAGGTGAACTTTTTATGATGCTTCATTGCCAACTATGCCGAAATCACCAAGGGATTTATGCATTTACTGAAAAAAGACATTCCTTTTTACTAGGACAATGTCACTCAGTGCTCTTTCGATGCATTAAAACACGCCCTCACAATGGCCCCTTTGCTATGGCCACCTAACTATAACAAAGATTTCTTATTATATCTGGTTGCCGCAGAGTCAACCATTGGCATGGTTTTTGTTCAGGAAGATGATTTATTCTCAGAATATGTGATCTATTACCTGAGTCGAGGCCTCGTAGGACCAGAACTCAATTATTCGCATATCAAAAAACTTGTGTTGGAAGCAGTTCATGATGTTCAATGGTTCCATCATTATGTTATGTTTTGCAAGACCACCATCATCGTTGTCGTGAATCCATTCCAATACATGTTGACACGATGGGTAATAGGCGGAAAAATCAGTAGATGGATAGTCATCCTACAGGAGTTTGACTTAGACTTCGTTTCAGCAATGTCCAAAAAGTCATTGGTCTTTGCAGAGCTTATTTTGGAACTTCCGATTGAGTCAGGTCACATTGTACCTGAAGAATCGCCTATCTAGGGAGATATGTTTTTTATCACATCTTCGGATCCCTGGTATAGAGATATACTTATCTATCTAGAGACTTTGAAGTGCCCCACTTCTTCTTCTCATGATGAGCATCAGCATATATGCCATCAGGCTAAGAATTATCTCATACTCAATGATACATTGTATCAGAGAGGTGTAGACTGCATCTTACATCGATGTCTCACACATGAGGAGGCAGTCATCGTGCTCAACGATTTCCATACCGGATCTTGTGGTGGTAATTTGTCTGGGTTGGAAACAACCCAAAAGATTCTACGAGAAGGTTACTTCTGGCCGACACTTATCAAAGACTGTATAGAATCGGTCAAGAAGTGTCATCCGTGCAAAATCTTCTCTCGGAAGATGAGGGCACATCCCGCTCCCATGTTTCCTGTCATCACAGTTGGTCCCTTCACCAAGTGGGGGATTGATTACACTACTTGTAACCCCCCTTCAACAAGGGGGCACCGCTATATCATCATAGTTGTAGACTACTTTACTAAGTGGGTCAAATCTATGCCAACATTTAAAGATGATGTAGAGACTACAACTCTCTTTTTATTCAACCAGATCATAGAAGGTTCGACGTCCCGAGAGAGATTGTTACTGACCATGGCAGTCAATTTCAGAACCAAAGGATGACCAAATTAACATCAAATCTTGGGTTATGGAAAGAGAATTCATCACCCTACTACCCCCAAGCCAATGGGCAAGTGGAGGCTGTAAAAAAAACTCTTAAGACTATTCTACAACAAACCATCAACTCAGCCAAGTCAAATTGGCACTTGATGTTATACTCGGCATTATGGGCTTACCGAACATCTGTTAAGACTACAACCAGTTTCTCACCTTTTCAACTCATTTACAGGCTGGAGGCAGTCTTTCCCATCGAATGTCAGATCCCATTTCTAAAATTGGCAGTACAATTATTGCCAAACACTTCTCCACTTGAAGAACGGTTAGTACACCTCAAGCAACTCAATGAGCAGCATCGTGATGTGGCCCTGGCCAACGAGGCTCACAAACATAAGGTCAAGTGTCAGTATGATAGGCTTGTTCGTTCTCGGATTTTCTCTGAAGGAGACCTTGTCTTGGTCTATGACCAAGATAAGGACCCCCTGGGGTCAGGAAAAATCAAACCCATATGGTTCGGACCCTTCATCATAAAAGAGGTATTAAAAAAGGGTGCTTATCGTCTGGTTGATTTTGAAGGGAATGCTTTGGCGGAGCCTAGAAATGGGCTCTACCTCAAGAAGTATTACTCATAGGTAGGTCACTGTGGGTAACGTTTTGTAACATATGCATAGTCATTGTACTATTACTTTTTAGTTTCTTTTAAATATTATGGACGTGTCATTGATGTTATCTTTCGTCATTATGGCATATGTCAAGTGATTCCGAGGTGTTCATTGGGTATGCAGACGGGGCTAGTTGGCACACTTCGAGGCTTGCCTCCACGGCTTGGGTAATCTTTACACCTCAGGGCCAGTTGTTATCTTTCAGAGGTATATACTTAGGTGACACCACAAATAATGTTTCCGAGTATAGTGCAGTGATTGAGTTGCTTTGTGATGCCTTGTCATTGGGTATCTCTCATCTTTGGGTCTATCTCGACACTCAATTGGTTGTGTCTCAGCTAAACAAAGTATACTGGGTTCATGATCCAACCTTACACTGACGATTCCTTAGGGTACGTCTCTTAGAACAAAACTTTGATTATATTACATATTTTCATGTTCCTAGGAGATTAAACCAAATTATAGATACTCTAGCTAATCAAATTTTAGATTGGTATATTTCACACATATGAAAGAACATTGACATAAGCATGTAAATACATTTTTGCACACGTAATCCATAAGACACAAGAGATCAAAAAAACATATATAATATCATAAAGTAACCAAAGTACATAGATGGATGCAAGCGCCTCAAAAATAGGACCAATAACGAGTCACCAGGCTTATGCCCTCAAAACATATATACAAGTAGTGCTTGTGGCACGTTAAAAGTCTAAATAGGTTTAAGGCCTATGGGCCCTGTTATAATGGTCCATAGCATGGGCTAAACGCCTAGAAAATCGGACCCACGTCCGAGGTGCCCCCACTACATGAGGCTGCATGGATGGTGGCAGGTCCTCAATCTCTACCATTGGGACTGTGTGAGTGAGTGCAGTAAAGTTCCACTCAACTCGTCTAAGTACCCTCTCAGCCTCATCGGCTGGGAGGTTTCCTGCTACTGCTGGTCCTCCGACAACGGCAGCTGCAGCTTCTGGCCGAGGAAGATGCATGTTCCGTGCATAATCGGCAGGTTGCACAGGTCCCACATCTGCATGCAACAAACATATATCCATCAAATACTCTGGCATATCAAAAAAATGATATATATAACAAAAACGACATAAAAATTACATATACAAAAAAAAAAAAAAAAAAACTACAAAGGTGGAGACTTAGCCATCTCCCCTCGCTCCTCACCAGGAGGCACGGGTATCTCAGTATCTCTAGAAAAGTCTATCCCTGCATATGAGTAATCCTTGATCACAGGGATCTGCCATGACACCCATGCAAAAAAGTCACCATCAAAGGACTCATTGGTCCTTCCACCACCCTGTCGCGGCAGTAATACTGTAGGAAAAGAGGCCTGATGTACTTGTACCACTTCCCAAGGACTAAATCTCAGAACTCTCTCGAAAAAGAATGAACACAAAATCATCCCGAACTCGAAGTTCCTCTGTGTTCGCTGCCAAAAATCTGTCAATTGCCTCTTCATACACTCCAGTAGTGTGGTACTTCAGTAAAAAATATATGCATTCAAGCACTGGATAACATAGTTCATCTGTGCGTGAGACACTTGATGTAAGGCCGTTGAACCGGTAATCTTCCCAATAAGCAATAATATCACTTGCAGCGATAGGTTAGTAATCTTACTTATGGGCACCTGGGAGCTCAAACGGTTCGTCCCAGCCTCACAGTGTAGGGCTATTAGTTCCGCTATGTTATGCAGCCCCGATAGAAACGTCTTGAAATTGACTAGTTCCCCTCTCCTTGAGAGGCCAGTCAAAAAATAGATATCCTCGGTGGTGGGCACCAGTGATTTCCCCTCTAGCATGAAGGCCTCTACATCAGGGTGCCAATAGTCAACCAAGGCATTCAGTAGCCTCGATTGCGCTAGCATAAATAGACACAGGAATAACTTAAGCAAACCACATTACATCAATGCAGCCACGACATTCGGATCTCCCACAACCAACTCACTAATTACTTCATGCTCCCTTTCCCTCTAGTGAACATACATCCTGCCAAAACAATCAAGTTCAAGAGGTTCAATGACTGCTCTTTAGTTCTTTTTGTCTATAAAAGGGGGTCCACGTGTGCTGTCTAGGTGACAGTCAAATGTACACGCAGGCAGGCTTTACTCTTCCCGAGTGTACACGTGGTTTGTCCAGAGACAACTCGCGTGGACCTAGGGCCGACCTTTTAAAGGTCGACGCCCACCTAAAAAATGAAATCAAAAGAAAAAAGAAAGAATTGAATAGCTAGATAGGGGAGTTTGTACTTACTTGGTCCAAGCGGAAGTTCATTTCATCCACTGTAGTTCCCGAAATCACCATTTTTATCAAAGGGGGTCTTTTGGCTCCAGAGTCAATTTCCAAATCAGCAATGGTGATAATGAGCTACCAACTTCTATTTATAGACTTTTTGGCCTCTTTTTGTCACTTTTTTGGCCTCCCTTATCAATTTCTTTATACCAAAAACCATTTAGAGTGATTCAGGAGTTATATGGGAGGGATTTTATTGGGTATTGGGATGCTTTTTTTGAGTTTTGAGGAAATTTTGAAGGTCCATGAAATTTTTTCCAAGAATCAACTTGAGCATATAGGTTAGGTTATTACCCCGACTTTTGTGTCTCGTTGTCTTTTTCCTCTTTCATAGGATCGATCCCATCAGGTTGGGACATGGAACCATCATATCTTCTTTAGAAGTGTCGCAACTTGGCGGTAGAGCTTACTAGAACATGGATGCCCTAGGTAGGTCCTGGTTGCATTATGGCGTCCATGCCCTCTCTAAAACATTGTAGGCTCAGGAGTCCTTATAGTCTTTCCTGAATATGAGTTTCAGCCTCATTTGCATGATTCTTATTCACTCTTGATCTCACCCTCAGGAATCCCAAAAAACAACGGGTTTCCTTTTAATCCCTTTTCAGACCCTCTAAACATGGAAAGATTGTCGAGCGATATTATGGCCTTTCATGCTCGTTAAACTGAGATTTGAAGTCACATCTGTCTGATGGTAGTTTAGCCCTTTTTCGGTATGAACGGTCAACTGTACGAACAAAGGTATACTCTATGGAACTTCAGCTCTATAGAAGAGTACTCTCAGGTATAATTTTATCCCTTTTTCGGGCTTGAGGGAATAATATTACGAAGAAGGAACCCCCATGGAGTCCATAGTTAAGCTATTTTCAAACTCCCTAAAATTGAAAAGATTGCCGAGTGACCTTATTCTTTCACACTCATTAAAATTTCTCTAGAAGAACATTCCTGACGAAGTCCATAGTTAATCTTTTTTCAGACTCCTTAAAAATGAAAAAATGGCTGAGTGATCTTGTCTTTGTCACACTCATTAAAATGGTTTTGATTAGATGTCTTTTCAGTGCTAGTTTACCCTTTTTTTGAATCGACTAGACTATATTCGAAAAAGGTACCCCAATGGAGTCTTCTTTTATGTTTTTTCAAACTCTCTAAATATGAAAAACCACCGAGCTTACCTTCTCTGGGCTCGTTAAACTTACATCGAAGGATGTTACCATTGTGTGTTTTGCTAACCACTTTTTCATACCTTATACGCCAACCTTGTAACAGTTTGCTTCTGCATCTTAACACCTTTGGCCCCGGAGGATTTTTCCCGAGTATCATTCTACTAGAACATCAATCTTGTCCTTGTGCCTTGAGATTGTATGTTTGCAACACTCATTCCTCCTTTGTAACGTAATATTCCTTTATTCGTTTTCCACAATTATTGAAAAGAAAAAAAAAATCAAATATACCCCAAAAAGAGGAAGGGAAAAGTATTTTCTTTATTGGCAGCATCATGAGTCACCCTTGGATAAAGTACATCTGTCCATTTGTTCATCAGACTATGGGATGTAGTACGACCTTAGGAAGCTTTTCTCGCTATATAGAGTTTTTTCCTCCACCGTTTGGTTATCCTTCCAAACATATGGAGAGTTTGTGTTGCCTCCTGCTTCATAGACTTATGATTAATGCCATGCTGCCTGAGTCTCATTATTTGTCATGCTATTATCCAAGGGAAGTTTTCCACCAAGCCTGAGTCGAACCCTCTGCAATATGTCTCTTGTCCTCATACCTGGTCATCCTGGACATCCAATCAAGTCCTTGCTCGAAATCACTGAAGCCTTCGGTCTGATCATCAAGATTATCAAGTCCATGACCGACGAGCCATTGAAGACCTCTAGGTAGTGCAGTCGTACACTCATATTACACTCCTACTCAAGTTTTGAAGATTTTGAATTTGTTGCTCGAGCTCTAAAGATCTCATCTCCATCCATTAGGCTGAATCAACTTCTGGAAGATGGATACTCTCTATGTATATCTTTCTGATTTCGAGATGTAGCTCTGCTGTGTATTGTTCATGGCTACTCTTTATAGTTATTTGACATGGATCTATAGTGTATTTGATTGGTAGCCATGGTTCTATTTTATCCCGAGCATGGGTATGCCCACCTCGGTGAGACATTTGTTATTTTGCAGACGACACCTCCCAGTTCCTGATCCTTGGGCTCAATCGTTCGGCACATCAGTAAAACTCTATTTAAATCTAGGGATGAAGGTAGAAAGTAGTTTCTCTTCGGTTATATATGGATGAAAAGTCTGAACTCTATTTGCTAGTCCATAGGGAGATTTTCCCCACAACAATTTTCCTCAACAAATTCAAGCCAATTCCCTTGGTGTTTCTTTCAAAAACTCCAAAAGAGGCATAATCATTAATAAGGGAAGGAACTGAACACTGAGAATTCTTTACCTCCATTCTTGTTTCTAGCACTTGGTCATCCTCTTGAAGCTTAGTTAATGATTCCTCCTTGTTGGATGAAGCTATAGATGAGGCTTATAGGAAACCACCTTGGTTCACTGGTGTCTAGAGAGCATCCTCTATTATTTGACAATATGTGTAGATATCAACATTTTCATGAAAACAGCCATAACTAGTATACCTTCTATGACCACAAGTTGGTATTCTCTTGGAAGGAAATTTTTATTTCTCCGTGGGGAATTCCACAACTTTCTCCTGCATAACTTATAGTTGTAGTCATAGTCTTCTCTTTCATTTTTCATATTCTTGAATAAACCTCCTCAATTCAACATTCTCTGCTTGAATGGTTTGGTTGATTTCTTCAAGCTCATGAAGCCATGCTTGTTTATTTTCCTTGCCCATGATGATATTCATAATATACGAAATTGGTTAGGCTAGCTCTGATACTACTTCATCTGGTATTTTTTGTGAGATCTTTATCTACAAAAATAATACAATAAGGACCTTTTATTGATTCTTAATTTCATGTGAAAATGAGCAAATAATCAGTAAGCATCGCATATAAACATAAGTAAATTGTAATCATGATGTGCATATGTGTAATTAAATCTCTACTTAATCAAGTGAGAATGCAAAATAAAACTCACACATATAATTTGACACCCATGTGTTAACGGAGTTCACCATAAACTTCTAGCTACATCTATTGATTTTCTTGTAACATGAATCTCTTTATTGTCCTTCTTTTAACAAGGGATGAAATATCCTCACAAAATGTGGCACATGATCCTTACAGGGCGAAAATCCCAGAGAAACCTTCTCCTATACAAAGAGAACTTAAGGATCTCACATAATTGACATTTCTTCATACACCAATAGGACTACATTCCTCTCCATGCATAGCTCTCTCAAAGGGGAATAAAGGGCCTCCAATTTATCCCCTTTCCAATGTTTACATAAGGAAATTATATAGTTTCCCTCTCTCCATAATTCAAGGAGACAAGATCCACAATTTTAGGTTCTATTAACAACTCAAGGACAAAAATGAGAAAACATATCAACCAAACTTAAATTCCTCTTTAGTCTAGGAAACTACTTGGTATATAATGAGGAATAATCCCAAACCAACTCATGAGACTCCCAACTTCCCCTTAAAATTAGGAAACTAATTTGTGAGGTAAGATTCTCACATGAAATTGATTTCCCCTTAAAAACAGGAAACTATTTTTTTATTTGGATTTTCTCACATAATTTTAATTTTCTTTCTACAAATTAAATGAAAAATACATGAACATGTTATGCTATAAAATGTTAATAATTTTCACAATATGAAACATGAAACATTCATTTCAAACTTTGTCACCTATCATCAATCACCATTTTAATAATATTCTCCATGGTGTGCAAAGTAATGAACCCTCATGTGGAGATCCTCTTTGATCATGGCTTCTCAATGCCTCTATAATTCTTTATAACTTTCTCCATAGTGTTGTCGATATCCTACTCGTTTTCCTGACTATGTTCTACACCTCCTCCACATGTTGTATTACCATTTATTTGGTTTTTTTGCTACTCGTCATCTTCATTATTCTAATCATGTTGAACATTTGTGTCCCCTCCTTGATTTCTAGGCAAGAGAACCTCCGAGTCCTATCCACCAGGTGGAGCTTGATCCTCCTCACTACTGGTTGATGAGATGTCATATTTATCTTAGTGAGAAGTGTCATCCTTTTCTGGGTGATAAGTTTCATCCTTGTCTGAGTGAGAAGTGTCAAACTTATCAAAGTGAGTGTCTTTCTCATTTCCATTCATTGTTGTCTCTACCTTCTTCCCACCTACTGGGATTGCTAGGGTTTCCTATTTATTTTAATTTCATTTATAATGGGGACAAGTGTATGTTCCCCCTTCTCCTCATCTTTTTCCAGATCAATAACTTCTTTAGGCTTCATGATAGTGGTATATTTTCCCTAGTCCTCCTTCAGGTTCTACTTTTGTCCTACTTTCACTTTTTCTATTCGTTCTAACTCCTTTTTCTTATGCTTTTTTTCTTCTTCCTCTTATATCCTCTTGGGTTCATTGGCTCATTATTGATCCTCCTTCATCTTCAACTCTTATTCCTTCTATCGATCCTATTCATCCTGGTCTTTTCTTCCTTTTTTTATGAAATTATGTTTTCTTTTCTCCCTCTCTACCCTTTTTGACGGTTCAGTAATTTCCTTTTGTGTTTCTTTCTCTTCATCTTTCTTTTTTTATTCTTCCAATAGTCTTATTTCCTTTGCTTGTTCCTTCAAAATTATTTCCTTCTCTATTTTCAAAGATTGTTGTTCTTTATCTTCTTTGAGCATGTCCTCTTCTTCCTTTTTACTTTTATCAGTTCCTTTGATGGAAGATACTCCAAGATTGACCATTTTGATTTGTTCTTCTAAAGGTAAAGAGGCAAAAAGAGTTATGTTTGGGTTCTCTCCTCTTTTCCACCTCCTTCTAGTCTTGGGAATCAACAGTGAACAATTCATCCTACCACTTATCAGGATCTTATGGCCAGGTCAATACCACTTTATTGGTTTTCCTTGAAACTATTCCTTTAGGGTCATGCTTCCTGAACCTCCCTATAATAAACATGTATTTAAGTTCACTTGTCCTTCCTTATTTTCACGTTTAACATATTTTACCAAGTAATACCCCTCCTCAAATCCATAAGGAATAATTTTTTTTTCTTGTTTTTCACAAAGGTGGCATTGAATTCTTACATAATGGACTGAGAGCAGATATCTCCAATTACCATTATGTTAGGTAAATATAATGGGAGCAAGTTTGGTGGACTAGTGGCCCCACAGATCCTCAAATATCTATCCTTCTCTTCAAGGAACTATTTTCCAATGCATGTCAATATTTTCTTACTCTGTTTGGATAACCTAGGACATTCTTTGAGAAAGATGAGAAAATAGATTATCAGTATGAAAAAATCACAAATCTGAGAATAAATTTTTTATACCTATTCTCCCAAATCATGCTAAAATATGCTTGGACTAACAACTCAGAAACTTGTCAGCTATGTGATAGAGCAGGGAAGGAAATTTGGACACACAGTATGTGGAGAAGGAAGGATACCATGTGAAAAGAAGGCGGATCACTAGGATTTGGTGACCGCACCTGACTGACCCTTAGGCTAAGATGTTTGGAAATAATGCCTCCCTAATTGAATTTATTCCTGCACATCACTACATAATAAGCCAATGGAAGCCAACCTTCCAAGAACTGATAATAGTCCCTTTCCCCATATATCTTACACAACATGATCTTGGCATAAATATATGGTTCTCTTAAACCAATGATGACATAACTTCTAGTGAATTGATTGACAAATTTTATGTGTTCTTTCCACCATATACTCAATATCCTATTGGTGTCATATTATTCCTAAAAAACAATCACAAATTATTTGGTGAGGTGTTCATCAGGCTCTACGAATTTGTAATATGTATTGATATCCTGGGGAAGAAAAGAGCCTATGCGTTCTGACGAGCTCTAGAAATGGCCTTGTATCAATCCATCATTGTGTGTGATTTAGAATTAATGTGTTTCCAATACATTTCTTTAGTAATTTACATGAATATATGATTAAACATTAGTAAAGGATCATATTTGCATTTATATTTGAGTTAATCATCAAAGACAATGTTCCAGATAGGTTGTTGTGCAAAATGAGATATTGCCATAGGATTTATTTTGGTTCCCACTATTGCAACTTCTTACAAAAATTGTTGTATTTATGAACATTGTTTCAACTCTAGATCATTAATGCAACTGTGAGCACTATTGTTGCAACTTTGAGCATTGTTGCAAATATGAGCATTGTTTCTGCAACTATGAACATTGTTGCAACTTTGAACATTCTTGCAACTCTAGAACATTGTTGTTGCAACTTTGAACATCGCTACAACTTAGGATCATTGTTTTTGTGACTCTAGGATGGTGATGCAACTCTTTCTATAGTTTTCACTACTCCCATGTAGTTGTTGTAGCTCCTTACAACAATTATTACAACTCCCCAAGGAATTATTTTTCATTGCAACTCATCCAAAGAATGATGCTACAATCGGAACCTTGAACCATCAAAACCATGAGCCAACACCAGAAATATGAGCCATTGGAACCATTAGCTATGTTGTTACTACTCTACGTGACAATTATGGATCCATGCAACAATAATGTTAATCCAAGCAATTTAAAGATATGGAGATAATTTTATAATTCCAAGACAAAATATTAGTTTTAGTGGCTAACCATGAATCTTTGAAATCTTGGGAAAAAGATCTTGGAGTTATTTATTATTTTTTTATTTTCAGCGAACGATATTGGAGTTATCTATTATTTTCTAAATACTAGAAAAATATCTTGGACTTATTCATTAATTTCTAATTGTTAGCTAGAAACTATTCATTATTTAGGAAATTGTTGTAACCACTATGAATTTATTAAATCCATAAGTGGGATTATTTAAATACTCTTTAATTCTAGTTTCCATTAAATTTAAGCATAAAAGAGAGTACTCTCTTCATTATTTGGGGAAGGAATCTTAGAGCGATGTCTGAAGGACAATGGAATAATACTTTGATTTTTTTATTTTAATTGTAGTTTTACAACTTATCTGGTGTGTGATTTAATTACATCAATTAATTTATTTTCTTAACATATTTGTAATAGATTGATTTGTTTTTATTATCTCAATGAATTTAATTTTTTTGTGTTGTAATTGTTGATGTATAATAATATCATCACTCTATTCAATGGAGGCAGGTCCCACTCCAATAGAACATAGTGTCTTGTAGTGTAGGTAGCTTATTTGATTTCTTGTTGTGTAATTTAATTATGTAGTTAACTATTCACATGGGATTCTTTTATTTAATTATGTAACTAGTTTCTTGATTCAATGTATTCATGAAATTTGTATAGCCAATTCTCATAACATTGATACTACGACCACATATCAAACCAGTGGATGGGTAGAGTATAGCCTACACATATAGTGCACAGTAACTCGCAAGTTCCATATAAGCCCCTAATTAATAATTAAATGCACAATATTTTTCGTTGTCTTTATGAGAAATTAGAAAGTTAATTAAAAATCCCATTAAATTCCCCCCTAATATTTATAGTTCTACAATTTTGGGTTTTGGTATGGATAATAACCCACTCCATCAATTCTACATAAGGCATGACAGAGGCCTATTGGCAGCCAATTCAATTTTTTCCATTGTCTCATAAGCTGCCTACACCAATGTTTCGCAAACATCGATTTTCCGTCGCAATTTTCAAATGAACGACGCTTTTTATTCTTTGCGCCTTTTCACACGCCTATCTTCGTTTTGTTTTCACGACTGTAAGAGGGAAAACTTAGTCCTTCAAAGTCGCATTAGAATCATTGTTTGAACTGTCGTCATCCTTCTGATTGATATGCCCTTTGCGCTTACATTTCACTTATCATTTTGCAGCTGGAAAATCTTTCGATCTGTACTCATTACTCATGCTTCGATAGATTGTGTGACATGGTTTCCTTCAGTTTGTAATGCATTGGTATTTGGATTGGCTTCTTATTTGACCTACTCAACCTTTAGTTTCATAAGATATATGGGTATTATGTTTAAATCTTTCATACATATATTTTTAAATATAATTCCTATGTTAATGTTTTCATAACTATTGGTTGGTTGATTATATGAATATGAGCTGTTACAATACATTGGTTCATGGTTGATTATTTTATTTTGGCTTTAAATTGCATGATTGATGGTTTGAAACTTTGGTATAACATTGATTGCACACGTTTCTTTATACACTTACCATTGTTTCATTGATTGGGCAAGTGACATGAGTGTTAAACAATGCTATAGTGGGTATAACATCTATGATAACCGGTGGTTGTACCTTGGTATAACTATTATGCATGGCAGAGATAATTCCACTACCCTCGCACATTTTGGCATTAACGCCTGCCTCCTTACCAGGTTACCCTTGTTGATTTTTGGGCAAATTTCTGGGTGTTGAGTCCTACGTATACCTTGTCCAAACCCTACCCAAATCCCTATCCATTGTATGTTTTCTCCTGGCTCCTAAAGGGCGAATTGAACCCCCATGATGTTCATAGTCGGTGTTGGTTTCATTTTTTCCAGAGAAGATTGTTTAAAACTGCCCCCGTAATTGCCCCCAGAGTCACGTTTTTGCGTGAGATATTCTGGGCAAACGGATTTGAATTGGATCAAACCGTTTAAAACCCAGAACCGTTTTTAGCCCCTTTACCTTCAATGTAGGAGGTTTCCTCAGAAAGTGAGTTACTACAGAGATATATCTCTTGTCTTACAGGT
Source organism: Picea engelmannii (assembly GCA_009831015.1). Taxonomy (NCBI): domain Eukaryota; kingdom Viridiplantae; phylum Streptophyta; class Pinopsida; order Pinales; family Pinaceae; genus Picea; species Picea engelmannii. Next base: position 1,128,044 of record ML786639.1, on the reverse strand, counting down.
CAATTTTCAGTGGCTGGAACATGCGTTTTGGGTCTGTGTGCATTTTCCAGAATGCTTATGACTTCTCCAGACCTGGATCTCAGAACCTCTCTCACTCGATCTACCTTGTCCAACCTTGTGCCTTTTTCCCTCTATCAAACCCTTGATCAATCCAAAGATTCATCAAGCAGTCTGTCAGCAAATTGCCAGACAATAGGTTCTGTTCTTTTAATGGAGAGGCAACCACTGCCACTGTTAGCTCAAAGTTATCTTGACCCAATCGAATCGTTTTCCTACTGCCCAGGTATATATTTCAACATTGATTTTTAATGATTTGGTTTGAATTAGTTGATTGTGTTTTCCCCGAATTAGCTCTGTTTGTTTTTAATAGATTAAAAATGATTATGTTTGCTTCCAATTACCAGAAACGATTTCGTTTTTCTATTTTGAATTAACATAAAAGATATCATCATGTACAAAGGATTGGTTTGCTAAATCGAGTGTTTGTTCTGTTTTGATTGTATTGATAAACGATTTTGTTTTAGTAATTAAAAATTGTTTGATTCACCATATGCATTTATGTTATCATTTGGATTGACTCAAAAACGTTTTTGTTGATTTTCAATTGTCAAAATGATCCTATTCGATTCGATCATATCTCCTGTTGATAAGACAGCATAGCAAGTACTTGCGATTTGTTTGATTATGTTGATTTCGATTGGATATTAAATGATTTCATTGTTGTTCTATATGATTTTATCACCCAACTCTTGGAAACAAACAAAACAGAGTACACCTATCTCTGTATTCGGTTGATTTATTTTGGTCTTGTTTGATTTCAAATGGAATCATGATTTCAATTTGTGACTTGTTTTCAAATAAGCTATTGGATGTTAATCAAATTGAATTCTTTAAAAGATTTTCAATTAATTTAAATGTTGATTCTGTGTCTTATTTAGACTAGCTACAAAATCAGAGGATTCTGTAGCTAGTCTACAGGATTAGATTTATACCATTTTATTAATAAAATATCCCTCTAACTTATCCATTTCTGACCTGTTTCAGGTGAATTCAAATTGCAAGGGATAGGATGGACAGTCTAGGGGATAGTTGGATGTTTTAGTTTCATTTTGGTTTCTTAGTTTAGACAAATTTGGGATATCTTCCCTGATTTCATGTAAACAGTTTATAACTTCCACAGGGAGGTTTTACCCTGTGGAAGACCTTTAAATACTTCTAATTTTTTGTAATAATACCATCCTCCTTCATGGGAGAACAAGGATATGGAGTTTTAATACAAACTGAGACATAATTTGATATTCTGCTACAACTTTAGCTTTCATAATATCAATATTTGGTTTTATGTTTATGTATATCAATTTGTAATTGGTTAATGACTACTTTAGCTATCTTAATCCTTTGCAAATGATGAGTTTCTAAATGCGTTTGAAATTTATGATTTTGATCAATTATGTGAAGAATTTCATATTTCGCTAATCAACGACAATCCATCTTCAGAAGGATTTTTGACAAAAGTCTATCATATCCTCTGTAAATTTAATCTCGATGACATGTCATTGGCATTAAATCTCTTCTATGATGCTTCCATCCCTTCCATCCAGTCATGTTCAATCACGAACGAAGAACCAATTGCAAATCCTATCACTCAACTGCTAGAACAATCTTCTTCGCAAGAAGAGGAAAATTCTTCCGATAATGTTGAACAAGCTAGGGAGGTAGAATCTATTGATGGGGCTTTCATTGACAACCAAATTGGTTTTTCCTTTGAATCATTGTATTTTCAGTCTAAGACTAGTATGGAGGATGATTCGCCACCGGCTCAAGGTGAATACCCTCATTCTTGTAACTCATGCTCCAATCAACATTTAAAATAAGTCATTAAAGAACACTTAAGTAACGAAAATCTTCTTGAATGTTCTAGTACTCCTATGAAACTGATTAGAGAAGAAGTTACACAACTAAAAGAAGAAACCTTAAACCTTCATCCTCAAAATGCACTTTGTTCATAGGAAAGACTAGATGCTTGTCACATAAATTTTGAATTATCTATCAAACAAAAGGCAAATCCAGATGATCATACTATGTTAAGGAATTCGTCACCAAAACAGATTAAGAGTTTTAAAGAAAGTGAAGAGAATTGTCTTGAGAATACCATCGTTGAGTATCATAGTTCAAGAGATTCTTTTTATCTGCTTATTTCTGATTCCTTTTATTCTTTATATCCTAATCTATTCCTAGACTCTGTTGGACTTGACACCCTACCTACGACATACTACTCTTTTCCACCACAATCATATCCTTTCGATATGCTAAATTTTGGTGAAATCAATTCCAAACCTAACATTGATAAACTTGGATTTGACTCTTGTTCACTTTCATCACTCACATGGGAAAAGGATATGTTGCGAGATGATTTTACACAGTTTGATCAATCCAAAGATTCATCAAGCAGTCTGTCAACAAATTGCTAGACAATAGGTTCTGTTCTTTTAATGGAGAGGCAACCACTGCCACTCTTAGCTCAAAGTTATATTGACCAAATCGAATCGTTTTCCTACTGCCCAGGTATATATTTCAACATTGATTTTTAATGATTTGGTTTGAATTAGCTGATTGTGTTTGCCACGAATTAGCTCTGTTTGTTTTTAATAGATTAAAAATGATTCTGTTTGCTTCCAATTACCAGAAACGATTTCGTTTTTCTATTTTGAATTAACATAAAAGATTTCATCATGTACAAAGGATTGGTTTGCTAAATCGAGTGTTTGTTCTATTTTGATTGTATTGATAAACGATTTGGTTTGTTTTTAAAAATGATTTTGTTTTAGTAATTAAAAATTATTTGATTCACCATATGCATTTTTTTATCATTTGGATTGACTCAAAAATGTTTTTTTTGATTTTCAATTGTCAAAATGATCCTATTCGATTCGATCATATCTCCTGTTGATAAGACAACATAGCAAGTACTTGCGATTTGTTTGATTATGTTGATTTCGATTGGATATTAAACGATTGCATTGTTGTTCTATATGATTTTATCACCCAACTCTTGGCAACAAACAAAACAGAGTACACCTATCTCTGTATTCGGTTGATTTATTTTGGTCTTGTTTGATTTCAAATGGAATCATGATTTCAATTTGTGACTTGTTTTCAAATAAGCTATTGGATGTCAATCAAATTGAATTCTTTAAAATATTTTCAATTAATTTAAATGTTGAGTTTGTGTCTTATTTAGACTAGCTACAGAATCAGAGGATTCTGTAGCTAGTCTGCAGGATTAGATTTTTACCATTTTATTAATAAAATATCCCTCTAACTTATCCATTTCTGACCTGTTTCAGGTGAATTCAAATTGCAAGGGATAGGATGGACAGTCTAGGGGATAGTTGGATGTTTTAGTTTCATTTTGGTTTCTTAGTTTAGACAACTTTGGGATATCTTCCCTGATTTCATGTAAACAGTTTATAACTTCCACATGGAGGTTTTACCCTGTGGAAGACCTTTAAATACTTCTGATTTTTTGTAATAATACCATCCTCATTCATGGGAGAACAAGGATATGGAGTTTTAATACAGACTGAGACATAATTTGATATTCTACTACAGCTTTAGCTTTCATAATATCAATATTTTGTTTTATGTTTATGTATATCAATTTGTAATTGGTTAATGACTACTTTAGCTATCTTAATCCTTTGCAAATGATATAATTTAATCACTATAATCCATATCTGATTTCTTCTAAGTGTGTAAAAAACGTAGCAATTGCTTAATTCAGTTTGTGAATGGCAGATTTCTCTTCTTCATAAGTTGAATTATTGAGTATAAGTTTTTGCATAACAGGTTTCCCTTATTGCAGATATTTATAAATCATAAAATTGTTATGATTTTTTATGTCTTGATTGTCCTGTAAACAACTTAAAGAGCAACACATCCTATCGTTTACGAGAAGCTTAGGGATTAACTGGTGCGAGTTTCCTTCCTCCGACCAGCTTCAAAGTCATCACACACAGGACAAATTGGGAGCGTTTCCAAGTCAGTTAGTTACTTGTTTATTTATTGTTTTTATTAACAGTTAGTTTAGATATTAGTTTAGTTAGATTTATAGGTAAAATTAGTATATTAGATTGTTTAATTTCAGTAAATATATTAGATCGTTTAATTTCAGTAAGTTTCATTTCTTATTTATGAAAATCAAAAAACATATCTCGTTGTCTTAGGACAGAAAGCACATGAGTTTTGCAGGTTTTAATTAAATCTGTAGATTGTTTATATTGTATATTTGTGAATAAGTTATAATATAACTAGTAATTAGACAACTAATTATTAGAGTTAGTGTAATAGTAATTAGTAAATTGTATATAATAGTTAGAATAGTTTATATTTAGTTTTAGTTTAATTTAGTAGTTTGTTTTAATTAGATTAGTGTATTAGTTTTTAGTTAATTTGTTTGATTAGTTTTAGATAGATTAGTTAGTTTAGTTTCTTTTAGTTAGTTAGTTTTAGTTTGTTTTGTTTGTTTTAGTTAGATTAGTTATTTTAGATTAGTTTTCTCTTTCGTTTTCTTACGACCTTAGAGCGGCCAACGGAGCTGTTAAACCCGCCAGGGTGGTTCATTCCAAACGACTTGGGTTATTGGACAACCCTGGACTGGTTCCACTCTCTCAATTGACGGACGGACAATTTTTCCCGTCAACAAATGGCGCTAGAAGGAGGGCCCACTGACAGGATGGCCTTGTAAGAGCCTTTATTTTAAATGTATTCAATTTCCCCCATGGCTCCCCAAATCACTGTGTTGGAACATGCTTTCAACTTCTCATTACCCAATGTTCCCAACGAGACAGTCTCTCACTTGACCAAACTCACCTTTGATGGTGAAGGCAATACATCTGCTAAAGACCACCTTAACAAGTTTTGGTGCAAATGCATCAAACATGACATCTCTGATTTAAGATTTTTATGCAGACTTTTCGCTTTTACTTTTAGAGGTCGGATCAAACATTGGTTTGAATCCTTTCCGGCATGTCACATTTTTGATTGGTTTCAATTTGTAGATGAGTTTCTAAATGCGTTTGAAATTTATGATTTTGATCAATTATGTGAAGAATTTCATATTTCGCTAATCAACGACAATCCATCTTCAGAAGGCCTTTTGAAAAAAGTCTAGCATATCCTCTGTAAATTTAATCTCGATGACATGTCATTGGAATTAAATATCTTCTATGATGCTTCCATCCCTTCCATCCAGTCATGTTCAATCACGAACGAAGAACCAATTGCAAATCCTATCACTCAACTGCTAGAACAATCTTCTTCGCAAGAAGAGGAAAATTCTTCCGATAATGTTGAACAAGCCAGGGAGGTAGAATCTATTGATCGGGCTTTCATTGACAACCAAATTGGTTTTTCCTTTGAATCATTGTATTTTCAGTCTAAGACTAGTATGGAAGATGATTTGCCACCGGCTCAAGGTGAATACCCTCATTCTTGTAACTCATGCTCTAATCAACATTTAAAATCAGTCATTGAAGAACACTTAAGTAACGAAAATCTTCTTGAATGTTCTAGTACTCCTATGAAACTGATCAGAGAAGAAGTTACGCAACTAAAAGAAGAAACCTTAAACCTTCATCCTCAAAATGCACTTTGTTCACATGAAAGACTAGATGCTTGTCACATAAAGTTTGAATTATCTATCACACAAAAGGCAAATCCAGATGATCATACTATGTTAAGGAATTCGTCACCAAAACAGATTAAGAGTTCTAAAGAAAGTGAAGAGAATTGTCTTGAGAATACCATCGTTGAGCATCATAGTTCAAGAGATTCTTTTTATCTGCTTATTTATGATTCCTTTTATTCTTTATATCCTGATCTATTCCTAGACTCTGTTGGACTTGACACCCTACCTACGACATACTACTCTTTTCCACCACAATCATATCCTTTCGATATGCTAAATTTTGGTGAAATCAATTCCAAACCTAACATTGATAAACTTGGATTTGACTCCTGTTCACTTTCATCACTCACATGGGAAAAGGATATTTTGCGAGATGATTTTACGCAGTTTATTGTTGAAAAGGACGATGCATTACATATTATGGAAATCAAACATTCTAAGTTTCATACTTGTTCTTTGCTTAGCTCGAATCTTAATGTTGATGCTTCACATTTTGAAATGATCAATCGCATTGAAGGAAACATTCAAACCAATGATCCAATTGATCACACGAATCCTCCTATGATAAGTTTTCCATTGATATATTTGTTTCATCAAATTCATGGTTTGTATCCCCATTTTTGTGACAGGATCTTAGGATGTCTTGAATATTCATATATGAAAAAATTTCACAATAAAGACAAAGTTGAGCTTGCTTTCTTTTTACCTAAGAATCTTGGAAGTAGGCGTGACATATTTCTTTCAGATCCTCCATATGAAGAAATTAATGAATACTTAGAGAATTGTCAGGAAGATGGGGCATTTCAGCCTTGGTTGATGGTTATTCCATTTCCTCATAATCCTGACGAGTTTTTCAAAACTACTTACACTCACCCATGCCATTATAACTCTTATCACGACAAGATTGCGCAATGGCTGGAGGATTCGTACAACAAGAATATCCAAGGAAATGGTAAGATCATGCTTACTTCATTTTTAGATGATGATTTTGAAGGTAAGTGTGATATGTTTCTATCATTTGTTGATATATTACCATTCTTTTTTATAATGCTTGATCTTGTTTCCATTGCAGGATTGGAATCACTTCGATGGCTACATTGGAAGCATGACTTCACGTAGTATTCTGGTTTATTTAATAGTTAGGGTAGGTTTAGGAATAGGTTTTTCTTGTAGTTTTATTTCTCACTATTTCTCTTTGTAATAATGCAGTCATGCACGCAAGTGGGTGTACCACCAGAACCATAATACAGTTGTTGTCAGGGAAGTCCTCTTAATCCTTTTTCTCTTTACTTCTAGATGAACATTCATTTTCAAAAACACGGTATTGTCATGAAAATCCTAAATGGAAAGTAAAGAGATAAATGAATCTGAATCAACCCTAACCCAAGGTACCATGAGTAGGACTGTTTTCCCATCATCCAAGATTTTCCTACTTTCTTTCAGTTTCCCAGGGGATTGTTGCATGAGGTTTTCATATGCATCTTTTGTACATTTTTTTCTTTTGTTTTTTGTGTGGATTTCTTTGCTTTCAAATCTTTCTTCGCTGGTGTGTTTTGATTCCTCCCTTATACTTACTATTTTTTGTTGTTGAAATACACATACCTGAATTTTTTGAACTGTTCAGACAAAGACGATAGAAAAATTTCTACGATGAAATAACTTCTGAAAATTTGTACAAACATCAATGGTATATCTTTGAAACTGATGTCTATGTTGGAAAATTTTGTTGTTTGAAAGAAGTTTATTGATTTCAATCTCTGAGAAAGTCTCTTCATGATCATCTATTATCTTTTTACGCTGTCCCTTTTCCGTAAAGGAATAACTCAGAAGATGTCTCCCTGTCTAAGGAAGTTGCTTTTGTCAATAAAACATCTCTGGATCTAAATAGAGGACAGTCCTAAAAGATTCTGATGAGGTCTGAAAAAATATGTTAAAATATCATGATTTTCAGCATCACCCCGCTCAAATATATATCTATGAAAAAAAAAAAAAAAAAAATTATGAATAAGAGTTGTGGGAAGTGCTTGTAAACCCGCCGGGATATTGAATAGGTCTGTTGGCAGCGGGTGAATGCATGCATGGCGCCAAGACAACTTCGCCGGGGTACTGAATAGGCCCGTTGGCAGCGAAGCAATGTCGGGTACATGAAAATCTGCAAAAAAAAAAGAAACCTCTTTAATGTCCTATATTCTGATCTAGAACTTCTTGACAGGATACAGATGTCGCAGTGGGTTAAATGGAAACCCTGTCGAGGCTATGGACGCCTGTTGGCAGCAGTGGCTATGCCAATAGTATCGGGGATTTTATCTTTAATATCGTGACTTACTAATCTTAAGATTGTTATCAGTTTTCATCTTTTAAAACACTACTGAAAAGATGGTTAATGATGATGTATATACAATTTTCTGGTTGTTATTTTTGAGTTGAAATTTTCTTTGTTGTCCTAATCTGAATTTGTTCCTTTCGGTAGAGATAACTGCTTCTACCAGTGTGTTGCCATTGTTGGCAGCCAATTCAATTTTTTCCATTGTCTCATAAGCTGCCTACACCAATGTTTCGCAAACATCGATTTTCCGTCGCAATTTTCAAATGAACGACGCTTTTTATTCTTTGCGCATTTTCGCACGCCTATCTTCGTTTTGTTTTCATGACTGTAAGCGAGAAAACTTAATCATTCAAAGTCGCATTAGAATCATTGTTTGAAATGTCATCATACATCTGATTGATATGCCCTTTGCACTTACATTTCAATTATCATTTTGCAGCTGGAAAATCTTTCGATCTGTACTCATTACTCATGCTTCGATAGATTGTGTGACTTGGTTTCATTCAGTTTGTAATGCATTGGTATTTGGATTGGCTTCTTATTTGACCTACTCAACCTTTAGTTTCATAAGATATATGGGTATTATGTTTAAATCTTTCATACATATATTTTTAAATATAATTCCTATGTTAATGTTTTCATAACTATTGGTTGGTTGATTATATGAATAAGAGTTGTTACAATACATTGGTGCATGGTTGATTATTTGATTTTGGTTTTAAATTGCATGATTGATGGTTTGAAACTTTGGTATAACATTGATTGCACATGTTTGTTTATACACTTACCATTGTTTCATTGATTGGGCAAGTGACATGAGTGTTAAACAATGCTATAGTGGGTATAACAGCTATGATAACCGGTGGTTGTACCTTGTCATAACTATTATTCATGGCAGAGATAACTCCACTACCCTCGCACACTTTGGCATTAACGCCTGCCTCCTTACCAGGTTACCCTTGTTGATTTTTGGGAAAATTTCTGGGTTTTGAGTCCTACGTATACCTTGTCCAAACCCTACCCAAATCCCTGTCCAGTGTATGTTTTCTCCTGGCTCCTGAAGGGCGAATTGAACCCCCATGATGTTCAGAGTCGTTGTTGGTTTCATTTTTTCTAGAGAAGATTGCTTAAAACTTCCCCCGTAATTGCCCCCAGAGTCACGTTTTTGCGTGAGCGATTCTGGGCGAACGGGTTTGAATTGGATCAAACCGTTGAAAACCCAGAACCATTTTTAGCCCCTTTACCTTCGACGAGGGAGGTTTCCTCAGAAAGTGATTTACTACAGAGATATAGCTCTAGTCTTACAGGTCAATTTTCAGTGGATGGAACGTGCGTTTTGGGTCTGTGTGCATTTGCCAGAATGCTTATGACTTCTCCAGACCTGGATCTCAGAACCTCTCTCACTTGATCTACCTTGTCCAGCCTTGTGCCTCTTGCCCTCTATCAAACCCTTGATCAATCCAAAGATTCATCAAGAAGTCTGTCAGCAAATTGCCAGACAATAGGTTCTATTCTTTTAATGGAGAGGCAACCACTGCCACTGTTAGCTCAAAGTTATCTTGACCAAATCGAATCATTTTCCTACTGCCCAGGTATATATTTCAACATTGATTTTTAATGATTTGGTTTGAATTAGCTGATTGTGTTTGCCCCGAATTAGCTCTGTTTGTTTTTAATAGATTAAAAATGATTATGTTTTCTTCCAATTACCAGAAACGATTTCGTTTTTCTATTTTGAATTAACATAAAAGATTTCATCATGTAGAAAGGATTGGTTTGCTAAATCGAGTGTTTGTTCTATTTTGATTGTATTGATAAACGATTTGGTTTGTTTTTAAAAACGATTTTGTTTTAGTAATTAAAAATTGTTTGATTCACCATATGCATTTCTGTTATCATTTGGATTGACTCAAAAACGTTTTTGTTGATTTTCAATTGTCAAAATGATCCTATTCGATTCGATCATATCTCCTGTTGATAAGACATCATAGCAAGTACTTGCGATTTGTTTGATTATGTTGATTTCGATTGGATATTAAACAATTGCATTGTTGTTCTATATGATTTTATCACCCAACTCTTGGCAACAAACAAAACAGAGTACACCTATCTCTGTATTCGGTTGATTTATTTTGGTCTTGTTTGATTTCAAATGCAATCATGATTTCAATTTGTGATTTGTTTTCAAATAATCTATTGGATGTCAATCAAATTGAATTCTTTAAAAGATTTTCAATTAATTTAAATGCTAAGTCTGTGTCTTATTTAGACTAGCTACAGAATCAGAGGATTTTGTAGCTAGTCTACAGGATTAGATTTTTACCATTTTATTAATAAAATATCCCTCTAACTTATCCATTTCTGACCTGTTTCAGGTGAATTCAAATTGCAAGGGATAGGATGGACAGTCTAGGGGATAGTTGGATGTTTTAGTTTCATTTTGGTTTCTTAGTTTAGACAACTTTGGGATATCTTCCTTGATTTCATGTAAACAGTTTATAACTTCCACAGGGGGGTTTTACCCTGTGGAAGACCTTTAAATACTTCTGATTTTTTGTAATAATACCATCCTCATTCGTGGGAGAACAAGCATATGGAGTTTTAATACAGACTGAGACATAATTTGATATTCTGCTACAGCTTTAGCTTTCATAATATCAATATTTTGTTTTATGTTTATGTCTATCAATTTGTAATTGGTTAATGACTACTTTAGCTATCTTAATCCTTTGCAAATGATATAATTTAATCACTGTAATCCATATCTGATTTCTTCTAAGTGTGTAAAAAACGTAGCAATTGCTTAATTCAGTTTGTGAATGGCAGATTTCTCTTCTTCATAAGTTGAATTATTGAGTATAAGTTTTTGCATAACAGGTTTCCCTTATTGCAGAGATTTATAAATCATAAAATTGTTATGATTTTTTATGTCTTGTTTGTCCTGTAAACAACTTAAAGAGCAGCACATCCTATCGTTTACGAGAAGCTTAGGGATTAACTGGTGCGAGTTTCCTTCCTCCGACCAGCTTCAAAGTCATCACACACAGGACAAATTGGGAGCGTTTCCAGGTCAGTTAGTTACTTGTTTATTTATTGTTTTTATTAACAGTTAGTTTAGATATTAGTTTAGTTAGATTTATAGGTAAAATTAGTGTATTAGATTGTTTAATTTCATTAAATATATTAGATCGTTTAATTTCAGTAAGTTTCATTTCTTATTTATGAAAATCAAAAAACATATCTCGTTGTCTTAGGACAGAAAGCACATGAGTTTTGCAGGTTTTAATTAAATCTGTAGATTGTTTATATTGTATATTTGTGAATAAGTTATAATATAACTAGTAATTAGACAACTAATTATTAGAGTTAGTGTAATAGTAATTAGTAAATTGTATATAATAGTTAGAATAGTTTATATTTAGTTTTAGTTTAATTTAGTAGTTTGTTTTAATTAGATTAGTGTATTAGTTTTTAGTTAATTTGTTTGATTAGTTTTAGATAGATTAGTTAGTTTAGTTTCTTTTAGTTAGTTAGTTTTAGTTTGTTTTGTTTGTTTTAGTTAGATTAGTTATTTTAGATTAGTTTTCTCTTTCGTTTTCTTACGACCTTAGAGCGGCCAACGGAGCTGTTAAACCCGCCAGGGTGGTTCATTCCAAACGACTTGGGTTATTGGACAACCCTGGACTGGTTCCACTCTCTCAATTGACGGACGGACAATTTTTCCCGTCAACAAATGGCGCTAGAAGGAGGGCCCACTGACAGGATGGCCTTGTAAGAGCCTTTATTTTAAATGTATTCAATTTCCCCCATGGCTCCCCAAATCACTGTGTTGGAACATGCTTTCAACTTCTCATTACCCAATGTTCCCAACGAGACAGTCTCTCACTTGACCAAACTCACCTTTGATGGTGAAGGCAATACATCTGCTAAAGACCACCTTAACAAGTTTTGGTGCAAATGCATCAAACATGACATCTCTGATTTAAGATTTTTATGCAGACTTTTCGCTTTTACTTTTAGAGGTCGGATCAAACATTGGTTTGAATCCTTTCCGGCATGTCACATTTTTGATTGGTTTCAATTTGTAGATGAGTTTCTAAATGCGTTTGAAATTTATGATTTTGATCAATTATGTGAAGAATTTCATATTTCGCTAATCAACGACAATCCATCTTCAGAAGGCCTTTTGAAAAAAGTCTAGCATATCCTCTGTAAATTTAATCTCGATGACATGTCATTGGAATTAAATATCTTCTATGATGCTTCCATCCCTTCCATCCAGTCATGTTCAATCACGAACGAAGAACCAATTGCAAATCCTATCACTCAACTGCTAGAACAATCTTCTTCGCAAGAAGAGGAAAATTCTTCCGATAATGTTGAACAAGCCAGGGAGGTAGAATCTATTGATCGGGCTTTCATTGACAACCAAATTGGTTTTTCCTTTGAATCATTGTATTTTCAGTCTAAGACTAGTATGGAAGATGATTTGCCACCGGCTCAAGGTGAATACCCTCATTCTTGTAACTCATGCTCTAATCAACATTTAAAATCAGTCATTGAAGAACACTTAAGTAACGAAAATCTTCTTGAATGTTCTAGTACTCCTATGAAACTGATCAGAGAAGAAGTTACGCAACTAAAAGAAGAAACCTTAAACCTTCATCCTCAAAATGCACTTTGTTCACATGAAAGACTAGATGCTTGTCACATAAAGTTTGAATTATCTATCACACAAAAGGCAAATCCAGATGATCATACTATGTTAAGGAATTCGTCACCAAAACAGATTAAGAGTTCTAAAGAAAGTGAAGAGAATTGTCTTGAGAATACCATCGTTGAGCATCATAGTTCAAGAGATTCTTTTTATCTGCTTATTTATGATTCCTTTTATTCTTTATATCCTGATCTATTCCTAGACTCTGTTGGACTTGACACCCTACCTACGACATACTACTCTTTTCCACCACAATCATATCCTTTCGATATGCTAAATTTTGGTGAAATCAATTCCAAACCTAACATTGATAAACTTGGATTTGACTCCTGTTCACTTTCATCACTCACATGGGAAAAGGATATTTTGCGAGATGATTTTACGCAGTTTATTGTTGAAAAGGACGATGCATTACATATTATGGAAATCAAACATTCTAAGTTTCATACTTGTTCTTTGCTTAGCTCGAATCTTAATGTTGATGCTTCACATTTTGAAATGATCAATCGCATTGAAGGAAACATTCAAACCAATGATCCAATTGATCACACGAATCCTCCTATGATAAGTTTTCCATTGATATATTTGTTTCATCAAATTCATGGTTTGTATCCCCATTTTTGTGACAGGATCTTAGGATGTCTTGAATATTCATATATGAAAAAATTTCACAATAAAGACAAAGTTGAGCTTGCTTTCTTTTTACCTAAGAATCTTGGAAGTAGGCGTGACATATTTCTTTCAGATCCTCCATATGAAGAAATTAATGAATACTTAGAGAATTGTCAGGAAGATGGGGCATTTCAGCCTTGGTTGATGGTTATTCCATTTCCTCATAATCCTGACGAGTTTTTCAAAACTACTTACACTCACCCATGCCATTATAACTCTTATCACGACAAGATTGCGCAATGGCTGGAGGATTCGTACAACAAGAATATCCAAGGAAATGGTAAGATCATGCTTACTTCATTTTTAGATGATGATTTTGAAGGTAAGTGTGATATGTTTCTATCATTTGTTGATATATTACCATTCTTTTTTATAATGCTTGATCTTGTTTCCATTGCAGGATTGGAATCACTTCGATGGCTACATTGGAAGCATGACTTCACGTAGTATTCTGGTTTATTTAATAGTTAGGGTAGGTTTAGGAATAGGTTTTTCTTGTAGTTTTATTTCTCACTATTTCTCTTTGTAATAATGCAGTCATGCACGCAAGTGGGTGTACCACCAGAACCATAATACAGTTGTTGTCAGGGAAGTCCTCTTAATCCTTTTTCTCTTTACTTCTAGATGAACATTCATTTTCAAAAACACGGTATTGTCATGAAAATCCTAAATGGAAAGTAAAGAGATAAATGAATCTGAATCAACCCTAACCCAAGGTACCATGAGTAGGACTGTTTTCCCATCATCCAAGATTTTCCTACTTTCTTTCAGTTTCCCAGGGGATTGTTGCATGAGGTTTTCATATGCATCTTTTGTACATTTTTTTCTTTTGTTTTTTGTGTGGATTTCTTTGCTTTCAAATCTTTCTTCGCTGGTGTGTTTTGATTCCTCCCTTATACTTACTATTTTTTGTTGTTGAAATACACATACCTGAATTTTTTGAACTGTTCAGACAAAGACGATAGAAAAATTTCTACGATGAAATAACTTCTGAAAATTTGTACAAACATCAATGGTATATCTTTGAAACTGATGTCTATGTTGGAAAATTTTGTTGTTTGAAAGAAGTTTACTGATTTCAATCTCTGAGAAAAGCTTGTCATGATCATCTATTATCTTTTTACGCTGTCCCTTTTCCGTAAAGGAATAACTCAGAAGATGTCTCCCTGTCTAAGGAAGTTGTTTTTGTCAATAAAACATCTCTGGATCTAAATAGAGGACAGTCCTAAAAGATTCTGATGAGGTCTGAAAAAATATGTTAAAATATCATGATTTTTCAGCGTCACCCCGCTCAAATATATATCTATGAAAAAACAAAACAAAATAAATTATGAATAAGAGCTGTGGGAAGTGCTTGTAAACCCGCCAGGATATTGAATAGGTCTGCTGGCAGCGGGTAAATGCATGCATGGCGCCAAGATAACTTCACCAGGGTACTGAATAGGCCCACTGGCAGCGAAGCAATGTCGGGTACATGAAAATCTGCAAAAAAAAAAAGAAACCTCTTTAATGTCCTTTATTCTGATCTAGAACTTCTTGACAGGATACAGATGTCAGAGTGGGTTAAATGGAAACCCTTTCGAGGCTATGGATGCCTTCTGGCAGCAGTGGCTATGCCAACAATATCGGGGATTTTATCTTTAATATCGTGACTTACTGATCTTAAGATTGTTATCATTTTTCATCTTTTAAAACACTGCTGAAAAGATGGTTAATGATGATGTATATACGATTTTATGGTTGTTATTTTTGAGTTGAAATTTTCTTTGCTGTCCTAATCTGAATTTGTTCCTTTCGGTAGAGATAACTGCTTCTACCAGTGTGTTTCCATTGTTGGCAGCCAATTCAATTTTTTCCATTGTCTCATAAGCTGCCTACACCAATGTTTCGCAAACATCGATTTTCCGTCGCAATTTTCAAATGAACGATGCTTTTTATTCTTTGCGCCTTTTCGCATGCCTATCTTCGTTTTGTTTTCACGACTGTAAGCGGGAAAAATTAGTCCTTCAAAGTCGCATTAGAATCATTGTTTGAACTGTCGTCATCCTTCTGATTGATATGCCCTTTGCGCTTACATTTCACTTATCATTTTGCAGCTGGAAAATCTTTCGATCTGTACTCATTACTCATGCTTCGATAGATTGTGTGAC
>ML786639.1:1077493-1100589 GCA_009831015.1 Picea engelmannii | reverse complement strand
ACGAGCTTGGTATTATAGACTGGACAAATTTCTACAAGAAAAAGGGTTCAAGAAAGGTATTGTTGACAATAATCTTTACATTAAGTCTGAAGGTGATAATTTACTAGTTGTTTTGGTTTATGTAGATGATATTATTTTTGGCTATACTAATGAATCATTTGTCCAGTGGTTTGCTAATTCTATGCAAACATAATTTGAAATGTCCATGATAGGAGAACTGCCATATTTTCTTGGCCTACAAGTAAAACAAAGCTCAACAGGAATTTTTATTTCTCAAGAAAAATATTTGAAAGATATGTTGAAGAAATTTCAAATGGAAGATTCCTCTACAGTTAGCACACCTATGGTGGTTGGTTGCAAGCTGAGTAAAGATGATATCTCACCTGATGTTGATCAAAGGACATATATCTCTATGATAGGCAGTCTTCTGTACATCACAACATCCCGTCCTGATATAATGCAAGTTGTTGGAATGGTAGGTCGTTTTCAGTCTGCTCCTAAACAATGTCATTTGGTAGCTGTCAAAAGGATATTTAAATACTTGAAGGGAACAATGACTTATGGTCTGTGGTATCCTAGAAATCATAATTTCCAATTAACTGCTTATTCAGATGCAGACTGGGCAAACTGTGTTGATGAGAGAAAAATCACAAGTGGAGGAGCATTCTTTCTGGGTGACTCATTAGTTGCATGGCTTAGTAAAAAGCAAGGATCCATTTCATTATCCACTACAGCGGCAAAATACATTGTTGCTGCTACTTGGTACACACAAATTTTATGGATGATACAAACTCTTGCAGATCTGAAGCTAACTTACACTGATCTTATTCCAATTTATTGTGATAACACCAGTGCCATTAGTGTCTCCAAGAATCCTGTTCTTCATTACAAGACTAAACATATTCCTATAAAGTATCATTTTCTCAGAGAACAAGTTACAAACAAAATTGTTCAGTTGATTTATATACCTTCTACAGAACAGATTGCTGACATCTTTACTAAACCATTAGCAGGGACCCCTTTTGGATATCTTCGTCAAAAGTTGGGGGTTATAATTTCTTGTGCCTAATCTGCTCACCTGGTCAGGGGGAGTACGTATTGAATATCTGGGGTATTTTCCAAGATTCTTATAGTCGACAGTGGGAGTATATTTTTGCAACAGATCAAGGGAAAAATATCTCTTCTTTGACATTGATGTCAAAGGGGGAGAAAAGAGTCCGGGAGGAGAGTCGATTCCGAATGCATGCGGGTGTCTGTATTGCCATCAATGTCAAAGGGGGAGATTGTTGGCAAATATGTAACAGACAGCGAATGGCATGAGTACAGGAAGAATGTACAGAGGATTGTTAGCATATTTACAAGCAGCGTATACTTGTCATTGATGGCAAGTACAGTAGTGGTGATGGATTGAGTACAACAACGATGATCAGCGGAGCAGTGATAATCAGGGAAGAGCATCAACTGTGTTCGTTGGATCTCTTTTTGAATTCTCGATAGAATGAGGGTCGTCAGATCTGAATGAAGACAAGAAGAGCACACTGAAAAGGAGGAAAGATCTCAAACGTTAGATCCAAGCATAGGACCCAACCACCATTGGATCAAGAAGAACCTGCACGTTCTTTAAAGTGCAAGGAGAAGTTGATGCAGGAGCATCGCCAGCACATCAAACGAGCCAGCGTGGAGCGAGAGATAGCTGGATAAGCCAGCGCAAATTTTGAAATTGCCTTGGAAGTTGTTGCGCATGTCTTAAATAAGTCATTTAAGAGATGGCGCACTTGTACATTGTAAATGGACCTTGAGCGGGTAGCTCTCGTCCTTAGGTAGATAGTCGACATTTAATATAGTTAATGCAGGTAGATAGGAATTTAATTCTAGATTTGATAGTTTTAGAGTTCGAGAGGGAAAATGGATATAGACACCCTCCTTTGTACATTGTAACATTAAGCAACATTAGCATTGTTCAAGAGCAGAAGAGTAAGCAGAGAACTATGTATGAAGAACACCCATGTATAGGCATTTGAATTAATAGAAGAAATCTTTGTTTCTCTGTGTATTGATGTTATGCTCATGAATGTTCAGTTCCTGTCATACATTTTCTTTTATATGCTGTGTGTGTGATTTCATGGTTGAATTGAAGTCTGAAAGGGAGATAGAATAAGTTTCAATTGTTTCTCTAATTGAACCAGAGGATTCCTGCAAGGAGTGTAGTCGAATTTGTCCACAAGGAGTGCGTTGACTGAAGGGTTCAATTAGAGATAACCTTTGTTGCCATTCATCTCAGGAGTGCAATAGCACAGTGTCGTGCAAGGAGTGTGTAGGCCAGGGAGAAGCCTCAGAGTTGCGATTCTTAGTAGAGTATCGGAAGACTGCTATTGTAGGAGTGCGCAGAGTCAAGTGTCTTCCACACTTAAGCATTGTTGAAGATTTTCCACAAGGAGTGCATGCAAGGTTCTTTCTAAGAAGACTGAGAAGTTGAAGAAAGTTTAGGAGGAGTGAAGGCCTTCAGAATTATTGAAATATTGCATAGGAGGTTTTCGTGCCAAGAAATCCCCAAGGGAGAAAGAAATCAGCGGTCAGAATTCGTAGGAGAGATTCAAGAAAGACCGACAGCCATTAAATCTAGTAAAATTTGTGCCAGGGTTAAGCCTTAGTGCATAGAGGAGAAGTTCCGCGAAGGAATCGGGATATTGGAGTCATCGGGATTTTGATAAGAAAGAAAATCGAGACCTTGTGGGTTTTGAAAACCTGAAAGAGATCCTAGTCGTTGATCTCAGGGCAGGACACGTGTCAGAGGATCCAAAGGAGTCAGGGTTCATCTTATCATGAATTCCAGGAGTGAAGAAATCATTGCATCAGGAATCGCGATTTCGCGATACCCGATAGGGCGACGAGGAGGTGGTGACGTGGAGGAGTAAGCTCTCACGTGCATCAGGGATTAGTATATCGGGATTCTTGGTGACAAGAAAAACATTGCAGAAGGAGTTGCGAACTCCGAAACATGACGGCCACACAGTCATAGCGTTACAGTGGAGGATAGGTGTCATCGCACATCGGGGTTCGGAACTTTGGAAGTTCTGTGTACCATTGCATCTGAAATCGCGAAACTCCAAACCGTGATTTCTCGATCACCACAAGAGTGTGGGCCACAGGCGCTAGAGCATAGGACAGGTGGTAATTTGTATTGGGTTTCGCGGATTCAAAGGGCCCAAATTCATGACCGTAGGAATCGCGATTTCGCGAAGTCCGATTTCCCAATTTGAAAGGGGATTCCATTTAAGAGAACTCCGTGGGTACTGAGAAGTCCCAATAGGGGAGTTGAAGAGAATTTTAGTTCTTCGGGCCAATTGAAGAGAAGGTCCTGTGTGAGCGAACGTGCCCTGGGTGGTGCACCTGTGTCAGAGTGGTATCAGAACGGGATTATCTCTTGCTTTCTGTAGCAGAGAAAGAGATTTCACCATGCCACCGAGGAGAAAAAGGAAGTCACCTGATCCAGAGGATAGGGAGGTGAGAAGAAGAGGCAGGCAGGTAGTCAATCCAGAAATGGAAAGACAGATGAGATATCTTCGAACAAGACTTGAGGAGATGGATACAACTCAAAGACACACAGCTAGTCCAGGGGATCTTAGTGATTCCGAGAGTGAGATAGAAGTTGAACGAGAGGAGGAAGTTGCAGCCAAAGATGCGGCCAATGAGTGATTAATTAAGGCTATCACCTGAATGAGTTCAAAAACAAAAATGGACATTCCATCTTATGAAGGGAATCTGGATGCAGAAGAGCTTCTAGACTGGATTAGAGCTCTTGACACTTATTTCGATTATGAAGATATCGAAGAAGATAAGAAGGTTAGGCATGCTATCACGAGATTGAAGGGACACGCAACATTATGGTGGGACGAGCTTCAAGCAGATAGACGCTGCAAAGGCAAGAAAAAGATCAAAAGCTGGGATCGAATGATTGCAAAGATGAAGGCAAAGTTCATCCCAAGGGATTATCAAATCACACTGTTCAGGAGAATGCAGAACCTGAGACAGAAGCTGATGACAGTTAAGGAATATACCGAGGAATTATATCGACTGAACATCAGAGCAGGTCATTGGGAGAGCGATGATGAGAAGGTTTCTAGATATTTGAATGGTCTGAGATACGACATTCAGGATGAATTAAGCATGGTTACCATCAGGACGGTGGAGGATGCTTATCAGATGGCTCTAGAAGCCGAGGAGAAGCTGAGCCGAAAGCAAGGACAGCGAAGGAAAGGCAGAAGCCAGCCAAAAGGCAAAGCAGTTTCCCAGGACAAATACCAGAAGCCCAAGGAGGAATGGAAGAAACCTCAGGGTAAAGTTGATAGATGTGGAACCTCATAGCGAGGGAAACATGTTGAATAGGGAGGGCAGCATACAGAGCAGAAGGGAGATTATGCTGACGCAAATACATTTCCTCGTACCAGAGGTAGAGGAAGAGTCAGAGGTGGAGTAATTACATGCTTCACGTGTGGAAAGAATGGGCACAAGTCTTATGAGTGGCTAGAGAAAAAGAAGGACATTGGAGAAGCTCACATCACTGAGGCGTAGAAGCGGGATGTTGAGCCGAAGATGCAGAAGGTGGAAGATCGCTCATGATGCGAAAAGTGCTTTTGACACCCGAGAAAGAGGTGGAGAGTTCAGTCCAAAGGACCAGACTCTTTAGGACTGCTTGCAACACCAAGGACAGGGTGTTCAAGGTTATTGTGGATAGTGGTAGCATGGATAATATCGTTTCAACCGAGATGGTAGAGAAGCTAGAGCTGGAGACAACTAATCATCCCAGCCCATACAGAGTTTCGTGGCTACAAAAAGGACACCAGGTAACTGTTACGAAACAATGCTTGGTTGAATTCAAAATAGGTGGATATAATGATAACATTTTGTGTGATGTTATTCCCATGGATGTATGTCATTTATTGTTGGGAAGACCATGGTAATATGACAAAACTGTGATTCATGATGGGAGAATGAACACATATACCCTGGAGAAGAATGGGAGAACCCATATGTTTCTTCTGATAAAGGATAAAGAGGTGAAGCCGGAAGTAAGCAACATAGTACTTCTCATGAGTGGGAAGGAACTTCTTACAGTGGTGAAGAAGAAAGAAGATCCACAATTCTTTGTGGTCAAAAAGCCGAGGATTGTTCTGACTAGCACAAGAGTGGATGATTTACCAGATGAGATTCAGGAACTGTTGGAAGAGTTCACTGATATCATAGTGGATGAATTACCTCATTCGTTGCCACCGATGAGGAGTGTGAGTCATCATATAGACCTCATACCAGGAGCCAGTTTGCCGAATAAATCCGCATACAGGTTGACGCCGCAAGAAAATGAAGAGGTCAAGAAACAGGTCCGGGAGCTATTGGACAAAGGGTTAGTTAGGGAAAGCTTGAGCCCATGTGTTGTTCCAACAATACTCAGTCCGAAGAAGGATGGAGGTTGGAGAATGTGTACCGACTCAAGGGAGATAAATAAGATAACAATCAGGTACAGGTTTCCACTGCCGAGAATGGATGATTTAATGGATTTCTTGAGTGGGGCAAAATATTTTTCAAAGATAGATTTGAAAAGCGGATACAACCAGATTTGCATGAGGGAAGGCGATGAGTGGAAAACAACATTTAAAACCAACGAAGGATTGTATGAATGGCTAGTCATGCCGTTTGGCTTGACGAATGCGCCAAGTACCTTTATGGGATTGATGAACGAAGTCCTGAGGGAGTTCATCGGGAATTTCTTCATAGTGTATTTGCATGATATACTGATTTACAGTAAATCAGTAGCAGAACACTTGAAGCATTTGGCCATAGTGATGAGAAAGCTACAGCAGGAGAAGCTGTTGATCAATATGAAAAAGTCCTCATTTATGAAGATAGAGCTCATTTACTTGGGTTTTGTTATTTCGGCAAATGAGTTGAGGATGGATCCAGGTAAGGTGGAAGTCATCAAGAATTGGCCATCACCCAGGAATGTATTTGAGGTGAGAAGTTTTCATGGTTTAGCTAGTTTCTACCGAAAGTTCATTAGGAATTTCAGTGAGATTAGCACAGCAATGATGGACACAGTGAAGAAGTGGCATAAGTATTTTCATTGGACAGCAGAGGCTGAAAAAAATATGCAATCTGTTGAAGTGGAAGATCACGGAACAACCGGTGTTAGTTTTTCCATATTTCCTGAAGACATTTCAGGTGAAATGTGACGCAATCAGTTTTGCCATAGGAGCGGTCTTAAGTCAAGAAGATAGGTTGGTTTCATATTTTAGCAAGAAGTTGGATGAGACAAAACTGAAATACTCCACGTATGATAAATAATTGTATGCTATCATACAAGCCCTGAAGAAGTGGAGGCATTACTTGATCCCAAAAGAATTTGTATTGTATAGTGACAATCATGCATTACAGTTTGTGAGTCAACAAGAGAAGTTGAATCAGAAACAAGCCAAATGGGTAGAGTATATGCAAAATTTCACTTTTGTGATTAAGCATATTTTGGGTACTGCTAACAAAGTGGTTGATGCTTTGAGCAGGAAGTGTTTGTTGCTGCAAGAATTCAGAGTCAAAACATTGGGTTTCGAAAATCTCAGGGACATGTACACAGGTGATGCAGATTTTGCAGAAGCGTATGAAGCAGCTGAGAATCCAGTTCTCATAGACAGAAGCCCTTGGATAGATTATATGATCCAGGAGGGATTGTTGTTCAGAGGTAATCAACTATGTATTCTGAAATGATCCATGAGGGAGAACTTTCTGAAAGAGAAGCACAGTGGGGGATTGGCAGGACACTTCGGTCATGATAAGACATTCGCAAAGCTTAACGAGTCATACTTTTGGCCAGGGATGCGAGCAGAGGTCAAGAAGTTTGTTGACAGATGTAGAATTTGTCAGCATTCGAAGGGGACGAAGAAGAATGCGGGTTTCTATCAGCCATTGCCCATACCAGATAGGCCATGGGAGGTGATCAACATGGATTTTGTATTGGGTTTGCCAAGGACACAAAGAGGTGTAGATTCAATCCTTGTGGTGGTAGATAGTTTCTCTAAAATGGAACATTTTATTCCATGCTAGAAGACCAGCGATGTGACTCATATCACAAATCTGTTCTTCAAGGAGGTCATTCGAATTCATGGACTGCCGAAAAGCATAGTTTCGGACAAGGATACCAAATTCATAGGGAATTTTTGGAGGACCTTATGGAAGAAGCTAGGAACTAACTTGGCGTTTAGTTCTTCTTATCATCCTCAGATGGATGGGCAAACAGAGGTGGTGAACATAAGTCTAGGAGACTTGCTAAGAATCTTGGTGACAGAGCACCACAACAGTTGGGACAACATATTGCCACAGGCAGAGTTTGCATACAATGATTCGGTGAATCAGAGCACAGGAAAAAGTCCATTTCATATTCTATATGGGATACAACCGAGAGGAGTTACTAAACTAAGGGAGTGAGAACAGACTGCTACTAGCAGTGCTAGTGCCGAATATTTTGCTGAGGTGATGAAGGAACTTCACAGCAAGGTGAAGTAGCGACTGCAAAATTCAAGCCAGGAATATAAACGCAGAGCAGATCAGCATCGGAGACAACTTCAGTTCAAAGTTGGTGATCTAGTTCTGGCACATTTGAGGAAGGAAAGGTTCCCAAGGGGAACATACAATAAAATGAAGATGAAAAAAATCGGGTCATGCAAGGTCTTGAGAAAATTCGGAGAAAATTCTTATGAAATCGAGTTGCCGAATGGAATTGGAATATCTCCGATATTCAATATCGCAGAATTATACCCATACAAGGCTCGAAAAATAGAGACTGGAACTGAGGAGCCAGTGATCCAGTGGGTGAAGCAATTGCCAGTTGCAGAGAGGCCACAGATGGAATGCATACTAGACAAGAGAGTCGGTAAGAAGACCAGAAGGAAGGAATACTTCAAGTATCTGATCAATTGGAAGAATCACCCAGTGGAAGATGCCAGCTGGGAGACTGAAGCAATGATACAGAAGCATGGACAGACCGTGCAAGAGCTCATGGAAAGGAGCCCATGAAATTTTTCAAGCCGAGGAGTATGATGCAGGAGCATCGCCAGCACATCAAGCGAGCCAGCGTGGAGCGGGAGATAGCTGGATAAGCCAGCGTAAATTTTGAAATTGCCTTGAAAGTTGTTGCGCATGTCTTAAATAAGTCATTTAAGAGATGGCGCACTTGTACATTGTAAATGGACCTTGAGCGGGTAGCTCTCGTCCTTAGGTAGATAGTCGGCATTTAATATAGTTAATGCAGGTAGATAGGAATTTAATTCTAGATTTGATAGTTTTAGAGTTCGAGAGGGAAAAAAGATATAGACACCCTCCTTTGTACATTGTAACATTAAGCAGCATTAGCATTGTTCAGGAGAAGAAGAGCAAGCAGAGAACTATGTATGAAGAACACCCATGTACAGGCATTTGAATTAATAGAAGAAAACTTTGATTCAGATTCATGGTTTGTGTTGTTTCTCTGTGTATTGATGTTATTCTCATGAATGTTCAGTTCCTGTCATACATTTTCTTTTATATGCTGTGTGTGTGATTTCATGGTTGAATTGAAGTCTGAAAGGGAGATAGAATAGGTTCCAATGGTTTCTCTAATTGAATCAGAGGATTCCTGCAAGGAGTGCAGTCAAATTTGTCCGCAAGGAGTGCGTTGACTGAAGGGTTCAATTAGAGATAACCTTTGTTGCTATTCATCTCAGGAGTGCAGTAGAACAGTGCCATGCAAGGAGTGCGTAGTCCAGGGAGAAGCCTCAGAGTTGCAATTTTGAGCAGAGTATCGGAAGACTGTTGCTGCTGGAGTGCGCAGAGTTGAGTGTCTTCCACACTTAAGAATTGTTGAAGATTTGCCACAAGGAGTGCGTGCAAGGTTCTTTCTAAGAAGACTGAGAAGCTGAAGAAATTTCAGGAGGAGCGAAGGCCTTCAGAATTATTGAAAGATTGCACAGGAGGTTTTCGTACAAAGAAATCCCCAAGGGAGAAAGAAATCAGCGGTCAGAATTCGTAGGAGAGATTCATGAAAGATCGACAGCCATTAAATCTAGTAAAAGTTGCACTAGGGTTAAGCCTTAGTGCATAGAGGAGAAGTTCCGCGAAGGCATCGGGATATTGGAGTCATCGAGATTTTGATAGGCAAGAAAATCGAGACCTTGTGGGTTTCGAAAACCCGAAAGAGATCCTAGTTGTTGATCTCATGGAAGGACACGTGTCAGAGGATCCAAAGGAGTCGGGGTTCAACTTATCATGAATTCCGGGAGTGAAGAAATCCTTGCATCAGGAATCATGATTTCGCGATACCTGATAGGGTGACGAGGAGGTGGTGACGTGGAGGAGTAATCTCTCACGTGCATCGGGGATCGATATATCGGGATTCTCGGTGACGAGAAAAACATTGAAAAAGGAGTCGCGAACTCCGAAACATGACAACCACACAGTCATAGCGTTACAGTGGAGGACAGGTGTCATCGCACATCGGGGTTCAGAACTTTGGAAGTTCTGTGAACCATTGCATCTGAAATCGCGAAACTCCAAACCGCGATTTCCCGATCAGCACAGGAGTGTGGGCCACAGATGCTAGAGCAGAGGACAGGTGGAAATTTGTATCGGGTTTCGGGGATTCAAAGGGCCCAAATTCATGACCGTAGGACTCGCGATTTCGTGAAGTCCGATTTCCCGATTTGAAAGGGGATTCCATTTAAGAGAACTCTGTGGGTACTGAGAAGTCCCAATAGGGGAGTTGAAGAGCATTTCAGTTCTTCGGGCCAAGGGAAGAGAAGGTCCTATGTGAGCGGACGTGCCCTGGGTGGCGCGCCTGCGTCAGAAGTGGGCGTAATCGTAATAGGAAAAAATGCAACTTCATCTGAGACGTCAGATCAAGATTGATTCTGGACCGTTGATTCCAGTCCAGGTCGAAATTTTGGGGATCGAGAGTTGGAGATGTCAAAGTTTATTAACATCAGGAATCTCGATATCGCGATATGAGAAATCATGATTTAATCGCAGCCGTTGAATAGAGATCAGATCTGGACCATTGATCTAACTCCATATCGGAGTTTTGTGAATCGCGACATGGAGAGGCAAAGAACCCAATGCAACAAGAATGCCAAAATCGTGAAATTGTGATTCAATCGTAGTCGTTCAACCAAGATCAGATCTGAACCGTATGATCAAACTCCATATCAGAGTTTCGCGAATCGCAACATGGAGAGACAAGAAAAGAATGCAACAAGAATGCCAAAATCGCGATATGCGAAATCGCAATTCAATCGTAGCCATTGAATCAAGATTAGATCTGGACCGTTGATCCAACTCCATATCGGAGTTTCATGAATCGCGACATGGAAAGGGAAAAGGAACAATTCAACAAGAATTCTAAAATTGTGATATGCGAAATCGTGATTTAATCTCAGCCATTGATTCAAGATTGAATCTGGACCATTGATCTGACTTCTTCACGGAGTTTCGTGGATCGAGATTTGTAAGTGACAAAAACACTGAATGCCAAGAGTGTCGAAATCGCAATGTGTGAAATCTTGACTGAATCTGAACCGTCAGATCAAGAAGTGATCTGGACCGTTGATCTGAATTCTTCAAGGAGTTTCGTGGATCGGGACTTGTAAGTGACAAAAGCACTGAACGCCAAGAGTGTCGAAATCACGATGTGTGAAATCTCGACTGAATCTGAATTGTCATATCAAGAAGTGATATGGACCATTGATCTGACTTCTTCATGGAGTTTCATGGATCGAGATTTGTAAGTGACAAAAACACTGAACGCCAAGAGTGTTGAAATCGCGATGTGTGAAATCTCGACTGAATATGAATCGTCAGATCAAGAAGTGATCTGGACCGTTAATCTGACTTCTTCACTAAGTTTCGAGGATCGGGATTTGGAAGTGACAAGAACATTGAGCATCAGGAATGTCGAAATAGCGATATGCGAAATCGCGGAATGATCTAAACCGTCAAATCAAGTGTTGATCAGAGGGTTACTATTCTCTCTCACAGTTAACTCCTCAGTTTCGAATCTGTTAGTGAAACTGACTCATGATTGCCGATTAGTTGGTGTTTCAGTTGCTCAGATAGTTGTCGTCTTTTTTCCTAAGGAGTTGGGAAGTTGAACTGTCATGTAGGTGTGTATAAAAGAAGATGAGACAGACTGTGCAAGGTTTTTCATTCTGTATGAAAAATGAATGAGACTGTAAGAAAGGAAAGATTATGGAAGGTGCAAGGTAAGATTGAGAATATGCACAGTGGGAGATAAAACTCAAAAAAGAGTAGCAGATGATGAAGAGAACTTGGAGCAGAGAAGAATGATAGAACAAATTGATACAGAGTAGACATGCTGAACAGACAAAGGAAGAGTAGAATTGCAGAACAGTTAAAAGAAGACCAGACTTACAGATCAAAGAAAGATTGGTAAGAAATGATTTATCTGTAAAGTTGACTATTTATTTATTCATTTATATTGTAGGGAGGTTGGGAGGTGCTCGGGAGGACTGTTGTCCTCAGAGGTTCAAGTGAGAGCTTGAACACAGGAAGTTGTATCTTCCATCTGGTTGCAGCCAGAAAAACCAGGGTGGTGCAAGGGAGAACAAGTGTTCTCTTTTATACAGGTTGGAGCCTGTGTAACTGGAAGTTGGTGCTTCCATCCAGTTGGTGCTGGAACATTCAGGAAGTTGGTGCTTCCATCCAGTTGGTGCTGGAATATTTAGGGAGTTGGTGCTTCCTTCTAGTGGGTGCTAGAGAAATCAGAGAGTTTGTGCTCTCAAACAAGTTGCAGCTTGTAAAACAGAGGTAGTACCCTCACATTGAGTTGGTGCTCAATTATGGATGATGTACAGAACTTAAAAGACTGCCTATCATTTCGAAGAAGAAGAGGTTTTCTCCCTTTATGGGTTTCCTCATGAAAATCTGTCTCTGTGTATATCTTATGTGTGACTGATGCTCTTTACCTTTACTGTCCATATGTTGTATATTGTTGATGATCACTTGAAGAAAGATAAATAATGTTTTAAATAGAATTAAAATTGTTTAAGCTCAAAAACAACCGATTCACCCCCCCTCTCAGTTGCTTTAGTACTTTCAACACAAGGTTCAACACTACAAAAATGCACCAATAAAACCCTAACTACCATCCTATTCGACAACACCTACGAAGCAGATGAAGTCTCACTCGAGGTAGAGGTAGGGGTGGTTGGAGGAACTAGGTTTCTGCAACCTTAGTTGGGACACAGATCTGTGATTATAATACTTGATAGAGAACACAAAACTGTCAGTTCATCATTATTTAACCAATATTTACTTTGCAGATAAAACATAGAATCGTAGCATTCACTTTGATCTAATGTATTTAAGCACTTAGCATAGGTAAATGGCTAATATCTACCAGATTCAAGCACTAAGCACATTCACCTATGTCAGATATAGCATCCAGAGTTATCACAAGCACAAAGCATAAACAGATCTATCTATCGATATCAAATCATTTAGCAAATAAAGACATTAACACATCAGAACATCACACAGAGTAGAATAACACAAGATTTGCATGGTTCAACCCCACCCTAGGGCTACGTCCACCACCTCTTCTTATTTATTATATTCAATCAGTCATATACATGCATAGATCCAAAATAAACCTATTCGGCATAGGATAGGAGATCTGTGCACACCTCGCAAGATCCTCCTTCCCCGAGCTAGGTCTAGCACAAAGCCTTTCATAGTTTGTTACAACCACTTGCACTTAGCTCTGCAAGTTTCTCACAATATGCACAGAGCATATACAAACCATACTTGCACTTAGCACTTAGCTTATTGTCCTCTTTATTATGTCACCTAACTACTTATTTATACTTTACAAATAAGGCCTAAACATGGGTAAACCCATGGGACAACATCCCATACCCATTACATAATCCCAAATCCAAAAAAGGACTCAAAAAGGGGTCGAGATCCCACGATATCTTCTTTGTCTTGTGCTACATATTTGATAGGTTGTCAAAGTCCCAAAATAGGTCAAACTTGAACAAGGATCTCCCAAAAAATGGTCAAGGGCCAACAGGCCCCCAACACTCACATGTGACCCATCCCGAATCACTCTGGTCTGACTAGTTCTTCTTTGAATGCCTCAAGCTTGGCTCGAGCTGCTTCAACTTGTTGTTATGCTACAACCTCCTGTTCAGAGAAATATTGGATGACTTCATCATTGATAGGTCCCTGTAGATGTTGTTCAGCTGTAGAAACAACCTTCTCTAGCTCTTCTCCTTGGCCTTCTACTTCTATAAACAATTGATAGGTTGTTTCTTGTATAGGTTGGAGTTTCTGAGTTACCTCCATAACTCTGCATTGGATAGTGTGGATTTTTTGTTGTGAAGTGCATTTCTCTTGAGAGTGCTTCATTATTTCCACAGCTGACAAGGTCTTCAACTACACCTGTATCTTTTTGACCTGATACTTCACCTCTTGGAACTGCGACTCCAGTGCCTTCAATTTTGGTTTCTTCGTAAGTTGCTCATAGGTCTACGCAATACAATCGGTAAGTTTCTTGCATTCCAAGGTAAGAGACTTTATCCTTTCAAATGCACTCCGGGCGGTTTCTTCTCTTTGGTCTCTTACATCTTGTGGGGTCTTAGGTACAGTACGTAGCTCCAAATCTTCTATGCATTGTGGTAGCTATTGGATGGCTTCTGTGAGCTAGTTCACCTATTGTCTAACTCTTTCTTCTACCTTGATTTCTACGATTGTCATAGAGAAAAGTTCTTCGTTGACTGCTTCTGTTACTTCGAGTTTCTCCATGAGAAAATGTTATTTTTCTTGTTGTAGTTGTGCTTTTTCTTCATCAAACTTCACTTGGAGAGAAATATTTTGTTGTTATGTAGCACTGCGTTTCTCTTTGATTACTCCTTGTACTTGTGTGAAATCCTGGGTGGCTTTTTTTGTTTCTTCCTGTGCTCGTCGAAGGCGAGCTTCGACTGTATCGCCCAGGCGGTAGCATGGAGACTATGCGGCTAGACTGTAGGGACTATTGTACCCCTCAAAGTTCAGTCTCAATTCCATCATAAATCTCCTCTTTCTTTGCTTCTTGTTTCTCTACTATTTCCAGTGACGGATCTTGCAGGGATTCTATAAGGAAGTCGAAGTCATCAAAGGTGAGGACAGTCTGCATCTTGGTCATGGTGGCCTTCGATTTTTTTCAAGAGGAAGGTTTCAGAGGTGAAAATTTCCTCTTCTTCAGTGGATCCACATCGTCTTTGTGCTTCTGTTCAACTCCTTTTTCATTCATCTCTTCACCATCCCCTCCTTTCTTTGGCGATATGGAAGAACTCTTGACAGATGTTCTATCTAGGTCTTGGACCTCTTCGCTCTTCCTTTTCCTAATAGGTCTAGGTGTATCATGCATTGTTTTTGGGCTATCGATGTCGGATATCTCCGCAGGGTCTGCTGGAATGAGGAGGTCCTCTGACCAGTCCTTAGTGATATCCTCCAAGTCCTCCTCTTTCATCTTGTAGTAGGACTGAAGATGTTGCTTGTGTTCATCGATGCGCACTGTGATTTAAATAAAATATCGATCCGCTCTAAACTTCATCAAAGGCCAGAATTGGTGGAGATTGTTCAGATTCATGCGAGACTCGGACTGTATGGCTATCTTCAGCTGAGTGTAGTAGGTATGAAAAACAACATTTGACTTCCATTGTTTATTCATGTCGCTTGAATACCATAGTGTATTGAACTTCGCGGCCAGTGGTTCAAAAGGCTCGATGTCTGGGAAGGTTATACCTTTCGGCATCTCCCAGGAAATAAAATATATAATGATCAAGATCCATATGAAATGGAATTCATATCCTTGATCCCGTGCTTCTCTGTAGTCAAGTTCCAACTGGTTTATCAGTTACTTCACCCATTTCATCTGAAGGCCTTCTGCGCACTTCCCTGTGAGTTCGATTACAAAAACTATGACTTGGGTAGATCGTTTCTTTCTTACTAACTGCCCTGCAATAAGCTGACAGGCGAGGTTCACTATGCCAATATGGATAGAAGATACCTTGTAACCTCTTGTTCCCTTCTTGACATCGCCATAAGTGTCCTTGATTTTCTATGCTAGTGCATGGTCCATGGTTTTTCTGAGATACAAATCCTGTGGATCAGGTCCTTGCATACTCAAGCCTATGATCTGATTGATTAGCATCGGAGCAACAGTTATATAGAGTTTTAGCCACAGATAACCACCATGGTAACAAGACAACAACAACTTGACACATACATTTACCTTTTAGTGTCTTCCGAAGTGGGGAATCTTCATGACATTCAATAGGGTGGACTAATCGAGGTCCATAGTCCACTGTTGAGGGACGATCTTCAATTTTTTTCCTTTATTTATAGTCATATACTTATGTGGGGTGAGCATGTTATAGAATTTTCAATATCAGAGGTTGAAGTCACTGAACTTCAACACTACAATCTTATCTTGGTCTTCTCAAACTGTGTGGATCCCCTTCGAGAGGTACACAGTGACCATGGCATACTCAAAATATCTAGGTACGTTTTCTCGATTTACTGTGCCACTCAGAGGTGGAATATAGGTGGGTAATATAGTCAGGATCAATTTTTCATTCACTAGATCATCCCTATGCTTGGTTCATTTACCATCTGATGGTCAGGATGGTCTGACTCTATGAATAGTCGACGGAGAGGCTTGGAGTCCTCTCATCGATGATGCTTGCACACCTGTAGACATCAACATGAATCTTTCAGTCATCAGGTCGAGGATTACTTATTTCATAGATTCTTCGACTGTGGTGAGCTCTTTGGACATACGTGCTCGGGATTAACTAGATCAGGTTCAATGTTAACTTAGACTCTGCAATAGGATAGAGGGAAATAGCGCAATGACCACTATGTAAAATCAACAAGTCTAGGAGCTCAAATTCACGATTGGAAAAAAAATTCTCGGTGCATGGCACGACAAGATAAATAGGTAACTCAGCAACAGGTCGCTTGCATAGGGTATGAGGCCTTCATTAACTCTGTTATGTCCGTTATGGCACGGTCCCAATGGTCGAATGGCAAGTTGTTTGTCCATAAATGTCTTTCTATCTGTTTGGAGTGTCGGTCGAATGGTTATAATGTCCCAAATGACTATATTGCTTCTCCTTGGCAAAGTTCCATGTGTCGTTGTTATGATATCCCGGTGAAGCTCCAATTTTGTAATTTTTCCTTCTGTGAGGTTCCCTCTAGAAACTTCTACAACTTGTCGATATTATCTCTCTTCTTACTTATATTTCTAGCCTTCTTTCCAGTGATCTTTGTCTCAGTACTCCTTTTACCATTCAGATTCTTATCTTCTCTTGATATGGTGACTTCACGTTGTTGAGATTCTTTCCTGAGATTCGAAGGTGATGCTTCTTCTTTACCTGGAATAGGTATTCAATCTTCTACAGGTCCTCTAGTGTTCTTGCAACTTCGACATCTATGTCGTTGTTGTTAAATAGCTTTGATTTGTTCTTTTGTTCCTCAATCAAGTGTGAGATCCTTCTAGTTATGAATTCGTTTAACTCTTTCTTCTTCTTCTCTAAAACGTTTTCTTCTTCTTTCATTCTGGACCGATCTCTTTCAATCCAAGGTTTTCCTAATAACATGGTACATGGTGCGGTGTCCTCAATAAATTTAATAACCTCAAAATGTTCTTCTGTCGAAGCTCCATTAATATTCATAGGTAGCTTGGTAAGTCTTCCACATAATGTTATCAATTTTCCTCTGAATAATCCCATTCCTCCTAGTGAAGGAATCATAGCAAGATTTCCTAGAATTTCCCAAGCTCTTTCGGTCATGATATTCACTTGTGTTTCCTCATCTAGAACATAGTCAATGTTGAAGTCTCCTATTGTTGCTTCTATGTATTCTTTTTATTTGAAGATCTCTGATAACCTGACATGTTGGTGGTCATTTAGGGTTTCTTTCATGTGTAGAAATACTTTTTATGATTCTTTCTAGGGTTCTTCCATAATCTTAGTTTCTGGATCTGCCTTAGGATTTTCTTGTCTCATGTTCATTTCTTCAATATTAGCAATCATTCTAGGACAATCCAATGCTTCATGGTCCATAGCCTTGCAACAAATACAACTAGGTCTTCTTCTAGGACATTCCTTAGAAAGATGTCCTGGTTTTCTGTAACGGTAACAGAGGGTTACTCCTCTCTTTATTTTAAATGATCCCCAGCCTTTCCTCTACAACACGCTAGGATCATAGGGGCTGACCTGTAACAAAATATTTCTAGGATCCTGAATCCATTTTTTAGTCAAAGTATTCTTTCTATGAATAGGTATAACATATCCTTCACTATTCTTATTAGATCTACTCATATCAAACCTTCTTTCATCTATTAATTCTCTAGTTTTCACACTAGGACAGACTCTAGCAAAGATGCCTAGATCGATATTGTTGAAACAAAAATTTCCACTTATCTTACTTCTACAGAGCACAAATCTTCTAGATCTATAACTTTTCAGTATTCTTACCTATAAGGGTCCTGCTAACAGAACCTAAAACTTAATACATTTAAGCATAAAATTTATAACATAATTTCTTTACAGCTTTATATTCAACAACTAACAAACTAACAGTTCATGGTTCAACAAATTATAATTGAGAAACCTGATATACAAATCATATATATATAATTAAACATACACAGCTTAGTAAAATAGTGAACCATCATATTGATAATGACATAAATACCTCTCAGTGATGTTGTTTCCCCAACTCTGTCTGTCCTCGCTGCTCTACCCAAGCTCTGCCCAAAATTGAATCTTTCCTCCCTACCAGCTAGGAACAGAGCCTATCTAGCTCCCTACCTCGAAGATTTTGTGAGGATTCCTGGCCCCTGAGCCAAAAACTCCCAACAAACGATGCTCCCCTATAACAGTCCAACAAATTCCTCCAGCCTAAAACTAGAAAATGTAGTTTTTCAATCCCTCCCCTGGACAAATGCTCTAATACAATCTCCCCCTCTCTCGAAAATTCTCCCTGCCCCTCCAATCAAAAGTTCCCCTCTCCAATGTCTTTGCCCCCTCATATCCCCCCATCCATTCACCGCCTCTCCATTCAATTCCAACCACCTTATCCCTCCATTCAATGCCAACTATCCCTCAATACGTTAAGTTTTAT
Source organism: Picea engelmannii (assembly GCA_009831015.1). NCBI lineage: Eukaryota > Viridiplantae > Streptophyta > Pinopsida > Pinales > Pinaceae > Picea > Picea engelmannii. The sequence continues at coordinate 1,082,379 of ML786639.1, read as the reverse complement.
ATTAAATAAATTAAAATTTATTAAACTTTAATTCGTTACCAAAACATTAATAAATAATCATTATTTAACTAATATACATTAGGATAGTTAATTATTTAATTAATTAAACTTAATAAACCTTAAGCAATTATTTAACTAGGGTTGTTACATACACCCACCCTTCAGGAAACTTCGTCCCGAAGTTAAAATATTTTATGATACAAGGGAAAAGAAACGTGGTTCACACATTCATAACAAATAAATGACATTATTAGTAAGTACGCCAAGAAAACTCATACATACTAGTGTACATGTGCAAGAAATGCATGTGTATCTAGTACATACAAGTCTCGTGCATGTACTAATAACAATAACTATCATCTCTATAGTAATTTCCATATGCATCCAATCCATTCAACAAGACTATCCATTCTATAAAAGACAATAAACCAATCAAATGTTTGCGAAATCCTTTAATTATAATTATCTAGCTCAACAATGTTATTTAGACAATTGTAGTTTAGTTACATAATTATGAATATTCATATATATATCCGTTTTCTTTTCAGAAGGAAAAACAATAAATTCCACCATAAGACAAATCTCCATACACTCTCAACTATTTCTACTCATCCTTCCTCCCTAACATACTTCCATCTTCCATTCCTATCGTTCCTCTATTGGACTATCTTGGAGCATCATCTATATTGACCTAACTCCAAATAGAACCCATAAGTGGAAGTGTCACTATCTTGACCAAGCTTCCCTAGCAGGCAACTGATAGTCATCATCACATGTCTAGGGGAGCGTGAGCTAACACCGTCCTCCCATGAATTCAGGTTTTGGAGGATACACGGTGGGAAATGCCTCCACCCCTCCTAATAGGACTAGGGTCCACACCCTACAATGGAATATACAGTGGCACCATGTTGTTGGGTGTTTTGTTATTGTCTATTCAGTTTTGGGCAGTGTCACCACCTGAAATCCTACACTGGTCCACATATCATAGAAATGCATCCAAACCAATATAATTTCACAAACAAAGATTCATACCATATTATTTCTCGATCAATGGTCACGATGTCCACTTTCATTATCATTATCCCTTGGCTATTTCATAGCCCAATGACCTGCAGATTAGTCTGTAACACAAACTCATATGCATCTATGCATTATTATCATGTAATTGCATACAGCTAAAATCTCAATTCGGTATCCCCGTACCAAAAACTTTAACATCAAAATTTTTCAAGTTAGAAATAGATCTCATAATATCCCATAATTCAATTAACATTACCCATTCATAGAATTATCATTCACATAATAGATTGCATCATATCCAACATCATCAATAACATTTAAACATTTATAAAATTTACATTCTCACAATATATCGCATCATATCCATCATTATTCAAATACATTTAAACATTCATAAAATATACATTCTCACAATATATCGCATCATATCCATCATTATTCAAATACATTTAAACATTCATAAAGGTTCATACGTCTTAAAAGTTCAAGGGTATCATTTAGTAGTTTCACTGTGAATAGAAAAAAAAGGTGTTTAGGCCTTAGGTAATCCTGGCTATCTAAGTCAAAAGGTGGTGTTACATACACCCAACCTTTGAGAAACATATTCTCGAGGTGGTCAAAAAAAGTGAGGGAAAATTTTGTCGTAACGTCTCAGCATCTTCCCAAGTAGCAGATCCTGGACCATACTTGTCCCACTGGACCTTAACTTGATCTACCAGACGGATCCTGAGCTATCGGACTCTACGGTCCAATATGCGTAATGGTTCTACCGTGAGGGTTCCCGCATTCGATACCTGCAATTCCTTCCAATTTAGATTATGTGATTCATCAGCAACATAGTGACATAGAACAAATACATGAAAAACATTATGAGTTTTATGCAAGTGGGGTGGCAGTATGAGACGATAGGAAACGGGTCCAATTTTCTCTTGTATTATGAATGGTCCTATAAATCGAGGTGATAACTTTGCCCCTTCCTGAACTGAATTGTACTCTTATTAGGCATGATACGAATGAAAACCTTATCTCCCACTTTATAACTTCGATCAGTCCTATGTGCATCCGCATAAATTTTCTGTCTATCATGTGCTTCCCTTAGTCTCTGCCTAATCTGAATCACCTGTTCCTCTATCTCTTGAATCAATTATGGCCCAACTGTTACTTGGTCTTCTAATCTATCCCAACTCAACGACGTTCTACATGGCCTTCCATATAGAGCTTCGTAGGGTGGCATTCTGATGGAGCTATGGAAATTGTTATTGTAGGCGAACTCTACCAAAGGTAGGTACTTCTCCCAATGGGTTTGATTATCCATGACATACATCCTGAGCATGTCTTCCATGACTTGATTTACTCTCTCAGTTTTCCCATCTGTTTTAGGATGATAAGTTGTGCTTAGGTTAAACTTAGTCCCCAATGCTGACTGCAAACTTGTCTAAAACCTAGAAGTGAATCTGGAGTCCCTATCTGAAATGATCTTCTTATCTATCCCATGCAAATGGATAACCTCACTTACAAACACACGTGCCACATCATTGACATCATAAGTGTCTCTAACTGGAATAAAATGAGCACTCTTGGTTAACTTATCAACTATCACAAGAATTGCATTATCTATGAGATGTGAGCAGCAACCCCACAACAAAATCCATAGAAATGAATTCCCATTTGGACATAGGAACATCATGTGGTTGTAGGAGGCCTGCCAGGTGGTGGTGATCGACTTTCACTTGTTGACACTCTAGGCACTTAGAGACGAAATGGACTACATCGCGCTTCATTCCTACCCAGAAGAAGAGCTTCCTCATGTCTACATACATCTTCTTCACACCCAGATGCGCACAATAAAGTGCTCTTTGGGCTTCCTTCACTATGATGCTTCGAATATCCCCACTCTCGGGGACGTACATCCTTCCTTGATATCTTAACAGTCCGTTTGCTTCCAAACTATATCCTTCATACTTTGGATCTAATTGCCTCCCACTCTGGAGGTTTGAAGTAACCTTTAAATACCAACTGTCCCCATGGAATTGTGTCAACACATGTTCCCTCAAATTGACTTTTAAAGTTACCAAGGAGACAACACGTGGTATCCTACTCAAGGCATCTATGACCACATTTTCCTTTCCTTTGATGTATGAAATACCAAAATCGTACTCACTCATAAACTCACTCCATCACCTTTTCCTGGCATTGAGATCCCTTTGAGTGAAGAGATGTTTTAAACTTTTATGGTCCATTTTGAGCTCAAAGTTTCGCCCCACAAGATAGTACCTCCAACGTTTTAGAGTTAGCATTATAGCTGCTACACTTGATGCCATTGAAATCCCTACGGCTATTGTTGTTACACATGATTTTGGTCATCTTGGTGATGTATTAAAAATGATGTATTCAGGCTCCCAAAAAGGACTTTTTGCCTAAGAAAAGTGGATCTTGTCTCCTTCAAAAAACATATTTTCAAAGTAGGTTCGTAGGATGCATATGGCCTAGGGTGTGAGAATCCCTCATTCTCATAGGCCACCTTCATTTAGGGTGTGAACTTCTCGTAGTTTTCTCCATACATAGGGTGCGAACTTGTTTTCAAACTTGGAAAAGAGAAGAGGTCTCGAGGGTTCTAGAAGGGAATCTTCTAGAAACTGAGTTAGCATCCATATGGTTGTCATTTTACTGACTTCTAAGATTTGATGGGATCATCCTCATCCATGTAACCATCTCTCCTTATCCTATATATTCAAAGGATTCTCATGGAAAAGGTTAAGCAAGATTAATTGAAGAATTGGTGAAGGAATTATGTGAAGAACCCTCCTTGGACAGAGGCTTTAAGGCTCTAGTTGGTCTATCAAGAGGAATTGGATCTTCTTCATGAAAGTACAGAGAAAGTGTGTGTGTTGGAACCAAGGGTCACTGAAAGGAAGCTTGCGACATCAAGGTGATCAGGTTGTATCTTCTACTTTCAATTAATATGATACAGTGACATGTCCCTTTTCCATAAAGTCACTCTTACTTTATTGTGTAATTCCTTGATCATATGCATACGTTGACATTGAATACATTTTTCTATATTCACTTTCGTTGGTTTGTGTTGTCTTGGTCTTGACCTCACGAGAGCATCGGAGCGAAGCGGGAGCAATAGAGACCTAAGGAAGCAATACAAAGGTGTTGGGACCACATATTGTACCTTTTTGCCCATACTTTTTGCCATTATTATACCCTTCATCACCTGTATCTAGATTCATATTATCACTTCATCCGATCACTCCAAGGTATACAACGTCCTTTCTCATCACTATATGTTTAATTTGTTTTGCATAATACTTTACATTACTTTTTGACCTAACCATTGATTAGAAGTGCATAAGTGTCCATATTTGCAGAATAGTATTCAAGGCCGATGCTGAAACACAGAACTATCCAAAGGCGTTGTTGACTGATGCTAAACACGGAAGCTGCTACACAGTCCATGCTAAACACAGAAGCTGCTACACAATCCGAGAACGCACATGCTGAAACACGGAGCTGCTACACAGTCCGAGGATGCATATGCCGAAACACGAAGCAGCTACATGGTTCGAGGATGCAGATGTTGAAACACGGAGCTATCACTCAGTTCAGAATGCAGATGCTGGGACATAGTGGAGACCACCACGATGCTGAGACACGAGCCTTGATAGTTAGCAGTCAAGGCCGACACAGTCAAACGACGCGATTCACGTGGCTGAACAACCCATGAATCGCGATGCTGAAACAGCATCAGCAGCTATGAGAAGCGGTTACACCAGCCGTAACAGCAATGCCTCGTCAAGTTCCTGTATTAGCATTCGGTTGCATGAGAATAGGACACCCTACGCTGATTTAGAAAGAAGATC